>CM040242.1:124804113-125152606 GCA_022545495.1 Chrysanthemum lavandulifolium | reverse complement strand
TACTTGTCTTGGTCTTGGTCTAATGGAACAAACGTCATAACTTAATTGACTCTACAAGGTATGTAAACACTAGCCTTCTACTTTCTCGAGTCTAGGATTTCTATTTCACGCACAACTCACAAACAATACGGAATTTTCAAAACCCAAGATGAGCTTTTACACTTATGGTGTTCTTATTTTTTAAAGAAAATATCTTTTCAAAATGTTTTCTAAAAGAATGATACCTTCCCAGATCAATTTCACAAAAGCAATTTCTCACGCCTAGGACAAATCGCTTTTCATTATTAATACAAAGTAAAACCCGCTTTCATTGCATCTCATGTCTTTTGAATGCTAAAGGGAACATATAACTAATATGTGTTTTGGTACATTCATTTAAGAAAAATGAATTAGGAGCATTGATAACACAATATTACGTACTTATGTACCAAATGTGTGTTTTCGAGTTATCTCAATAGGATTTATTTTCTCTAGTTATTTTCCTTTTCTTTTAGAGGTCGAGAAAACCGAAACTCCAAATAGTTTGCATATAGGCACACACTAGGCAAAAATGTTTCCAAAAGGAAAATTTTGTGCCGCTCGAACACTGCATCCGGATCCCAAACCTTTATGTCGGACGGATCCTCGTGGGAAGGATCCGTGGGATCCGTGTAATGTAAGTCGTTTTCAACTTCTATTTTTTCACTTTGGATGAAAAATCCACATTTGCTTCATTTTGGGAGTATGCTCTTTAATGCTTGTGTTCTCATGATCACATGCCTTGAATTCATATCTAATCATTAGATTTTAATCCACATTTGGGTCAACATTCATTACAATGCTTTGTTTTTCTATATATATAACTCCCAAAATGCTTGCATACTCCATCTCCTTCTCACAAACACACTTCATCATGTCATCCAAAACCCTTTAGAGAATCATCTAGTACAAACAATCATGATATCCAAACCTTTGTACTTCCACCATCCAAAATACCACAATCAAACTCTAGGATATCCGCACGGATTAGTATCCGATCGTGTTGCTTAGCAAAAACAACCTCAAATGGTTCATCCTCAACAAATAACTCACCACAAGATGCTTCCATAATAGCACCTCCCTCATCTCCAACAAGTACACCAACCTCATCACCACCTAAAGTTACTCTTTTGGAACTCCTTAAGACTCCAATAAGATCTTACCAACCTAAAGAAAAAGAATTAGTCTTTTCAACACCAACCACATCTCCAAATACTATATTTCAAGATCTTGAAACATCACCACCATTAGCTCCTATCACATCACAAGAACATCTAGGTTCTTTTCCACCACCATTTACTAACATTCCGGATATTGATCTATATTTTCCTATTTTTTCCACCACAACTTCCGCATAACTCAAATCAAAACAACCCGGAAAACTTCCGCACTCATCACCCACATCATTTACATTGTGAACATTGCCAATCCACTAGGGAAATTGCAATAGAAGTTAGGGAAGAAATGCGCTTCATACTCAACCTCATCCTTGATCGCATCAATACCATTACTCATCAAAACCTCCATCCATAACCTTATGCAAGCATGGAAGGAATCACTACTACTACTATTCTACTTTTAAGTATTATTTTTGAAGTCATTTTCAAGAACAAGTCTTGTTCTTATTTTTACATGCTTGTAAGTGGCATACATACCACTACAATTTGTTGTTTTATTACAAGGCCTTGTTTACATACCTTGGCTCCCAATCTTGATTCTCGGCAACCACAAGATTATATAAGCATGTTACTAACCTTTCTTTTGTAGGATTTTATTTTTCTTCACTTGACGCCCAAACAAGGGGAGCTACCGTCAATGGGGAGTTAAGTTTGTTTATTTCTTCCAAGGGTTAAATTTTGTTTCGACAAAGGGAGAAGAAGTAAAACTTAGGGCTTTCAAAACTTACATCTATTCTTAAGTTTTACTCATCATAACATTATGTTTTGTCATCAACAAAAGGGGAGATTGTTAATACAAATAAACCGTAAAACGTTTATTAATATTTTGCGATCTCTTTGTGTTTTGTTGATAACAAATGTAATGTTATCTTAAGTATAATTATAAAGGATACATGTTAGTTTTGTAAAGCATTTACATATAGCCATTTAAATACAAAATGTAGTAATTAAGCATTTGTTGTAATAGTTTATTAGGATGGGTAAATATCATAACCCATGGACCATAACCCATGGATCTTAACCCATACCCAAAGAGACTTGATACAATGTATACTTAGATACATTGAATCTAGATATAACCCATAACCCATGACCCATAACCAAAAACCCATGGGCAAAGAGGAGCATTCCACGGATCCCTAGGATTACACTAGACGGATCCTCAGGGAAGGGATCCGTGGGATCCGTGGGAACAGTGAAGGAATTTGCCTATAAAGAGAGCCATTTCTTCATTCTAACCCACCCCACTTCTTACTAAATCTCTCATACACTCTCATTCTCTTCTAACATATAGATCACTTGATCTAGAGAGTTGTTCTTCTTTCTTTCTATTTGTGATCCTCATATAGGTCCTTCTCTAAGGCGAGATCACGAGCAATCCCTAAGTCATCCAAGCAAGGGTCCTTGATTGATTTGTCACTCCGCAAGATTTGTAGCGAAGATCTTGTATTTGTTATTTCACATATTTGTTGTGTAATAGTTGTGTTGGTTTGGTCCACCGTGCTACGGACTCGGTATCTAGCTTTGTACCGGAAAAGTGTAAGCAACATTGTGAAGGCTTCTCCGCCAAGTGAAGGAGTTTGTTGACATAGTGCTTGAACTCTCGAGTAGGTGACTGGGAGTGGAGTAGGCAAGGAAGGTGACCTTGTAAGCGAACCACTATAAATCGGTTGTGTCATTTCTATCCCTTAACTTTATTTATTTGCTTGCATTATCATTAGATCTACACGTTCTCAACATCCATACGATTTCACATAATATCGAATCTAAAGTTTTTGAAATCAACTTTAAATCGGCAAAACTATTCAACCCCCCTTCTAGTTTTCCACAAAAGAGTCTACCAGTGAATAGATAGACCAATGCAAAAGCAATAATGCTTCCAAATTGATCCCATCCACCACTTTTAGGAATCATACAATGAAGGAGATGATGCAACAAAAACCTCCATTGTGGTGTAAAAGTGGTTTTCCAAAAAGTAAATGATCCTTCAGTTGGATATCCAATATTTTGAAGTCCTTGAAAAAGTTCATCATTTGGCAACATTGTGATCCTTGAGGCATCAACTAATTGAAGATAACTTCTGACTGATTTCTCAGTGACTGAATACTCTAAAGTATCAATAGTCGCATTTAGTTCTAAATTCCCATCAGCAAGAGTTCTAGCAGTGGCAGTCTGCCAGAACTCTTTGACTAGGGAGATATAGATAGTGGGATTGTGAGTTAGGGCATACCTAATATGGGTACCCTTTAGGAAGTCCACTATCTGTTCAAATCCGGTGTTTTCATTTAGTTTCTTGAGGAATCCCACTTGATTGTGCTTATCATTGAACTTTAATTGAGCCATAATCATGGTGAATTGTAAGTTCTGGTAGTGCGGCGCAAGTTAGGGTTAATACTGGTGAAAAGACTTTATCGAGAGAAAAAGATTTAAATTTTTAAAGATTTTAGAGAAAGTAAATAATGGATAAAGATTAATTTTATTAAAAAGTATCCATATATATACTTCTTACCACCTAATAGTTGGTAACAGTACTATTGATATAGTAAAAACGGATTTTCCCTCGACCAGCACTAACGGTAATATGTTTGCACTACCAGACTTAAAATAGTCAAACAGACTTAAGAATGACATCACCAGAATTAACTCTAAATGGTAGCATATCCATCAGCATAGCTTCCGTACCTCCCCTATCTTTGAGAGATATTTCTTTCCCTGGAAAGATTAGTCTAAAACCAAGAGAAATACAATAGGTAGATCTTGAAATCAAAATCAACTCAAATAGACTACCAGAATTAATTCTTAGAACCACCAAAAGAAACTATTCAAGCATACCAAAAGTATTGTAGCAAATAAAGAAATCACTTCAAAGATGTTCTAAAAATCACCAAATCACACCAACATAAAGATGTTTATAATACTTCCACACAAATCTAACTATCCATAGGGTAGCTTATGCTGCCACCAAAGGTAACAGAACCTCCTTGGACTTCCTCAAACTCCTCCAAGTGATCCTTGTTACCAGTCATATGCCCAGAGCATCCGTTATCAACAATTCCTCTGCTTCCTAGCTTCTGGTATAGATGTTCCTGCATATCAAAAAGAGAAATTAGTTTCTCTTGGGGACCCAGGCCTGTAGAGGCTTGGGTCTGCCTTGTGGACCATGAGAATTCAAAGTATAAGTTGAAGATGGTCCACTGTTATTCTTGGAGTGTGGTTTGGTCTGTCTCCAAGTATAACCTGCTGAGGGCTTAACATCAGTCCCCCAATTACCCATTGCAGCATAAGATTGAAACATTTGAGCTGCATTATTAACTATGGGTCTTCTCACAAGTGAATGTGAACCATAATGAAGTCTTTGATTGAATTGGTTCACTAGTGGTTTTCTAAACTTGGGACTGGGTGAAGGACTGGTAGGTTTTGATTTAACATTCATATACCCATAATTAACTTTGGCTTGACCAGATTTAACACGACCAGTATTAACCCTAGACAAGTTATTAGTATTAATGTTTTGCCTACCAGTATTAATTTGTACACCAGTACCCACTTTTAGCTTAACAGAATTAACAAAATAACTACCAATATTAATAGATACTGATCTTGTGACAAACTGATTTGCATGGTTAATTCTATTTGTTTTATTCCATACTAGTCTACATAACCCATTACTAGTGTTTTCAGCCATTTTCTTTCTTAACTCAGCCTCCTTAGCTATTCTTTTCTCATGATAGTCACAGTTTCTTCTCAAATGACTTTGGCTACCACACACAAAACAACTTTTCTTTGTGAAAGAGTTTCCATCCCCAAATTCTCTTTGCATTAACCCATTCCAGCTCTTTTTGTCTACTTTAGGTGTCTCAGGTTTGACCTGTTGCCTAGGAATTTGGACACAACTAGGTTTAACTATTTCTGGTTTAGACACACAAGTTTTGACAGACTCAACTTGTTTTGGCACATAAGTCTTGCTATTTAAAATTGGTTTAGAAATCTTTATAGGTTCAGACTTAAGCTCTAGAGAACATTAAGATACATTTTCAATGGATCCCTTATGTCATTAGATTGACAGGTGGAATACTCATTGGTTTTATCTTCTGAGACACTGGTTCTAGGACTCTTCTCACATAATCCTTTAGTGTCATGGAATTGACAGGTAGGAAATTAAATGGAATACTCTTGAGAAGCAACTGTTTCAGGATTTTTCATTTTGTTGTAATCAAATAAAAACTCATCAAACTTCTGTTCAGGTTTAGGTGTGTAGCCTTCATTAAGTGGTGGTGGAACTCCTTTATAATTATCAGTTTTAACAAATCTATTATAAAGTGGTTTACCAACATAGTCTTCTTCTGAACTACCAAAAATACCAGGTTTCCTCTCTTCTTCATAACTTAAAACCTCACTATCTGATTTAATCTCATGACCTAAACCTAATTTACAGTTGGAGCTCATGCCAGAATTAATTAACCTGTGTAGATTTTTAGAAGACTCTCCCAAGACTTAACTATTTTCTTTACTCATCTCTTTCCTATTGAGATTTCATACCTATTCTTCTATATTTCCTTAGCTTTTCATCCTTAGAAAAATTATCATTAGCTTGAAACATTAATTTTTCATTTAGAGATGAATTTTGCTTTTGAAGGTTTGAAATTTGTATAAGCTAGAATTTGAACTTCCTGTTCTCTCAACTAAGTTAATTGCTCATCACTTTGTGTTTTAATAAGATTATATGAATCAACACATAGTTTTGAACACAAAGATACCTCACTGTTTGAGCCAATGGCCATAAAAGCAGAGTGACTAGTAGACTCCTCATCAGCATGTTCTCCCCAATTAATAGCACCTCCATCCATGGTCAGCAGCCCAACCTTTTGATCTTCCTTCTTCTCAACTTCCTTTTTAGATAAGGAGACTCCTTCTTTTTCCTATTAGTTGCAACAAGAGCCTTACATTCCCTTGCAAAGTGCCTAGCTTGATGACAATTATAGCACTCAATCTTCTTTTTATCAAAGCCAACTGGAGTCTTTGGATCATAACGGACTCTTCTACCATGTCTCTTAAAGAACCTGTTCATCCTGATAGCTATTATGGCTATTTGCCAGTTAATATCTATCTCTTCAATATCTGCATCATTGATATGCTCTAGATTTTCATTGAGCAAATCTATTTCTTATGATGATCTAGCAAAGAGAGAGTAGATAACCTGATCAGCAACTCCAGCAGGTGCCCCTCTTTCTATAGTACTTATTGAAAAAGTACTATAACTGCTACCAGACTTAACCTGGTTAGTACTGTTCTTGCCATGTGACACAAAAGCAAGATTCTGAGAGCTAGAAGAGGATGGTTTTGACACATTATTGATCTCCTGCTCAAAAACCCTTGGGATGTTTTATAGATCATTAATTGATATGGTGTCAATTTCAGGTCTGGTCCTCATGGTCATTGCCAGACTTGACCATTCTTTTGGCAAAGACCTGAGGAATTTGTGGTTTGCATCCTCATCAGAAACACCAAAGAGATGGGCCTCCGGCCAGATGTGTTTTTGAAACCTTTCATAGCCTTCTCTAATCCTCGAACTAGAAATAATAAAGGCCTCAAATTGTTGCTTGTATACAGCCTTTTGCATCTTTTTGGAGTTGGCATTTCCTCCAAATCTTACCTTGATTGCCTCCCATATTTCCCTTGCATCATCCATCCCATGAAAATGTCTGATATGCTCCTTGGGAAGTGCCATTAGCAAGATACTTTTGGCCTTCCTCTCCTTCTCTACAACAAGGATCTCAGCGGTAGTGACAGGTGGAAACAGAGTATAAGTGCCATCTTTTCCTTTGGTAACTCTCTTTTTAGAGTTTCCCTTCTGTATCACCTTCTAAACTTCATTGTCTGTGTACTCTAAGTAATGATCCATCTCTATAGCCCAGATGTCATATTCATCTTTCTTCAGTACTGTAGCCCAGATGTCATATTCATCTTTCTAACAACTATTCTGTTTTTATCATAAACATACTTAACTATCAACTATTAGTTATGCCAGAATTAACTACATTAGTACTAGCAGACTTAACCACTAACAGACTTAATTCTGGCTTACCAGACTTAACCGCTAACACTACCAGAATTAATCCTAAACAGACTTAAACAAACTTAAATCTTTTTTACAAAATATAATCCTTACAATAGATATACATCAACGACTAAGTCTGGTCTACTAGTTGTTAGATACATGAGAGACACAATAATAGTACGTTTATTTTGTAGGGTCAACAAGTATCCCATGTAAATCACCGTCAAGCTTAGTGGAAGCTGCCATTGGTGTGTTATACGTGTCACATGTGGTCATACCATGTTTCTTGAGAATATCAAGAGCATACTTGGACTGACTTAGGAAAATACCACGGGGTAATTGATGAATTTGGAGTCCTAAGAAGAGCTTTATTTTACCCATCATTTGACATTTCAAAATTTTATTTCATTAATTTTGCAAAAGCCTTTGAGTAATTTTTGTGAGTTAAACCAAAAATTATGTCATCAAAATAAATTTGAACAACTAAAATATGTTACCCATGATATTGGATAAACAGTGTTGGATCAATGGACCCTTGATTAAACTTATTAGCAAGCAAGAAAGCTAAAAAATTATCATACCATGCATGTGGGGCTTGTTTTAGATCGTAAAGAGCTTTATTGAGTTTGTAGACATGATTCGGGTGCTCTGTATCCACGAATCCCTCTGTTGGCTTACAAACACTTCTTCCCATAGTTATCCATTCAGAAATGCTATTTTCACATCCATTTGATAGACCGTGATGTTCATGTGAGCCGAAAATGCTAGAAAAATTTGAACAACCTCAAGTCTAGCCACTGGTGCGAATGATTCTTCAATGTCAATGCTTTCTTCTTGACGATAACCTTTAGCCACGAGACGAAACTTGTTACAAATGACCATGCCTTCAGCATCTACCTTGTTTTTCCAAATCCATTTAAGGCCAATAAAATAGACCCCAGTTGGTTGTTCAACCAATTCCCATACTTCAAGACGTTTAAACTAATTCAGTTCTTCTTACATAGATTCAATCCAGTTGTCATATGTCATTGCTTCTTTAATGTTTTTGGCTTCAGCATGACTGACAGTGAGAGCATAAATGCAATTTTCACCGTCTGTGTGAAGGCGTTGTCTCGTGATGACTGGTTGGTTAGGATAGCCAATAATTTTTACTAAAGGATGATCTCTTATCCATTTCTGTGTCAAGGGTTGGTATTGATATACACTATGTAGATTTGGTGGATCCAGATTATGTGTGGATAATTCGAAAACATCTGGAATAGTTGTTTCTGATGCAAAAGGGTTAAAGAATGCATTTCCATCATAATCTGCAGGTGTGGGTACATTTTGATTTAGTGTATCATTAGCTTGTTCATTGTCATTGGAGTCAGTTTGTTCTTGTGTCATTGAAGACTCAATTGGTAGTGCATCAGCAACAACAGTTGTTATTGTGGTGTCAGGTCTATTAGGTAATGGATTTTGATCAGGTTGAGCAACGAAAACATTGGATACATCTGGATCATGTTGGTCAAAATATTTGTTGAACAGTGGAGCAAACAAAGTTTCCAATTAATGACGTGTAAGTTGAAATTGTTGATTAGCTAAGGATTCAGGGAAGTTTAGACGGTCGAATCCGGGTTCTAAGTTGTTTTTCCCAGAAGCCATTTCTGTGAGCTCATCAAAATTTACATGAATGGTTTCCATGATTTCCCTAGTATGACAGTTCCAAATTCAAAATCCTTTTGAATTTTCACAGTATCCAATAAAGACTCCTATATCTACTTTCGGTTTGAGCTTTCATTGATTGTCACGATCAATATTCAAATAATAAAGAGCCCTGAACACATGAAAGTGCTTGATTTCAGGTTTACGTTTATGAACAAGCTCATAATGGGTGTTGTTGTGGCATTGATTGATTATTGACTGGTTCTGAGTATAGCATGCATCAGCCCATAGGTAATCTGGTAACTTAGAGTTTATCAGCATTGTCTTAGCAGCATCTACTAACGTCCTATTGCGTCTTTCAATGATACCATTCTGTTCAGGAGTGCGAGCTATGAATGTGTGATGTGTAATTCCCGTTGTCTCGAAGTATCCACGAGACTTGTGATTTTTGAACTCAATACCATTATATGTTCTTACTATTCTGACTGTATTCTTTAGTTGAACTTGAATCTTTGTAAGGAAGATGATAATCATATCTGGAGCTTGATCTTTACTTCAAAGAGAATAAACCCAAGTCCTTTAGGAATAATCATCAACAATTACAAAAATGTATCATTTTCCATTTATAGTCTGCACGTGCATTGGGCCACATAAATCCATGTGAAGAAGTTCAAGCACATGACTTGTGAGTTGTTCAGGTATAGAAGGGAAGTGAGCACATGTGCTTTTTCCTTTTTCACATGCCAAACATAGGTAATATTTTGAATATCAGAATCTTGGAAGACCTCCGACTAGTTTGTGTCGTGCGAGTTCAATGATGGTTTGAAGTTAAGATGTGAAATTCGTTTGGGCCATAACCATGATTTAGTCGAAGTGGCTTTGGAAAGTAAGCAGATTGGTAAGGAAGCAATCATATCTGTCATGGATATTGTATAAAGTCTTGTCTCCCGTTTTCCTGACATTAGATCATTTCCTTCCAAGTCACAGACAAAACATGTTTTCTCCCAAAATGCTACTTCCAAGTCCCCATCACAAAATTGACCTACTGAGAAAAGATTATGACCCAGTCCTTTGATGTAGTAAACACGACTGATTTTGATGTTGCCATTGATGTAATCTTCATAACCGATAATAGCAGAGAAGTGATCATTCCCGAATCTGATAGTGCCGATGAACTTTGAAACAAAGTTTGCTAACAATTTGAGGTTTCCCGTCATATGATGGGTGCAACCGCTATCAACAATCCACATGATGCTTTGGATCACCTACAGTACATACAAACGACGAAGGTAGCATAGTGGTAGAGGTAGAAATCGAAAAGTAAGTGATTTTGTTACAGTTGTAGTACGCATGTTAATAAATTTGTACAACCACTTAAAACTAGGTGTACATTGTAACCATCTCTGCCAAGTCCAACTAGTTCGTGATTTTGTCTTACTGAATTCGTAGGTGAAGATATCTTCCTAGGAGTTGGTGTCACAACTATGGATTCATTTATGGTATTCTTAGAAACTATAGATGGCGTTTTACTTAGCACAGACTTAGAAGCTATATTGGTCCTAGAGGTGGTGCATTATAAGATAGATTTTGCAGTACAATTATCATGATTACCGGAGAGCATACTTTTACGATAAAACACAAAAAAAGCTTCAACATTAACATTCAAAGTATTCAAGCTTTTATCATTCATTACATTGCCTTTAATATTACATTTATCTAACGCATCTAAAGCAGATGCAACATGAGTTTTATTCGAAGTCCTAACATGATCTTCTACTTATGGGGCTTTTAGTTTTCCGCTTCTATGTTGCAAATTCCTATTATTCTGTTGATTGCTCTTAGGCTGTGATTTGCTAATGATAGTATCAACTTTAGACATTCCAGGTGCTATACTTTCCTTTCTTGAGTTTATTCAGTTTTCTTTTAATTATATGGTGATGTGATTATGGTCATGAATTGTTGAGTTTAGGTTACCATTTTCATTCATTATATTAAGAGTGTAATCAAGATGCTCGTCGAGTTGTTTTGAAGCTATATTACATGTATTTTTAAGAGAAATGAAAATGGTTTTGTATTCCTCTTTCACTTGTTCAATCTCTTGTTCATATTTGAAAAGTTGACATTTTAAAGACGCGTTTTCATTATGTAGCCGTTCAAGTTTTGGTTTTAAAGTGTTTTTAGCCGACTGTTTGACGTTGTTTTGTAAATCTAACTCAAAATCAAGACTCTGAGTTTGATACCAATGAAGACACCGTTTGAGTTCAGAAAGTTCTTTTGACATTTTGCATTGAGCATTATCACTTTGAATTAAGAGTCTCTAATTTTCAGCTTTTAAAATCTCAATCTGTTGTTTCAGCATTTCATTTTCCTCTTTTAAAGATAAATTATCATTATTGAGTTCAGCAACAGGTACTTGTTCCTAAAATGAATGAGCAATAAATAGTAACACAAGAGAGAAAATATCAGAACATAGAACATCTTCCAAGACTCGGTCCACATATTTACGAATAATTTTCTTTTTACGTTAAGTGTTTGAAACCGAGTTCTCAGTAGCATTGAAAGTGTTCATCATGGAGGCTACTTCCTTTTGAAGTTCCTGTTCCTAAAGGGTTGCACACTCACGCAAGTGTTGCACATGAGGTAAAAATTGTGTTTGGAAAATTTGTCGTTTTTCTTTTTAGTAAGCAGATAGAAAAGTTGCAATTTTTATTTCAGAATTTCGTTCAATTGCTTCTTCTAAAAACTTTATATCCTCCATGAATGTGTCAAAATACCGAGTTATCAGATATTTTTTAGGAAAAGTAGGTTTTGGTTTACTATCAAAAGAAGATGGTAACAGTTCATTTATTTGTGCAATCGGTCGAACTGGACCAATGTCAGAAAATGAGTCATGAATTTCTGAAACATACCACAGTTGTTCTGTTTTCTTTTTTTGTGGGATAAAAGTTTCATAAAGATTTGGTAATTTTGAATAATCAAAAGGTTGATTATATTTTAATTTACTCATTTTTAATCAACTCGTCCTCTTGTTCCCATTCCTCATCATAGTCAAACACAATAAAACGAATGAGTGAATTAAAGCCTAGAGCACAACCTTTTGAACCATCAGAATTTGGTTTTAAAGTTAACATCTGTTGAATTGACTCTCCAGTTTTGTATACAACATCTGTAAACTTTTAACTTTTATTCCAAAGTGACGATTTCATCAAGGTGAGAATCGAGTCATCTCCTAGATTTTTTTTTATGTTCTAAAAAACTTTCTTGACAAAGGGACAACTCCGAGTTTGTTTTTTGAAGATCGATTGTAAGTTGTTAATTTGTTGTTTTTGTTCAAGTTTTTTGTTTTTAAGTTTACAAATCAAATCTTTGTAGGAGTTTACCAATTCTACCATCTGATTTTGAAAGCCTTGTTCTTTTACATATGATTTTTGAAACGCGACCGCAAAAATTTTTTCTCTTGTTGCTTGATTTCAAAATTTGTGAGTTGAAATTTACAGCTCTCAAGTTCAGTCGTTAATGATACAATTTTGGGTTTTAAATCCATGTTAATTTCAGTGCACTTTTTAACTTGGGATTGGGTGGTCAAGTCTAAGGCCATGAGATCTGGTTCATGCGTAGATTCATTCTGTTCATTTTGATCATTTTTATATTTTTCAATTGGATCATCAAATGTAACAATAGGGTTAATCTGATCATCTTCTTGGAAAGATAACAATGAGGCATCTTGAACAGATTGCTCCTTGTCATGTGCAGATGCAGACGGTGACACAATTTCATGTATGAGACATGTATTTGAGTTGGGTACCTGAGAAAGGCCATCATAATCATAGACTAGGCTGCATCACTCATATGAAGTTTCTTGCATGTTAGCCATTAAGACGACTGCAGAATTGGCTTCCAGATCTTCCATGTCATCATCTGATGTAGCGTCAGCCATAAACTTTGTTCTTTGTTAGATAGAGTTCCACCTGCTTCATGGTTAGAGCTAACAATAATGTCTGCTTGTGTTATTCCCTGCCCCTTCTCTTAGGTTGAGCTAATAATAAACTTTGTTCTTTGTTAGACAGAGTTCCACCAGTAACCCCTTGATGTCCATAATTCATGTTCTGTACTTCAATCTTTCCACCTTGTATCGTAGCCTGATTCCTAGTTTCTGATGAGCTGCGGAGACGGTTGTTAGAAGGATTAACATATCAACCAAAATATTTTGCAATAAGTGCAGATCCATCAGTTAACTCTTGGAATGCATCTTCATTTTTATCGGTTGCTTGTGCATAGTACATGGTGTTAGAGTTGTTGTATTGAACCATTTGATTTGGAATTGATTGGTTTGGGACAAGTTGGTTGCTGGGTGGTGATTGAGGATGAGTAAAGCTTTGCTGTTGCTTGACATAATGTCATTTGACATAGGAAATTGTTGAGATTGAGCCATAAGTGCAAGTGGATTTGGTGGTAGTGATGGTTGAAACATTGCACGCATAGCACGGTCATATGCGACTTCCTTTTCATGATGCTTTAGATATTCGTACAACAACCCGTGTTTTCCATGATGAAGATTCTTGGTTTGACGAAAAACATGACATATTTTTCCCAATCTGGACCTAAGGAATTTAGAAACTTGGTATTGATGGAAATCTTAGGCATGTTCACATTATGTCTGTCCAAGTCATTGATGATGTCTGTATACCGATGATAGTATGATTCTAATAATTCTCCAGGTAAAACAGTGAACGTGTCATAAGAGTGATATAGCTTAGATTCCATGTCTTCTTGATTCAATTCAGTTCCTTCCATCTAGAGATGAATGTTTTCCCACATTGCTTGTGCAGTCTTTTTAGAATCAATGTTGCAGAAGATATGATTCGGTATTCCTAAGCAAATGTATTCCATGGCAAGTTGATCTACTTCCACTTAAAGTATTTGATCTGGGGTGAGTTGAGTCTCAGTAACCATGGTTGTAGTTGCAGGACTAGGTAGACTAGGAGTGGGATCACCTGGAACCGTTATGCTAGGCCAGGGATGTGGTCCTTCAAGGATCACACGTTTGAGATGTTTGCCATTAGTTATCCTTAGTTCAATAAACCTCAAGAATCTGCTTGCCCATTGAACATAATTTCCTGGTGTTAGCATTGGAGGTCTTTCAAGAGATCATGCTTCATGGATTGATTATTAACTGGTGAGGGCTTCACACATCTGTTCAAACCAGTGTAGTTACTTTGGGGTAACACCAGGAAATGATTGTTGTTGAGGGTATTGGTGTTGTAGTTGTTGAAACAATTGTTGTGGTGAAGTTGTTCTAGTTGATTTGTTGGGTTTTAAGGATTCTACTGCTCTTGGTAGAATCAACTGCTCCTTGATTTCTTGAAGAAATGTTCTAAGTCCTAAATACTGCTAGTATGGTTGAAACTGTTGCTAGTGTATTCTATCTACTGCTAGGTGTTGCTGGAAAAGATCAAAGGAATACGCTATGTAGTAACTTTTTCTAGACTTGGAAAAACTACTGCTGGTATAAAGTTTCTACTCCTGAAGACTAAGTACTGCCAGAGTAAAGATAACTACTGCTAATGTATTTCAAGCTACTGCTGGAGTCTTAGAGTCTGTTTGTACTTATTGAATGACATGTACCTATTATATAGTATTAGATAGGTATAGAAAAGATACGATTGTGATATACATTGTATTGGAAGTCATTTTAACTGACTATGAATCCTTAGTCTATAAAAGGGGATCCTAGGTCACTTGTTTAGATATAATTTTAAGGCGGCTTCAAGGTTGTAAACCCTAGTGATATTAAGATCACTCGTATTATTATTCTAATAATATTTAAGCTTTTGGTTGTTTAATCGTTGTGTTCTTCTTATTCATCAAGTATTATATTCCGCGTGATACTTTGTGAAATAAACAATTTCTTAACAGAAGCTAAACAAGATTGTGTGATCAAGAAGTTGTTATACCTAGAAGAATACTACTTAAACCTGTGAAAGATGGACTCTACACACGCTTTGACACATAACAGGGTACCCATGCTCAAGCCTAATGAGTATGAAATGTGGAAGATGAGAATTGAACTACATATTAAAATGATTTATATTGGTCTCTAGGAGATCATTGAAACTGGAAACACTTTTTTAAAAACTGAGCAGTAGGAAACGTCATTCCACTCACTGTTGCAGAAGATATAGCCAAAAGAAGACTAGAGCTGAAGGCCAGAACTATTCTCATGATGGCTATTCTAGATGAATATCAATTGTCTTTCAAATCCATTAAAGATGCTAAGCCATTGATGGAAGCATTAGAAAAAAACGTTTGGAGGGAATGAGACTACAAAGAAGAGCAAGAAGAATCTTCTGAAACAGGAATATGCAAACTTTTCTGCCTCAAGTACTGAATCTCTTGATGAAATCTGTAATAGGCTGCAAAAGCTTGTAAGCCAGCTAGAGCTTGTAGGAGTGACTATTAAACAAGAAGACTTTAACCAAAAGTTTATGGCAAGTCTTCCATCTGAATGGAACACACATGCTATTGTGTAGAGGAACAAGCCTGAATTCGAGAAATCAACTTTGGATGATCTTCGCAACAATCTTCAGGTCTATGAGGCTGAAATGAAACAAAAGTCAAGTTCAAGCTCATGTTCAAATAACTTGGCATTTGTTTCATCCAATATCACTAGCAACACATTGGTTGAAGTTCCTACTGCTAAAGAAGTAAGTGCTGCTAGTACACAGGGAAGTGCTGCTGGAAGTGAAAACTTGAATGATGTTGCAGTATGCTCTTTCTTTGCTAGTCAAAGTTCTATTACTCAATTGGAAAATGACGACCTTCAACAGATCCATCCTGATGATGTGGAAGAGATGGATCTTAGGTGGCAAATGGCTATGCTCACTATGAGGGCAAAAAGGTTTCTTCAAAGGACTGGAAGAAGCTTGTGTTACGCCCCGATTCCCGGTTTGACCGGAAATTACTCGATTTTGAAAAATTTAACATGGAAACCTTTGACTATTACTTTTTCTCATTAATCTCTTTAATGAACGACAAAAAACTATAACATTTGACCTTTGAAAATTCTTATTATAACATATACTCGAATACTTTTTAAAACAATGGTACTAGATTATAACAAAATATCATTTAACATCTGCAATACGGGATGACGTCATCACCTTATAAGGTGCGACGCCTTCACCCTTTAATTGTAACACAAAACACGTTTCAGATTTAACACGCGACGGTTGAGGAGTGGCCTTTTACTCATCATTTTAGTCTCGTAAAACCCACATAAATGGATAAAAAAACTTAAATATACTCACTTATGTTGCATATATCTTTGGAGTGTGTTTTTAGGTATTTCAGGTACAAAGGATCGAAAACAGGGCAATTACGGGCAGAAATGAGCTTGGAATGGAAAAAGGGCATTAAAGACGGAGCCAGGAGTGATTTTCTATGTTCTTCGGTCAATTTAAGTCCTGGGACACGTTTTTAGAATTGAGTTTGGGAAAACGGACTCAAAACCCAACCCTAAACCTAAATTACCATTTTACCCTTTAACCTAAACCCTAATTTTACCCTAATCCTTTTTTAAAAAAACCTAAACTTTTTATTTAAAACCATTTTTAAAAGAAGAACCTTGTTAAAAACATTTTAAAACTAAAACCTAACATTGTTTTTATTAAAACTAATTTTAAAACCTTTAAAAAAAATACACTTTTTACCCTTTTTAAAACTTAAACCTAAACTTTTTTTTGAAACTAAATCTGTAAGAGATTGGATACATAAACACACAAATACATAATGATATGGATCGAATGAGATGAAAGTTTTAGAGAGAGAAAGTGAATGGATGGGAACTTCTAGTGAGAGAAAGTGTAAGTAATATTATGAAGCCCCACCCTCTACCTTGGAGGGTAGAGGGTATTTATAGTTTTTACAAAATACGCCTCCTACGGGCTATGGATCAGGTATACAGTGGGTAAAGACGCATCCGTCCTTCACAGTGTTACTTAACTAACTACTTCTAATAACTAAACATATAAGACTACGAACTTTCTAATGCTAACAAATACCCGAGGTGACCAAGTCTTTAACTTACAGATTTACTAAATCCTAACAATCTCCCCCTAAGGGAGGTCACCTCATTTACATATAGATAATACATTTTAAACTCTAGCATTCTATTACACATTTTAGATTTGTAGCTCGTAGTATTTGATTCTTCTAAGTCCGCATACTTTTTACTTCCAGTGGAGGTCTTTACATGTTCCATGACTTGGTGATCTTTGAGCTTTCTTTGAGATCATCAGCTAAAGTAAATCTCTGGATCATCCTGTGTTGTATCGCCTACATGTGATATCGTTCTTTTCGACCGACATGCTCACACTTTATCGGATCACGATATTTGCATCAAAGTTGCGAAAGCATTGCTTTAGGTCTTTAGATTTTCATGATTTCTTTAAACGTGAGAGTGAGGTGTGAGCATGTGGTTATGGATTGACTTCTCAATTTCGATCAGCTGTAACCGTTAGATGTTCATGCAAACAACAGTTAGCAATAAAACACATGAAAGTGTCTTTGTTCACTTTCGTTGAATAGGGTTGTAAGAATCACGGTTCCCCGTTGATCAGTATAAATATTTCCTATGATCAAGTAGAGTTCCTAAGAATCTCCTTGACATGGTTTCGCAGCTTGATCTAGCCGTTCTCAAACTGGAGCGTCCCAAAGTAGACAAAACGGAGTGTAAATTGAGATTCACTGATTGATGATAAATTGATTGGAAAAACAATCGCATATTACTGACGAGAGAGATTTTGCAATACGATGAAAGTTTTATGAGAAAAATCAAGTATCAATAATAAATACTTTTGTTTGAAAATTTTAAGCACATTCGATGTGCTAGAAAAGCAATTGTTGAGTACATCAAGAGGTTTTTCTAAAAGCATGAGTCAATCCATTTCATGGAACAAGGTTGATTCCAGAGTGAATCGCCTCATCGTTTCATTCTAGTTGTCACAAGTTTGATCCATGAAGGATCTCACATGTCACCCACCAAGAGCTTGTTTGATGTTGGCTCTAGAAGGATTTCCATCTTCATTGTGAATATTTTACATATCACACGGATGTTCTTGCAATACCAAGAGGATAATTCGTAGAACTCTCAATATATATTCTCACTTTCACATTTTGTGAAACAAAAAAATCTTCATGAATTGTGTGTCCTAATGAGATTTATTGATGATCTCCTGGCTCTAGAATCAATAGTGCATTTTGGTTTCCTAAGCGAAGACTAGGTAGAGGGTCTCCTTTTTCAATATCAACAATTTCTAAGAGAAAGTTTATAGAATATGTTGGTTCCCTATGAGAATGAAACAAGTCCTTTTAAGAGAACTTGAGTAGCTGGGAAGTTTTAGTGTAGTGTGTCACTGGGTCTACGATGTCTTGTCTTCAATACCGGCGTTACCTTGGTAACCACCAGTAGCATATGTATTGAACCCGGTTTATGCTCTAAGGTTGAAATATTGGAGGGTTATTTCTTTTCACCCTTTCACTTTTCATTTCTTTTTCATTCTTCAATCCCTTCAGTGCTTACCGAGACTTAATTACTAGAACCTTGTTGGGGTTGTTCCACTACTAGCTCAATCTCAGTCGGCACTCTTCCCTTATTCTCACTTTTATCCTTTTTTCATCATACCTAAGGACTTCTACACTTATCTAATGGATTGTCCCTAGGTAGATCCCTCCGGCTCTGGCGGGATCGTGGGAACAAACACCTAACCTTACCATCCTTATAACTCCAATGCATTAAAGAAAATGGTCGGTCTTGTGGTACTGTTCTTTCCGTCTTAAAACCAATTGAAAATCAATTTGAAAAACAAATCAAGATACTTGTGATATAAAATCAAAGCATTTGTACCTCAATTGTTTTTTATCATTTATAAATGATCCCCCTCAACATGTGTGATGCGCGCGGAAGGCGCGTTCGGGGTCAAAGGAAACTTTCTTTTCTTCGAGCAAGTTTTTCAACCTCCTAGGCAGTGAACCTAATCGTTGTAGTGTAGTATAGGGTAAGCCTCGGGGATTGATATCGTTCCCTAGGGGAATAAGAATGCTAGTAAGAAATATATGACGAGAAGGTGGGGTTGAGGATGATTTTTTTTTCTCTTTTTTATGGTTTTTTTTAGAAAGCTAAGGTAAAATCTAAGGGCAATTGGTTTGGGGGTGGTACTTCTACCGATTACTCTACTTTATCTAATTCTCTATTTATCTATTACTACAGGTAGCTTATGTCTAATTGAGGTGTGCTCGTATGATGATTAACGATGTGTTCACCTATATACTATTAATCCCTACTTATCTTTTATTGGTCGGTTGAGTTGTCATGTCCTTTATCTTAACGCGTTGTATTCCAAAAGGTCGTAGGGTATGCGTGGTCCCTAGTTCTTTGAGGTTGTCTCTCGTATATGACCTACGGAATCGGCAAGCCTTGGCTATTTCATCCATAAACCATATCATCATAAAGCATACTCAAGCATTAAATACAACGAAGATGCCTAGTTGCACTCCTAAGCGAATTTCAATTAAGATAAGAAACAACCTAACAATAATCAATAACTAGGGTTCATAGATTTAAGCAAACACACAAGAAATTTAGCTAGACATGATAGACAAGCAAGCATACACACAATCAATTGAATATAGGATAGACATAATGATATTTGGATAAATAAACTTATCTTGATGTGTAAGATAGGGTATGGGACCCTAAGATACTGTCCAATTTGGACTACAAATGATTTAGGGTTTTTTCTCCAAAAGTCTACCTCTCAAAATACAGAAAAATCGAATTCAATATATAGATTTACAACAGCGATGGCGTCACCTTTTGCATGGGACGCCATCATCTCGCCGTCATTAGGGTTTAGTCCGGGCGAGTCATCGATGGACGGCGCCACCTAGAGTTGTGACGCTGGTCTTGACCGGGACGTCGTCTTGATTCTAGATCCGGGGCCCGAGTTGAAAATGAGGTGACGCCCAAAGTTATAAGACAAGAATTTTCACTGAGCCGTCGCGTGTATGTTTTGATCAAGAAATCATAGAGGGATGGCGTCGCCCTTTGGCTAGGACGCCGTCAGGTACTGTTTATTAGTCTTGAGTGGCTTTGATCTTGACTTTGCCATTTTCTTCTTATATTTGCTCCTTTTCGTCCAAATGTGCTTCATTCAATTATTTTGCTTCCAAAAGACCTAAAAAGTAAAAAGGAACGAAATTAAGCAGTAACAGATATAAAAAGTGTCGAAATAGGGCTTAAATGACCCCCTAGAAGTGTACGTTTTAAATCCTTATCAAATATCCCTACACTTGGTATTTTCTTGTCCTCAAGCAAATGTGCTTTTGACCAATCAATTTATAATTTAGGGGGCATGAAGCATTAGTTTAAAATAGTTTACAACAAGTAAAAGCACCGCAATAGTCATAACAAGCACAAAAGTTATATACTAGCACCTCACAAGTGGTGTTTGGATTCTCTCATCTCTCGGGTTTATATGAAATATAATACGAATGAAATGGAAGATAAACACTCATTACCTAGCATAGTACATAGATTACTGTGAAAACGTAGATGGGGGGGGGTTGAATACGTTTCCATTTCAAACATAAAACTTTTGTATCAAATATAGTATAAACCATTGCATTTGCTAATCTCGACGCGAGGATGCATTTAACGCATTACGGCATGTAACGCCAACACCTTAATATCACATAAGATTCCGCAAGATTAATGGTTCATTATAAATCAAGTTTCACCATTATTAGTCCAGTTGCTTTTTCTTGATCAAGCGTGTCATAATATGTAAAGTGTTAAATATAGTTTGTGACTATATGAAAGACCAAGTATGTATCACAAACATAGACATCAACCACATAGAAAATAAATAATGTAATGAAAGAATAAAAGTAAAGCGATAAGTAAAAGGATAGACAAACCAACACGAGGATTTATAGTGGTTCGGCTACAAGGACACCTTCGTTGCCCTACTCCACTCCCCGAGTCACCTACTCGAGAGTTCGTAAACACTACACGACACCAGCTCTTTATGGCGGAGAAGCCTTCACAACGTCGCCTACTCTTTTTCCGGTACTAGGCTAACCACCAGGTTCTTTCACCAAGGAGAACCACATCTATCACAATGTTGCCTACCCTTTATCCGGTACTAAGCTAAGTACCTAGTTCCATTACAATGGAGGAACTACTACCCAACACTACACGACACCTAATCCCAAAGGACATCTACTCCTTATATCAACATCAACAAGGATATCAATATCCTTTGACCCAATACTAATCTATCTTGTACATCAAATCACACCATATCGAATGTACAACTTAGGCACCTTTCATTAATGCCTTTGACTCGATCTCAAGGCACATTTTGCTAATGCCTTGTGACTTAACTTCTAGGCACCCGTTATGTTTTGTGGCCCAACATAACAAACCTTGTGTTTTATGGCACAAACACATAAACCATCTACTCTAGTCATAGATACAAGAATATGATACTTGACAATATCCAAGACAATGTATCTAATGGATATGAAATCCTAAACTAAACATCAAGAACACTAAGCATGATGTAGTTAGTCTTCTATGAATGAAGATGACAAGTTTCCCAAGCTTGTTGTAGAAGATCTTCATGTGCTTGTATGCTTGTGATGGGTGATGTAGGATCGATAATATTATTGTGTAGATGATTCGGGTGGTCTTGGATGATCAAAATACATGTTTGCCATATTTAGAGAGAGAAAGATAGAGAGGGTGTTCTTGCAAGAGAGTTGGTTCAAAAAATATGGAAGGTTAGATTATGAGAAGCACCACCCCTTCCATGGATGGAAGGGGTATTTATAGTTACAGAATACACGACCTCTTATCGGCCTGTGGATCAGGCATACAGTGGGTAAAGACCCGTCCTTCCTCCACGGTGTTGCACTAAACTAAACTATGCTAATAATCAAATAACTAACTACTAAATAACGTAAATACCGACACGTCTACGAGCTAACTTATGCTAGATAATAATTGGGGTGACCGACTCTTCACTATGGAATTTCTAATTCCTAACAATCTCCCCCAAGGGATCTCACCCAATGTTTTACATTTTGAATCCTAGCATTATATTCTTGACATTGTTCTTGAGCTCGTAGACTTCAATTCTTCAAATCCGCAATCTTGTGCTTAAGCAGTGACACTTCATAGTCCGCATAGTTTTGTACTTTTAAGTGGAGGCCTTTAACTGATCCACATCTTTGATGATATTCGAGCTTTCATTGAGATCATCAGCCACAGTAAATCTCAGGATCACCCTTTATTGTGTTGCCATCATGTGAAGTTGTGACTTTCGGACCGACATGCTCACACTTTTGAATCATGACATCTTTCCATCGAGTAGCGGAAGCCTTCATCGGTTCATGATATTTGCGGCAAGCGAAGCATAGTATGAAATATAAGAGCCATATTATGTAGATATGCACTAGTCATGATTTCTTCAATAGAGTGTGGATGCTATGAGCATGCGGCTTTGGATTGACCTCGATTTCGATCACCGCAGCTCGCGTCAAATGTACCGCAAACAATAGTTAGCAATAAAACATACGAAAGTGTCCTTGATCACTTCGTTGAATTGAGGTACACGACCCACGGTTCCCCGTTGATTAGTACAAGTATCGCTGTGATCGGTAGGATTCTAAGAATCTCCTTGATAGGGTTTCGCAATTGTTCTAGGTGTTCTCAAATCGAACGTCTCAAAGAAGACAACACGGAGTGAGTGAACCAATAATTGAGATTCAATGATTGATGAAAATGATTTGAAAAACAATCGCGTATTGCTTAGAAGAAAGAGTTTTGCAATACGACGAAGTTTTTATGAGAAAGATCAATTTTCAATCATAAATACTTTTGTATTTGAAAGAGTACACATTCAAGTGCTAGAAAAAGAAGATTTGCACATCGAGCGGTTTTCCAAAAGTATTTTTACAATCGAGATACTTTTGTGTTTGAAAATGAATACACATTCGACGTGCTAGAGAAAAGAAGGTTTGCACCTCGAAGCGGTTTTTCCAAAAGCATTCGTCAATTCCATTCCTGGAACAAGGTTGATTCAAGATTGAATCTCCCCATCGTTTCTATCCAGTTGTCACAAGCTTGATCTTTTGCAAGATCTCACATGTCACCCACCAAGAGCTTGTTTGATGTTGGCTCTAGAAGGATTTCCATCTTCATCGTAAATATTTTCATATCACTCGGATGTTCTGGCAATACCACAAGGATAATGCGCAGGACTCTCAATATATATTCTCACTTTCCACATTGTGTGAAACAGTGAGTCTTCATTAATTTAGTGTCTTAATGAGATATTATGGATGATCTCTTGGCTCTAGACACAATTGTGCACATTTGGTTCCTATGCCGGAGACTAGGGAGAGGGTCTCCTTCTTCAATATCAACAATCTCTAAGAGAAAGTCGATAGATAATGTCGGTTCCCGTGAGAATGAAACAAGTCCTTTTAAGAGGAACTTGAGTAGCTTGGGAAGTTTAGTGCGGTGCATCACTTTGGGTCCATGACGTCTTGTCTTCAATACCGGTGTTACCTTCGAACAACCAAGAGCATATGTATTGAACCCGGTTTACGCCCTAAGGTTGAATTATTGGAGGATATTTCTTTTCACCCTTTTTCACATTAATTTCTTTTTCATTCTTCAACCCTTCAGTGCTTACCAAGACTTCATAACTAGAACCTTGTTGGGTTTATTCCAAGACTAGCTCTATCTCATCCGCACTCTTCCCATTTCTCATTTTCTCCTTTTTTCATCATACCTAAGGACTCTACACTATCTAGTGGATTGTCCTCGGTAGATCCCTCGCGGTTCGGCGGATCGTGGGAACTAATACCTAACCTCACCATCCTTATAACTCCATGCTTAAAGTAAAATGGTTGGTCTTTTGGTATAGTTCATTCTTCCTTGAAACCAATTGAAAAATAATTTGGAAAAACAATCAAGGTACTTGTGATACGAGATCAAAGCATTTTGTACCTTAACAGTTTTGATCATTTAGAAAACCTCCCCCTCAACATGTGCATATGATTTAGAAATTGTTTAGCACATGGAGGCAAGAGGACTTTGAAATATTTTCTTTGATCACTATTTTCGTAGAAAAAGCCAATTTTCATAGAAAAGGCCATTTGATTTTCTTTGGTAAATTCTCCCCCTCAATATGTGCATAGGATATTTGAAAGCATTTTATCACATAGAGGAAAGAGTTCTTTTGAAGCACATTCACGATCATAAAAGCCATTAAGAAACCATTTGCTCCCCTCAATATGTGCTCGAGATTGAAAGCGTTTAGCACATATGAGAGAACTTGCACATTTGAATCAAATCGATTATCAATTATCGATTTCATTATTAAATCACAAATTCTCCCCGATCAAAATATCAAACCCTTTGAGATTTTGGATCCCAATTGATTTAATACGGTTTATAAAACATTGAAGAATATGTGCCGGTTTAAATACTCATCATGTTTTGGATAAATCCTCCTCCTCAACATGTGCATCGTGTATTTGAAATCGTTTGGCACATGGAGAAGGAGTGCCTTTAAAGGACTAAAACCAATTCCATTTAAACAAATAAGAGATTTAAATCACTATCTCTCCCCCGATAAAAAATTTCAAACCAATTGAGATTTTGGATCCCGATTGATTTAAATCATTTAGAAATTTTTGGGGGAAAGACGTGGCAAGATTTAATTTTGAAAAATGACAGATAAGGACCATTTTAAGACATTAAAGATTGTTAGTGTCAAGTATGATTGTTTTAAGAGACCTTTAAGTAAAATAAAACAATTTCACAATCAAACAAGAACAGAAAAAATTTCATTTTGAAGGATCTTGATTCTAAAGAAAAATCATACCATGACATAACATTAAATCTTTAGATCACCACTTTATAACGTACAAACGGACTTTTATGAAGAAATATCGTTTGAAAATATTTTATTTTAAATCACCCTCCCCCTCAATCGATGACCGTAGTCGATGATTGAGTGACTTAGGTTTTGATAAAAAGAAGTCCGGTGATTTTCAAAATTAAGTCCAATTTATTTTCAAAACAATATTTTCCATTTTCAAAACAATTTAATCAATTTTATTCAAAATTGTTTGAGAATGGTATCCTGCACAAAGATACGTTAGGTGGTTGAGAAGTGTGACAACTCGTAATTTCGGTCATTTTACAAACTTTGGAAGTTTCACTATTTCATCATTTATCGAATTACGCATCCAATCATCTTATTTAGTATCAAATTCGTAACCTTAATGGTTTAGCTCGCTAATTAAAGAATTCATGAACATTTTATCGAGGACATTTCATATAGACTAGATTTAGTCTACATATCATCAATAACATCATTTCATATCTATATTATGCATGGGTTTGCATTTTTCATTAAACGTTTATTTTCCTATTAAATAAACGCTATCGCGTAAACATTTATTTTGAATATTGATCCGACGCTTCCAAAAATAATCTTAATATATTTTTATACTCATTTTAAGACTATAAAAATTATATTATTAGTTTACCCGATGTTTTCAATTTATTTTGTATATAAATTGTTATGTATAAATATTTACGACGTTTTTCGTAAATTCAACACGATTATTATTATTTCACTCAAATCTTGCAAGAAGTGTATTTTTATAATTTTTATGATCTCAATATATTTTATCTTGACCCGTGAAAATTTATTTTTAACTAACGCTACCCTATATACTCAAATGTTTATACAAGTTATCACATGTCTTCAAGTAACTCACATCTAATTACACTTATACAATTAAAAAAAAAATAATAAAAGTAAATGACTAAACCCCCTTGTCGACAAGGGGGGTGAGTCACTTGGGTTTTTGTAAAATATCTACTAATGTATATGTATTATACTCTAAATATCTTACACATACAACTCAATTTTTCAAGTAAAAGATCAAGACTCATTTTCTTTCTCTCTTCTCTCTTGCAAACCGGCCAACCTAAGGAACCAAGGAGGATCATCATAAAAATTTTCAAGACAAGGTTTTAACACACTAGTATCACTCTTTGTTTAAGGTTTTGCAATATAAACCTTGGGTGATTAGGAAAAATCCTTTGTTCTCATAACCTCATCAAGTTACTAGTAAGCATTCATATTCATCATAATATTTCATTTTCATTGTTATGGTCATTTCATTTTATTTGAGAAAACATGCAAGTCTCATGAGGTTTATACCACTTTTTCATTGATTTTAAGAGTATATATATATAAGTCATCCTATAATTACTCCTTGTTATATATTACTTTTGGTGATGTCTAGGAAACCATGACACCCTAAGAAGGTGTATGGTAGGATTAGAATAACCGGAGTTGTTTTGAATGGGTTAGAATAGGTTTGGCGAGAAAAACTCATTTCGACAAGTTTGCAAAAGGGTCTGTCCTTATTTTCAAAATATGGAAAATCCGACAGAGGTAAAAATTTTTGGCCTAGATATTTAGAAAATACACTTTAAAAGAAACCGTGGCCGCTTGAACGGATTAAAGCGAGCTATAACGAAGAAGTTATGAATTTTCCAAGTTGGCGACGAAAACTATTTTTTTCGAAATTTCAGCATGTATTGTTTATTTTATACGAGTCAAAAATGAAACTTAGGTGTTATAAATTATGTCGACTTGTCAAAAATATGTTAGTATACTTTGATACAAAGCTAAGGACCTTTAAAACGTGAAAACGGATTTGTAACGATTAAATTATACACGATTTACAAAAAGTTGTCGTAACTTTATTATATAAGAAAACTATATAATTTCTAATAGGCAAGTTTTACGGCAAACTAGAGACCAAGTTGAAGGTTGTTTTTAACATTGATGTAGAACTTTTTATAAAGTGATGTCTTCTAATAAAAGTAAGTTCGCCAAGTATATTTATCAAAATGTCCGACCGTTTGATTAGCGGAGTTGTAATGAATTAATTACGGTCGCTTAAACTTTGCCGAAAACCAACTTTAAACTATACTTTGGACTAAGGTACTATACTTAACCTATATTTTTCTTTGTGATCGAGACCTCTAGGAAGGAAACTTAAACACTAAAACTTTGAGATAATGAAACAAACTTCCAAAAACCGTTGAGTTTGTTTCCTAACGCTCGACGTGCACCATTTTTTTTACGACTAGCTTTTAGAGGCCGTTTTAGTCATTTTCACGAAATTTTCAACGACATTATTTTACGACGAAAAGTTATAAATTCATAATAAATCATTAAATAGCAATTGTAGGATGTCATTTTGACGTAAATACTTGCAAAGTAATTTAAGAATGGTCAAGACGTCAAAAGATTATTTTTCGACGAAAAGCATTATTTTCAAAATTTCATAAGTGGTATAAATATCATCCGAATTGCATGCATAACATTACATCATGACTTATTACATATCATATCATTCATAATAGGTCAGGTTTAGATTCACGCTATATTTCGGTGTATCCACTTTGACATCATAATCATTGCAACAAAGTGAGTTTTCATAGCCCGATTTATTCAAGTTTTTACTTATTTCAAACCTATGGGGGAGAATACATTGCACATCATTTTTATTACGATGCCAAGTATATCAAATTCATTACATTTCTTAAGTTACCTCATGCCAATTGAATGTCCCCATTATATAACATGAACCGTTAATTCCGAAAGAAGCGAGGGTGAGTGGATAGATCTATCGAGGGTGACGCCTCCATCCGGGTTGGTGGATTCCAACTGGTTAAACGGATGCATTTCATTTAATAACATTATTTGAGCTGTTTGGCAAACACTCTGTTGGGGCGAACATCATGATCAGTCTAGTTTCGGTGTCATGGACTTATAGCAATTGTATCATTTTTGTGGCGACATTGTCATACATAATTTATACTTGTGGTAGTCGTATTAAACATTTACATAAACTCTATGAACTCACTCAACCTTTGTGTTGACACTTTTAGCAATGTATTTTCAGGTAACTAAGACATTCACTTCATGGCATGCATGTGGACATATCATAAAGTCGCGGTGACGACGCGTCTCACATGGGATTTATACACTTTAAAAACATCGTTTGACTTGTACCAAACTTATTTCCGCACAAGTTGATTTTCATTTGGGACCTATCTTTGTAACTCTGAATGTTTTTAATATATCAAACAATGTTCTTTTCAAACGACACTTTAGGTCGCTCAATATAACTGTGATTGTGATGCTATGATGATCAATCCCGTGAATTTCATTCCGCAAAGCAGTAATTTGGGGTGTAACAAGAAGCTCATTGATCTTTGTAGGGCTTGAAGAAAACCGTCTGCAGATGCGGTGAGACTTCTTACGTTGCATTTTAATGCCAATCGAGGTCAAATTAAGCTCCGTTTCTTTAATCACTTAAAAGGAAACCATCTGCTAATGCAGTGAGACTTCTTACGTTGCATTCATGCCAACTCTCCATAGAAGTCCAATTAAGCTCCGTTTCTTCATTTGTCAACCCAAGATATAGTTACCCTTTTCTTTCGGCATCCAATCATCTTAAATTGTGGGATTCGGATCGGGAACATTCTTATATACCAATATACCTGCATACGTTAGTGAACACACATATAGATATATGGTGGTCGACATCACCCATAACAGCAATCGACTAATAAAAGTCAATTAAACATTTCAATCAGATCATAAAAGGTATGGGAATAATGTGTTTCATCAAACTATAATCATCTAATCCTAACATTCATATCCTAATTTCCTAGTCCTTCGACATAGGCAAATATCATTTTTAATTAAGCACGTAGGATAATTAAGAAAGCCCGTTAGATGATATAGATTTGAAAACATTATCCCCCTCAATCAATGACTCATTTTCTAAAAGGTTTAAAAGCGCTAAAGTCATTGATTGAGTTTTCAATTTTTACGAGAAACTCTGAATCTGATTAATTTTCATGCAACTTATTTACCACCATTTTGAAAACAACAAATATTTTTCTGAAGAATTTTAGACGGAAAAACATTTGTGTAGGAACAGCAGTCCTTCGACATACTTTCCTCATTTAGTATTTAGGATAAGTGCACGAAATATTTGAAAATTGGTTTAGCGCAGCACTTTCCTTTCTTGAAGAGTTGGTTGCTATCTGAAATAATAGCAAGCCATTGTTTAAGCACGGGTTACAATCTGAAGTAACTGTAAGCCATAGTTTAGGACATGTTTTGAAAAATAATATTTAAACCTCCTGCTCGAAGTTCATCTATGGTCCCGTGCCATTATTGAATGACATTTCTAATACCGCAGATGTTATCGATACCAGAAGACATGTCTTGTGAAAATATATTTTTGGTATTTTTGAAATTTTCTGATTTTTATGGGTTTTTGAAGGTTTTATATTTTTCTATTTTCTTTTTGTTGGTTTTATATTTTTGTATTTGGTTTTTAATAAATATATACAAGGATAGAGAAGATGATATAGTTTGAGAGAATGATGATACGAGTACCGAGATAAGGATATCGAACAGCACATCGTAGAAGATAGAGTTCGTCATCTCTTAAACTTCCACCACCAAAGCTTCCGAGGCTCGAGAATAGAAGACAGAACATGAGCCTTTGAGAGAAAGAGACTTTGGCAGCTTCCCCCCAAACAGAAAATCCTTTAGCTGAGCAGATTCAAAGCTTTCTTTCAAGCTTCCAATAGCCAGGTTGACAAAGAAGCACACCATTATCATCGATCCCGCTGCTCTATTTTAAGAACAATAATCGAGGATCTCCATTCGGGGTAATATCATCAACAAGAATAGCAATGTATCATCCCACTCTTTAAATTTCTTCTCATATTTCATTACCATCAAGTCGAAGCAATCCATTCCAAAAGTTGTCAAGAGAACAATTCCCCAAGTAGTTGAATTGATGCGATCGGTCTCTTTGTATAATGCTCAAGAACTCTCCGAATACACATCATGAGGGGAATGAAAACACCTCCCCATGTTCACATTTTCTTCCCCGATGATCGTGTATGAAGCTCAAGAACTCAATTACACCAATACCCAAGAGCTCTCCGAATACACATCATGAGGGAATGAAAACACCTCCACAATGTTCACATTTTTCTTCCCCGATGATCGTGTATGAACCTCAAGAATCCAAGTACACACATTCCACCGAAAGAATAACTGATAACACCTTCCTCATGTCAACATTTATCTCCCCTGAATATGTCATACTTGTGTACCTCTTTTATCTTCAGAAACTTTCTCTTACATCTCTTCCCCCACGTAGTTGGAATAAGAACACAAAACGCCTTGATGAGTAAAACCTTGAGTTTCTCTGCGGTCATGACATATGTCTTCCCGGGATATCTTCAATCACTTAGAAGAGTTAAGTTCATCAAGTTTACTCGCCATGAGTCAAACATTGATTTTCTCTGCAGTAATAACATGTGTCTTCCCGGGATATCTTCAATTACTTAGAACTATTAAGTTCATCAAGTTTTACTCGCGTTTAGATACGTGTCTCCTTCCCCCTTGCTGGTTTTGACACTTGAATCAAGAACATATTATCGCCCAAATACTTGAAATCTTTTGAGAAGATCGCTTGAAGTCTTTGTGAGAATCAACATCTTTGAAGAACAGAATGAGCAAGTCTAATTGGGGATTAAATCTGACTTTTCACTCTCCCCTAGTTAGTGTTCTCCCCTATACCGACAATTTGTTTGATAAATGCTCAGATTAAGAAGAAGTCTTTAGATCGTCAAATGCAACTCGTCTTTAGTCTTCTAACATGCAGCAGAAAATGTAGAACAGACTATAGACTTGACCTTCTTCAAGATTGTGCAGTTGGGGAATAGATAGTTAACATCTTCAACTCACCAAAAAATAAGAACATCACCTAAAAGCATCCCAATTAACATACATCTTGCAAGTCCCCTTAACTAAAATCTCTCCCAATCAAACAAGAACGAAAGATATTCATCAAGGAAATCACTATCGGGCCGCCGAACACACGAGATGGTAACACAAACTACCAATCACATCAAACAAAACGAGAGATTGTTCGGAATCATCATGTTGATGTATACGTGAAGCATTAACCGGAAGCACTTTGTCGATAATCATATCAGCCGGTGTAAAGATGTCAACCAACGGCTCATAGAAGAAAACTCCATGTAAAGATGACCCGATAAGAAGAAGCTCGGTTCTTACATGAGTTTGGAGCCGTTTGACCATTTTATCTCATAAATCAATTAACCATGCAGTAAATTCACACTTTTTCTCCCCCTCAAGAATTGCATACGGAGTTGCCATTCTTGATTGAATAAGTGAAATCATCCAAATGTATTCTATTCACACTTCTCCCCCGCAAAATTAGCACATGATGTCGCCATCGTCCTTATAGTAGAGCAAGTTGAATAAGAAAACAATCAATGGTAGCCCGGTTCACTTGATGACTGAAGCACATGGAAAAAGCATGAAGCATGTTGATGAGAATGGTCATATTTGAGAAGATTTCTCTTCTTTCCAAGATAAAGCGCACTAACACGTACACTTTTCTTTTCTTTAGAGTACGAGGCATGAACTTTTGTGTTCATACATCATAAGAAGATTTCTCTTCTTTTGCAGATAAAGCGCACTGAGGCGTACACTTTTCTTTTCTTTAGAGTACGAGGCTTGAACCGTTGTGTTTAAACGTCATAATCTCTCTCTTTTCAAGTCTCTTAGCAAAACATGTAATCATTACCATTATCATTCAGTAGGCTCTTTGCAGTGACAGCTTATGGAGATACCCCATTATGATGAATTTGACCCTGAAGTAAACTAACCCCGAACTCGTGACTTATACTTGCACATATGTAACAAAGAGCGGTGCAGATATCCATTAGCATCTCTAAGTACTCTCTATGTACTCTATACTCTTCAACCAACCAACCGTCAAGTATAAGACGTACTTTACCTTTTGAAAATCCACAATTGAATGTGACACTGAGCACTACAACGTAACTCCTTAAAGTGATAGTTATTTTGAGATGATAAGAGCCCAATTCCCCCAAGTGGTAAAAAGAACAGGTAAAAGTCACCCAAGAATAACTAGATTTCCAAGTCTTTGTTTTAGATAATAAGCTCGAAAAAGGATCATGAAGAATCTTCATCCATCCATCCCCGATACCTTCAGATACTAAGTACACTCGCCCGTGATATTTCACTTCAACCTCAAATAAATGATAGTGAATTAACCCCGTTGTCACATCTTCTGGTTGAAAGCTCAAATCTAGCCTCCTTTGACGTTTTAAGTGAACTTTGATAATGGTTTTCATCCTGACCATGATTAAAAGCACATAATCTCGTAAAACCATGTAATAACCAAACTGCCATGAAGACAACCCAAACACACACCCATTCATGAAGTACACCCTTTTATACCTTCTTTAAAGAAGAAACCGTAGCACCAGCATCAGAAAAGATCCCGAAATACACTTTCCTTTTCTCCAGGATGGTTCTATCATTACGGATTTTACAACTCTATGGTTTAAACCAAAAATAGATTCTTTCATGGATTTTACAAAACCAAGAATAAACCGTAAGATAGATCCGGAAATGCACTTTACTAATACCAAGATGTTTCCATTGTCACGGGATTTTACAAGTCTATGATTTAAACCGAGAAATAGGTTCTTTCGCGGGATTTTACAAAATCAAGACAAAACCGTAAACAATGTTAGCTTGAATGTGTTATGACAACTTTGGTTTCGGTGAATATCTGTTTTAGGGAACATGCAGCGGTTCATCAACTGTTCTTTATCCAACATCAACAAAATCATCAACCATTCAATACACACATTGGTAAACACATCATTCATGCATTTTGTAGGCAATTGTAGTGACCACGTGAAGAAGTAAACCCGATATACTAAATTTTAACATGAAGTAGAATTCCCCAGATTGGCTACTTAAGCTTGTACTAATCCTTGTGAAAAAGAAACGGTGTACCCAATGTACAAAACCTCTTGACATTCTCAACTGAGTGAGACATCGAAGTGATAGTTACGTTGTGGGTTAAGTGAGAAAGAATCACAAACGTAATTAAATAGCCAAGTCTTTATCACACTCTATAAAAGCCCAAACAAGTCATCCTCGCGGAAGGGTAGAAAGAAAGAAGATGAAATAAGTAAGTGCGCCCGGAAAACCTCACTTCAAATTTAAATAGGAAATACCGTCCAAACAACTCCGTAGTCACCCTAGTTCCAATAGAAATTCAAGCCGAGACAAAATATTCTTTGTGAAAATGCATAAACCAAAGTATCAACTCGCAAACCACAAAAAATCTCAACATCTCATCAACTCACATCGTCAAAACTCATGATCGACAAATCTCTTCATATCGCACGATTAAATTATAACTCGTGTCCCATAATGATAGAATTTTAGCTCAACTTCATATCAGCATTTTTGATCCAACACATTAGTTCAAATCCAATGAGATGTGATAGCCAAATGATATGCTCGCATTAGACTTAGACAAATAAATCATTCGTGAAAGATTATGACCACACTATTACTCATTTTCGAAAAGTATTGAAACTTTATGTATCCAAAATTTTAACGAAATTTGGATAACACAAATTTGTTATATACCACCAATGCATTGTACCACAAAGTCACTTGAGCTCATACAAAATCCAACTACAAACGAAGTAATATGATCATGTACACCCAACATGTAATACGATCATGTGAATCAATACACACTTAAGTGTTACAAGATCAGTATCCAACGTCATATTCCATGCGTATGTTTGGGCTCATATGAATCATCTTAAGGCCCACGATATCACTAGCATACCCAATAGTACTCTACGGCCCACTTCAGTCAAAATATTCAGCCGATCCATTCCACACACCCTAATATCTCGGTGTTTAAGACTTGTATATCACACCTTAACCCTATTTTATCTCTCAAACCCTAAAATCTCTCTCAATAATCCGCCTCCCTTCTCCCATTTTCTCTCTCAAATCTGCCTAAAACAAATCTACTCTCATCACCAATAATTCAACAAATCTGATTCACATAATCATACCTTAAGACCGAATACCTTCATCTTGTATACACCATGTGGATGGTGTCAAGACGACTTCTTGTCAAAAGTAGATACACACGAGGTGGATTCGCCTTCAAGGCTCTTTTCCAAAACAAGGGTCTCGGGTAGGTGATTTTTCTTTGTTATGAGAGTCATTTGATCGAACCAAGACAAGATGGTAACACATATGTTATTAATCTTGTCTTATGTGTCATATATTTCATGAAGCATAAAAAATCAGTGATGAATTAATTTTCGTGATATGGACTGATATTATTTTGAATAGCACAGAAAAAAATCTGAGATTCCTTTTACTTTTGTTGATTTAATTTGAGTCAAGGTCTAGGAAATATGTTGGAGATGGGATTGAAGGAGTTGAGGTAGGATAGAGTTGGATGAGTTTATGGAGATGGATTTTTCGTTGACATGTCGTGGCTGTGATATGGGTCTGTTTGATTGTTTAACAAACTGAGGTCCGAATGATTTTTTTATAACTGGTATTTGTTATGGTTGTTTGTGGTAGAGGTCAAGTTTCTGTAGATGCATACATGCTTACTTCTTCTTCATCTCTTTCTGTTGCAAGTCGTTAGCCAAATTTTCCAAACCAAGTCGCTACGACTTTTTCCAAACCAAGTCGCTACGACTTTTTCCAAACCAAGTCGCTAGGACTTTTTCCAAACCAAGTCGCTACGACTTTTTCAAACCAAGTCGCTACGATTTTTTTCCAAACCAAGTCACTAAGGTCTTTTATTTGACTCAAAAGTCAAATAACCAAGTCGCTATTATGCTTGACAAGTTGCTACAACTGTAAATACAAGTCGCTAGGTGACCCAACTCGCTATACAGGTTAATGACAAGTCGCTACCCTTTTTCCAGTTACACAAGTCGCTAGCAAGAATTTTGTACTTTTTCCGATGAGTTTTTCGACCAAGTATTTCCGACTATATTCATACTAAACCCATAAATTTGTATAAAAAACTGCTTTTGACCATATGACCAATTTTGACACAATATTTGGACGATAGAATTAGAAGATGATTATGGACCATGAGATTTTGACAAAGAAGTAAAACCAATATACACATGAAACAAGCTTGAGCCATAAAAAAGTACCAAACAAAGAATTCAAAACCATGAATCAAAACCACAAAAACAACAACACACCAAAACCAAGATCTCGAACACATAAAAAGCGCCAACAATCATGAGAAAATGACCCAAATCAACACAACACAATAACTCCGAGCTCGATGCCATTTGTAGGATCGATAATATTATTGTGTTGATGATTCAGTGGTCATGGATGATCAAAATACATGTTTGCCATATTAGAGAGAAAGATAGAGAGGTGTTCTTGCTAGAGTTGGTTCACAAAATATGGAAGGTTAGATTATGAGAGCACCACCCTTCCATGGATGGAAGGGTATTTATAGTTCTGAATACACGACCTCCTATCGGCTGTGGATCGGGCATACAGTGGGTAAAGACCCGTCCTTCCTCCACGGTGTTGCACTAAACTAAACTATGCTAATAATCAACTAACTAACTACTAAATAACGTAAATACCGACACGTCTACGAGCTAACTTATGCTAGATAATAATTGGGGTGACCGACTCTTCACTATGGAATTTCTAATTCCTAACTGGTGATCACTTCAGTAGGTAAGGATGCAAGATCTCTAGGCTTGCTTTGGAGGATTACTTCTGGAGTATGCTTACAACAAATGAAAGTTAGAAGCATTATGATCATATGTGATGAGGGTGGATTACATGTTTCCTAATGATCTAAATATGCTAGAGATGGTGGAGAGAAACTATGTGTAAGGTGTGTGAAACAATGAAGAAATGGCTTACTATTTATAGAAGAAAATAGCCACTTTGTTCCCGGATGCCACAGATCCTCCTTGAGGGATCCGTCCGATCATTCATTGGGGATCCGTGGACGCCACCTTTTACCCATGGGTTTTGGGTCATTCAATGTATCTACAAGATGCAATGCATCTAGTCCATGGTTTTGAGTGCCCACCAATGTACAATGTATCTAGACATTGGGTATGGGTCATGGGTTATGGGTACCAAGTAGATTCAATGTATCTACAAGATACAATGCATCTAGTCCATGGTTTTGAGTGCCCACCAAGGTACAATGTATCTAGACATTGGGTATGGGTCTTGGACTTTGGGTTTTACCCAACTACATTCAATGTATTTGGTCAATGGGTCAAATGCTTAAGTTTCTACCCATTTATATTACGCATTATAATACATACTAGTTATGTATATATTTACCCAATATGTAAACACTAGTTGTTATACATAAACTATTTAAATAAACATGTTTAAATGGTTTGTTGGGGGTTTGATCATAACGCAACATAACAAACATGTACGAACACGTGTTGTAGCATACAAGGACTTGAGTCGTCGAGGTGTTGAGACAAAATATAATTACAAGTAACTTATACATTTTACGTTATGTATTACAAGTTACATGTTTGTCATCAACAAAACAAATGAGAATGTATAGATTAAATATCGTAATATATGTAAACGTAATAGATAGGTAAAATGTCAAAGTTACTTGTGTCCGTACTTCCTATACATTACCTTCTCCGTTTACACTCTTCTCCCCCTTTTGTCGAAACAAAAAGGGTATGTCCTTGGAGTTTTAAACTTAATTTCTCCCAAAAATGGCGAGTTTGCATCATCCCTAGTGAAGTTAAATTAAAAGACACCTTATTGCTCCAATTGGCACACCACGCCAATACCTTCAACACGAAACACTAATGACGAAGCTTAACAACTCATGACCTTGAGCTTACACGTCTTCAGAGGTGGTGATCTCGCCTTTAAGAGGAACCTAGAGAATCACATAAAAAGAAAAAAAAATAGAAAGATCCTTTGAATTATAACCATTATTGCCAACGGCTCAATGGATAAAATTCTTGAGGCTTAACCTACATCAAGGTTAGTGTTAAGGAAAAAAAATATATGATGTGAAAGAAATCTCACTTTTGTTGAAACATAAAGGAATTTTGAAGAATGAATGTGTGCATGCTCCCCCTTGACGATTGCTCCCCCTTATTAAGGGCGTCAAGTATTTTAGGAAGGCCAAGACGAAATTATTGCAAAATTTGCAATGTTTTTGTTTTGACAAAAAACTCCCCTTTATTGAGAGCGTCAAGTTCTCCTAGTGTGTTTTGAAAATCTACAAAACAAAAAGTTAGTCAAAATTATATTCGTCCTTAGATGAGTAAGTCATATGATGCACTTTGTAAATGCTCGACGGAATCTCCCCCTAGCTCGAGGGCGTCAAGAAGAACCTACAAGAAAAAATAAGTAAACCTCGTCCGAAGACAAGTGCTCCATATACAAACCCATGTTTATTAGTGTAAAATTTCGTCCATAAATAGACGATAATCCCATACACATCATGGTTGGTTTAGAGGTTGTAAGGTTTGTTCAAGGTAAGACAAAAAAATGTGCTTAGGGATGAGAAGCATTTCATTATGAAATTCACTTGGCTTTTGACAACATAGATGTTTGTGGAGGATGGTTCAGTGACCGTAAATTGTAGTGGTAGTGAGACACTTGTAGGATGTGGTTGACACAATAAGCTTGTGGTTGACACAAGTAGGATGTGGTAGAACATGAGACATACTTCATCACGTAGTTCATGGCGGACCTTGGACACGGTGATAATGATAGAAATCATCATTATGACTTAGAGGTATGGAAGTTGTGGTAGAGGTGATGAGAGGTCAAGTATTACTAGGTAATAAAGAGACTCAAGATTAGCAAGGGATGATGATGAAAGGTATCAAGGTGAATCTTTGACTTGGTTGATGACTCAATAGAGGTGGTAGACATGATGAATTTGTGAGTAGTGATAAAAGTGGAGTAAGATGGTTAGGATGATGCAAGATTAGGAATATAAAGAAACAAAATGTGCGAATGAGCACAACTTGACTTGATGATGAAATTGACCATAGTCATCCTACAAGAATACAAGAGAGTTAGTACAAAAGGAAAACATTTATACAAATGAATAAATTGTTCACATAAAATCATGAAACAAAAAGAAAGAACACGTAAAGAATCATATAAATGAAACTCATTTATAAACATATAATAAACTGATAATCCTAAGTGTTGAACAAGTGCTTGTGTGGAAAAAGGAAATTTGAAATGATTATCTAAAGAGATAATGTACCTACTGTTCCACGGTTCCACCGGTTCCCTTACTAGAGGGATCCGGCTAACATATGAGGTGAAAAAGAGGTGATTGGGTTCTAGCAAGGTCTAGCACCTACATATCCTAAGTTACTCAGTCTATTAAGTGTCTTACATGAAGATGGACTTAAATGATCAAGAGAAAATGATTGATGGTAGCTAATGATTTTTACAACAAGCACACATGTATACACGTTAAGCAAAGCAAGGAGAGCATGTAGAGATCACATATAGGCAATCAAATGAGATCGAGCTCACAAATAACACAAAGGTTTAGCAAACTTAACAAGCACTATTCAAGAAGCCTAAAACAAATTTACGGTCTAGATTAGTAGATCATTTACACTAACAATGACATGCAAGGTATGTGTCTTGAAAGAAAAGAGCATATGATGGTGTTCAAGACAAAAGAGTTATGAGGTGCTAGTTTAGGACAATCTAGTTATTTACAGATGATGATTAGCATACAATGAGCTTCGCCCATGAAGTCATGTAGCTGTTCTCGATCAACGCAAGATAATCGCTTGATGAGGCAAGTGGTTGTGATTAACTAAAAGAAAAATTAATTTTACAACTTGTTTGATTAGAAATCCTAAGACAATGCAAAGTATTTCCATTGTAAACTTACTTTAGGAAAACATAGAAGTATAAATTTCTCAAGTGAGAGAATGAATATGAGACAATTACTAGCGGTGCTCAATTATGGATAAACACGACCATTTTTACGGGCGATTCCACATACCCAACTTCTATCAAGGAAGCAATTCAACCGTTAGGTCAAATTGAGTTTCTAGTGCAATAAGTTCTCCAGTATTCATTCTTAAGTTAGAAAAATTTATATTCCTACAATGGCCTATCGAAGAGTAACAATGATGATACTTTGCTTTGTTTTTGTTAATATTATACTTGAAACAACTAAGGTGACGAAGGTGTCATGTAAAAAGAAAAAATTAAAAGTTGTCCATATGGTGAACAAAAAAATGGTTGGATGAGCTAGTTCAACATATGTTGTTGGAAGGCTCGATGTTGGACTTTCGAATATGAACAATTATATTTGCGTTGCAAAATAATTTACTTGAGTATGTTGGATGAAATAATCAAGTTTTCAATCCTACTATGAAGCTTGGAAAGCGATCATGAAAATGAAAACGGGAGAGTACATCATCAACACAAGTGTAGGTTGTGATCCGATGTACATTCTTGTTGTTTTTAGAAAACGATACAAGAAAATATGAAATCAAGAAATCATATAAGCACATAAAACATTTATGTTGCATACATGACAAACTCAATCAAAAAGCCATTTAGTGTGTTATATGTTTTAAACATTTTTCAACTTATAAAACTAACATTTTCGACACAACTAGATGTTATCCCAAACACTCCTTCAAGTAGCACATTGATTAGTAGAATATTACTAAATCGTCAAGCAAGAGAATGAATATCAAGGTAAGGAAACCACATATGTTATTTAATAAAACAAGCACAAACGCTATTTGAGATAAGCAAATAATCAAGTAATGCAAGGAAGACAATTTATCATTTAGCATAGCATACGAAAGTTCTTTTCATCGCTTTGTGTTAAACATGTATACCAAGCTTGATTAGTTTCTTTCATAAATATGATCAAAACCTTAATTTCAAAAGAGGACACATTGTTATTCAGAAACAAAAACATCCGTCTCCAATTAGATCAAAAGTTGGTGCAAAAGTTATGACCGAAAAATGACTTTCTATTATAAATCAAATATTCTGTAAATTTTTGTTTTAAATCAGTTTATAAAATCATTTTTAAATGAAAGTAGACTCAAATACCTTTAAAACTATAGGTGGCACGACTTCTAAAGACTTACGGTTAATAAATTATGAATTTTGAAATTCGGACAAAAAGCGTCTTACGTACCACGGATCCCACGGATCCCTTGCTTGAGGATCCGTCCGTGTAAGCGAGGGATCCGCGGATCGACCTACGTAATTAGAAAAATGCATGTTTTGACTGACGAAAAGGTTTAACCTTTGTAGACTTTTTAGTGAAGTTATATTATCCATGTTTACCTTTATTCAAGCTTGATTAACAAGATAGCAGGGTACCCGCACGATGCGGCGGCGGGTAACCTGTAACTAAATTTTCTAGCAATGTGATGTTATTCGACCAAACCATTTCATAAAAAAATACATTACGAAACATATAAACTACTCTAAGTATCATTTATTAAAATAAAATAACAATCTGAAGCAACCAAATAATAGGGATAAAAACTGTATGGAAAAATTTAAGCCTTAACAACAGTCTAATAATAAACCAAAAATTAAGCCTTAACAACCTTTATACCATTTATTTTTTCGGTGTAAGCCTATCAATAGTAAAAAAACATGGATATAACCATTTAATAAACCAAAGTTTAGCTAAGTTCAACACCAACCCAACTCTCATTTTCATATCAAACATAGTCTATGCCCAACTAATCACATATTCCTTAATAAAATGAATTATATAATCACTTTACCCTAATTCAATTAACCTAATCGCACACCTCTCTATGTGCAGTCACACACACATATAAACCAGCCTCTTTCACTTTTATATCTATCTACGAATCTCACCAACACTACCAGTAAATCGTCTTTCTCAGTTTCAACCTCAAACACACACAACACACAAAAAGGGGTTTAATTAAAAATTGAATTAAATCATAAGTTAAACATTTGGCAACGGATAGTTTTAAAAATTTGTTAGTCGTTTTCTTCATCACTTCCCCGGCGAGAACCAAAACGGCGAGCATCTGTGGTGTCGTGGCGAGCGGACGACGAGAGTTAACGGGGTGCCACGTGTGAAACGACGAGCTACTTCGCCACTATACATGTTTTACATCTAATGGATATGGGCAGAGATATCTAAGTCATGGTTTTGCAGCGATGATGGTGGGTCTTTTTAAGCTAATAGAGCAATAGTTTGCCATGTAAGCTTATAATGAACTAAGCTATCTTAATATGGTTGCTGGATCTAAGATTTATGTTTTGGGATGATGGATTTTAGATTTTTGTTTTGTAAGCTTAATTAGGTTGTACATTGTACTTAAAGAGTTGTATATTTTACTGAAGGGGTAAATTTAATTGTGTATTAATTGTATGTGTTCAATAGTATTTTTTTAGTTTTATTTGTGCTTCAAATATACTTGTAAATGATGCTTCTTTACTTGTATTTGCTTAAAATTTATATTAGGAAATCTTAAAAATTTAGTAGGAGGGAAGTGCTTAAATGCATTATAACTAGTATAGATATCTAACAACAAAAACTTCAAAGAAAAAAATCAACAAAACACTTTTCATATTATGCTTGACTTCACCAAAAAAATTTGATATAAGGACCTTACTCGTTTTGAAAACTATTTGTTTTAAAAACTAGAGCCAACCCGCTCTCATACCAATTGTGAAAACGTAGAGGGGGGGGGGGGTAGGTGAATACGTTTCCATTTCAAACTTAAAACTTTTGTATCAAATATAGTATAAACCATTGCATTTGCTAATCTCGACGCGAGGATGCATTTAACGCATTACGGCATGTAAGGCCAACCCCTTAATAGCACATAAGATTCCACAAGATTAATGGTTCATTATAAATCAAGTTTCACCATCATTAGTCCGGTTGCTTTTTCTTGATCAAGCATGTCATAATGTGTAAAGTGTTAAATATAGTTTGTGACTATATGAAAGACCAAGTATGTATCACAAACATAGACATCAACCACATAGAAAATAAACAATGTAATGCAAGAATAAAAGTAAAGCGATAAGTAAAAGGATAGACAAACCAACACGAGGATTTATGGTGGTTCGCTAGAAGGACACCTTCCTTGCCCTACTCCACTCCCGAGTCACCTACTCGAGAGTTCAGAACACCGCACGACACCGCTCCTTATGGCGGAGAAGCCTTCACAACATCGCCTACTCTTTTCCGGTACTAGGCTAATCATGGGTTCTTTCACCAAGGAGAACCACACCTATCACAACGTCGCCTACCCTTTATCCGGTACTAGGCTGGCACCGAGTTCCATTACAATGGAGGAACTACTACCCAACACTACATGACACCTAACCCCAAAGGAGATCTACTCCTTATAACAACATCAACAAGGATACCAATATCCTTTGACCCAATACTAATCTATTTTGTACATCGAATCACGCCATATCGAATGTACACCTTAGGCACCTTTCACTAATGCCTTTGACTCGATCTCTAGGCACCCTTCACTAATGCCTTATGACTTGACTTCTAGGCACCCGTTATGTTTTGTGGCCCAACATAAAAAACCTTGTGTTTTATGGCACAAACACATAAACCATCTAGTCTAGTCATAGATACAAGAATATGATACTAGCAAATATCCAAGACAATGTGTCTAATGGATATGAAATCCTAAACTAAACATCAAGAACACTAAGCATGATGTAGTTAGTCTTCTATAAATGAAGATGACAAGTTTCCCAAGCTTGTTGTAGAAGATCTTCATGTGCTTGTATTCTTGTGATGGGTGATCACTTCAGTAGCTAAGGATGCAAGATCTCTAGGCTTGCTTTGGAGGATCACTTCGGGAGTATGCTTACAACAAATGAAAGTTAGAAGCATTATGATCATATGGGATGAGGGTGGATTAAATGTATCCTAATGATCTAAATATGCTAGAGATGGTGGAGAGAAACTATGTGTAAAGGTGTGTGAAACAATGAAGAAATGGCTCACTATTTATAGAAGAAAAATAGCCACTGTTCCATGGATCCCACGGAACCCTCCCTTGAGGGATCCGTCCAGTGTATTACTGGGGATCCGTGGGACGTTCCCTTCTACCCATGGGTTTTGGGTTACGGGTCATGGGTTATGGGTTATGGGTAACAACTTGCTAATCAGCAACATCTTATCAGCCCAAATACTTGAAATCTTTTTGAGAAGACCACTTTTAATCTTTGTGAGAATCAACTTGCTAAAGAATATGTGAGCAAGTCTAATTGGGGATTAAATCTAACTTTCCACTCTCCCCCAATTAGTGCTCTCCCCTAAACCGACAATCTTTTTGATAAATGCTCAGATTAAGAAGAAGTCTTTAGATCTTTAAATGCAACTCGTCTTTAGACTTCTAGCATGCATCAGAAAATGTAGAATAGACTGTAGACTCGACCTTCTTCAAGATTGTCCAGTTGGGGAATAGAAGGTCAACATCTTCAACTCACCAAATGCATTCCCGTTAACTTACAAATAGCAAATCCCCAACAATAACTAGATTTTCCAAGTCTTCGTTTTTGATTATAAGCTCGAACAAGGATCTTGAAGAATCTTCATCCATCCATCCCCGATACCTTCAGATACTAAGTACACTTGCCCGTGATGTTTCACTTCAACCTCAAATAAATAATAGTGAATTAACTCCGTTGTCACATCTTGTTAAATGCTCAAATCTAGCCTCCTTTGATCTTAAAAGTGAACTTTGATAATGGTTTCATCCCGACCATGGTTAAAAACACATAACCCCATAAAATCAAGCAATAACCAAACTACCATGACGAATATCCAAACACACATCCAATTCATGAAGTACACCCTTTTATCCCTTCTTCGAAGCAGAAGTCGTAGCACCAGTATCAGATAATATCCCGGAATACGCTTTCCTTTCTCCAGGATGGTTCCATCATCACGGGATTTTACAATTCTATGGTTTAAACCAAGAAATAGTTTCTTTTGCGGGATTTTACAAAACCAAGAATAAACCGTAAGATAAATCTGGAGATGCACTTTACAATTACCAGGATGTTTCCATTGTCACGGGATTTTACAAGTCTATGATTTAAACCGAGAAATAGATTCTTTCACGGGATTTTACAAAATCAAGACTAAACCGTAAATAATGTTAGTTTGAAGGTGTAATGACAACTTTGGTTTCGGTGAATATCTGTTTTAGGGGAACTTGCAGCTGTTCTTCAACGGTTCATAGTCCAACATCAACAATATCATCAACCATCCAATACACACTTTGATAAACACATCATTCACACATTCTGTCGGCTAATGTTGTGACCTCCTAGTGAAGTAAACCCGATATGATAAACTTGAAAATGAAGTAAACATCCCAACTTTTTGACTTGCTGCTTGTTCTATATTTGTGATCAATCCACAATAGAGTGTGACACTGAGTGCAACAACTTCCTTAAGAGATAGTTATGCTCCAACAAGTTATCTTGAGACATGCAACCAACCAACCAACAAACCAACGTCTCAATGATAAAGAAGTACACCCATGAAACGTCACTTCAATTTCAAATAATAAATATCTTGCAAACCACCCCGCAGTCAACCTTGTTCAAATAAACACTTCAAGCCTGTGACATAAAATACATCGTGAAGATGTATATACCCAAGTACCAAAACCACAAAACTCATTGATTCACACCAAATCTCATCATCAAAAATCATTACAACTCAACTCTCATATAATTCAAATCTTGAGAAGCCAATGAGACCCAATCATGTGTATGGCCAAAACTTGGTTACTTGTAAAAATCAAGGTCTGATCAACGAAAATCAATCCAATTTTCCAAGTCCAATTGCTCAAATAAAACCGATTGAACCGTCAATTGAATATCAAAATAACACCAGTCAAGAATCTCGAGCCTTTAATACCACAAGTTGAGACCAAATTTCCCCGTGAAAGCCAAATACCACTCATATACCAATCAAAAACATTAGGATATCAATTGATTGATTTAAAACTTTTCATCCCATAAGTCCATAAACAAAACCATATATCCCATATGCTTGCCCATAAGAAAATCATCTTATTCCAAATTTTGTTACAAACGTCCGGGTCAAAAAAAGAGTCCAACACAACACATTAGCAAATGTCCGGGCCCAATTAAACCCATAACCACGTCCATGAAAGACAAAGAAGTAATACCAATTGGTTGGCCCAATGAATCTTGATCAAATACCCACGCTAACCCTAAAAATTCGGGGGTTATTTAACCTCCTCATTTCACACAGTTGCCCTAATATTTCACATAACAAATCCGCCCCCATCTCCACAAGCTCTATCAAATACTCTCTAAACCTAGCAACAAATTCGTCAGCCCCCATTAGAACAAAAACGTATCATCAATCTTTAATCTTATATCAGTTAAATCATGCTCGCCACAGGGATGGCATGAACACTTGATTTCATAGCCACAGGGATGGCGTTTAAGGGCTAAGGACGTAGCTTCAGAATCAACCCAAGGTAGGTGCTTCTTTTTAATGAGTTAAAGATGTTAAAACGAACCACATAAGGTTTATAACACAATTGTTATACAACCTATATATGTTCGGACATAATCATGAAGTTTTATCTTCAACTTAGATCGATGATGAATTGTTTCTCTTGATTGATAGACCTTTAAAAGTCTAAGTGCTTCTTTTAATAGTACAAGAGAACGAAGCTGAGATCATAAGACATCGTGTTTGTTCAACTTTTAAACTCGAACAAAATAAAATGAAATTAACATACATGTTATCATTCTTTTCTTGCATTGTTCGGATTAATAAAGAAGCTAATATTGCAAAAAGGTCGATGAAGATACTTTGTCGTATGATGGACCTTAAAATTGGTTCTTTGAATTCATTACATAGAGAAAGAGACTGAGATATTATATCCTTTGATATTTACTTTAAAGCATAGATCAGTGATGTATTATGTCTCGGGTTTGGACCATTGAAAATTAGATGAGAGTTGAGAGTGATTGTGAGGGTCTTGGGGTAAGTCTAGGTCTTAGGATTAGATGATTGGTTTTGTTTGGAGTCGGTTTAGGTATGAATAAATCGGACTGATGATGGTTTAGAACTGAGGTCTAATGAAGTATTTGGTATTTGTTTTGTGGTCTAGGTCTAGTAATATTGTGGTCGTGGCTAAATCTTTCATTCATCTTCATCCTTTTTTCTGTTGTGACAAGTCGCTAGTAGGCAAGACAAGTCGCTAACCATTTATTCAAGATCAAGTCGCTACATCCATTTCATACACAAGTCGCTAACCATTTGGCTTTTGACAACTCGCTACGACTTGTTAAATAACAAGTCTCTAATCGTTTTCAGTCACAAGTCGCTACTTAGCTTTTGACATAACTCGCTATTGACTTTCAATAAAGTCAACGAATAACCAAGTTGCTACAGAAGTAAATAGACAAGTCGCCATTGACTTATTGACCATACAATGAATCTGGACATTAATGAGGACAAGTCTCTAGGAAGAACATGACCAAGTCTCTACCACGAACAACATTAACACCAGCAGCGACGAATCAATAAACACCATACAAAACGCAACAGACATCATTAACGAACTTTATAGAAAATCAGTTTTCAAAAAAACACATTTTTGACAACCAAAACTGACTCGATATAACCAGAATTGTTATCAACATTCATTAAAAACCATCCAACAGTTAGCACCATAAAACCAGATTCACAACAACATGTTAAACTGTTTTACCAAAATACTCAAAAAAATGTTTTCCAACCATAAAAGAATACCGAAAACAGTTAATGAACCCAAAAAAACCACAAACAACAACCATGGTATGGACTACACAAATCAAAGATAACACAATAACCTGGCTCTGATACCATTTGTAGGATCGTAATATTATTGTGTTATGATGATTCGGTGGTCTTGGATGATGGAAATACATGTTAGACATTTTAGAGATAAAGTAGAGATGGTGTTCTTGGTAGAGAGTTGGTTCAATAAAATGAAAGGTTAGATTCAGCCACACCCTTCCAAGGATGGAAGGGTATTTATAGTTACAAGACTACACGACCTCCGACGTCTTGTGGATCGACTATCTGATGGGTAAAGACCCGTCCTTCCTCCACGGTGATACACTAAACTATACTACGCTATAAACTAACTAATTAACTACTTAATAACGTAAATAACTATAAGTCTACGAGCTAACTTATGCTAGATAATATTTGGGGTGACCGACTCTTCATAATGGAATTTCCAATTCCTAACATTTGGAGACAGGGTTTTTGCTTTATGGACCTCCCGGTTGTGGAAAAACATTGATTACTAAGGCTGTTGCTAACGAAGCAGGAGCAAATTTCATACACATCAATGTCTGTCACTGATTCTACTTTCTTTAACATCTTTTTTATTGTATTGTAAGACTTATGATATATTTAATACTGTGAAGGGTCCTGAGCTTATGAATAAATATGTCGGTGAGAGTGAATTGGCAGTGTGGATGATATTTAGTCGTGCAAGGACGTGTTATCCATGCATACTGTTCTTCGACGAGGTTTTTTCTGCTCTAAGATCGATTTTGACACATTTCATGAACTTCGGCTCTTTGATTTTATGAACACTCAGCTATAGTTATACCACAGTCGAGAATTGCAATGGCTGATTTAATTGATGCTTTGCCTGCTGCTTCTTTGTATGTTTCAGGTAGATGCTCTGACAACAAAATATGGGAAGTAAGGGGGTGGGTCGTTGAGCGACTTTTGAATCAGGTTAGCAAAATCTATAAAGGGATGCGATTTTGGTTCATTCTTTTGAAAAACATAATGATATTTTCAAATATAACCACTTTAGAGAAACACATGTTTCAAATAATTTTCCATGTACCAATAGCCAAATTTATGCTTGTTTAATTTTGGGTATCTCTGGTCTTAATTCTATTAATTCATCTGTCGGTAGTTTCTTTTATAGAGAAAGACTGAATCATCTTTATTTATATTTGTCGTCCGGAAAGTGAAAGTTAAACTTTATTTGTGTGTAAGGAAATCCACTTCTGGTAATATGTCAAGCATTCTAACTTCTGATGTTCATCAATGGAAATTAGTGTTTTTGTAACACGTTGTGTTTAGTATCTAAGATCATCAACTTCTGAACGTTCCAATTTGATGCTGAATAAGGTACTATGGATCATGGCATCTAATTGTCAACATAGTCATTTCTTCAATATACTCCAATTCATTGTGAAAATATTAAAAAAGAAAGCTACTCATACAAAAAGAAAATATAAACGGATCGGTAGACTGGCAGTTGTAGTTAGTTTAGCTATTTGTATACGTTTCCTGCCTTGAATTTAAGTCTCAGGAGAAAATGAAATTCACATGAATTGGGGGATTACTCTCATTCGTGTGCTATTTTAGGCCGTTAATTTTCAGTAGATTAATTATCGTATCATCTTCTGTAATTTCAACACTATTGCATGTACAACAGGAGCTTGGAGATCACTGAAGCATTACGATTACAGGTGGAGGTTTAAAAAAGACTACATGAACAACTTGATGTATTATTTTTTATCTCTACAACATGAACAATTTGAGGTCCGGCTTGGGCTCCTTTATACGATAACTATATGCTCACAACTTCTAATTTACAAGATTGGGATAAGGCATTTGTAAGAATTTTCATCAGCTTTTCATTTTGGTTGTATGTCAAATATCCAAGTCGGACTTCAATGAAGGGTAAAGAAACCAATCTTGTGGACCTAATAACAACATACAATTGATTGTGCCTTGGACTCATCACCAAGTCAAGAAAAGGTTCTCTCATCACGTTAGAAGGCAAATACTACATTGTTAACCTTGGTGATGTACTAAAGTCAAGCCGTACGGGGTGTTTATGTAAGATGGTATGAGCTTATAACAGTTTGGGTCACGTATAGGCGCCCTCTGATAAAAATTTCTCAGTAAGGCAAGCAAGTCTGACCTTCATCCCTTAAAGTAGAGGTGGTAATTTTAACCCATCTGTCTTAAAATGGGTTGAATTGGAAATTGTTTTATCTCCAATGAGTCAAATGAAACTTGGCTTAAAATGAAACAAATAGGTTGAAGTCTTATTAAGTTTATCAAGCTCACCTTTTAATTCAAAGACAATATGTTGTTATTTTCATAGTATAGTTTTGTAACGAGACACCTTAATCAATCATCACACCCCAAATTACTCATTTTTGCGTGAATGGAATTCCTGGGGATTGACTGTCATAGCATCACAATCACAGTTATATTGAACGACCTAAAGTGTCGTTTGGAAAATACATCGTTTGATTTATTAAAACAATCAGAGTTTACAAAGTAGGTCCCCAAATGTAAATCAACTTGAACGGAAATAAGTTTGTTACAATTCAAACGATGTTTTAAAGTACGTAAAACCCAAGTGAGACGCGTCGTCATCGCGACTCCATGATGTGTCCAAATGCATGCCATGAAGTGAAAGCCTTAGATACCTGAGATTAAAACATGCTAAAAGTGTCAACACAAAGGTTGAGTGAGTTCATAGAGTTTGTTTTGAAATGTAAAGCCTTCCAAAATCGTTTATGCAGCTACGGCATTGTAAATCGTTGAAATGTAAAGACTTTCAAAATCGTTTATGTAGCAAAGGCATTGTAAATCCACTCGCCCAAGTCCCGCCCATACAAAACTTGCAAACTGTGTGTTCACAACCCACCGCCGAATGTGTGTAGTTTATGTTCCAAACATATGATGTCAAATGAATTCACACTAGTACCTAACACGACATAGAACAATAGCACTTAATCAATAGGACCATAGCACATAATCAATAGCACCTAACTCAATGTATATCAAGAGTCAACTGATTTAGAACGTTATCTGACGTAGTACCATAGCACGCAAACAAGAACAATTTATATAGTATAACCTTTGATTTAGAAACAATGGTACTCATGATAAATTTAAAGTACTTATGAACGCAAATGAAAGCAGTTTGAGCATGTATCTCCCCAAAACAGTTATGAAAACAAGTAAAAGTAGGGCTACGAAACTCACTTGGTAAACCGACGAGATGACAAGAGTGAGTACACCGAGGTATAATGAGATCGTTATCCGCAACCTATGACGAATGATATGATATGTCATGAGTTGCAATGTAATGTTATGCATGCACTTCAGTATGTTATTTATACCATTTACGGGTTTTTGAAAATATTACTCGTCGTTGAAAAATTACTCTTTTGACGTCTTGACCAATCAAAAATGACTTTACAGTGTTTTACGTCAAAATGTCATCCTACAATGGTTTTATAATGATTTTGGTGAAATTACCACTTTTCGTCGCAAAACAATGTCGCGGAAAATCATGAAATCAACAAAAATGGCTCCGGAAAAGCAGTCGTAAAATGGTGTACGTCGATCGTTAGAGAACGAACTCGACGGTTTTGGAAAGTTTGTATCAATATCTAGAAGTTTCAGTTCAGGAGTTTTCGTTCAAAAGGTCTCGATCATAAAGATATCAAGGGTTAAAGATGGTGGTTTTTGCTAATTGTGTGCAGAAAATGAGTTTCGGCCAATGTTTGAACATCCGTAAATAATTCACTATGACTCCGCTTGACAAACGGCTTTTTGTTTTGGAAAATATGGCCGATGAACTTGATTTTACTAGAAGACACTTCGTTATAAAAAGTTTTGCATCATAGTTAAAAACTGCCGCAAACATGGACGATATAGCTAATGAAATACTTGTAGCGTAGAAATAATATAATTTTCAGAAAATAATATTTACGGCAACTTTATGAAAACGGCCATATATTTGTCGTTTTAAATCCGTTTTCTACGTAAAATATGTCCTTAGCTTCGTATCGAAGTAAACTAATATATTTTTGACTAGTCGAAATAATTTGTGAAGCTTAAGGCTCGTTTTTGACCCGAAATATGTAAAGACAGCAAAGCTGAAAATCCTGAAAATAATACGTTTCGTCGTCAAACTTTAAAAATTCACCACGGCTTCGTTATAACTCCGTTTTTATCCGTTCAAAAGGCCACGGATTCGTTTTAAAGTATATTTTCTAAATCTCAAGACCAAAATGTCGTTCCATCAGTGGGTTTTTCCAGAATTTCGAAACAAGGACAGAACCTTAAAATATAGTTTACGAAAATAGTTTTTCTCGGACAAAACCTATTCTAATCCCTTCAAATCAACTCCAAAGCTAATCTAATCCTACCATACACCTTCTTAGGGTGTCATGGGTTCCTAATCACCATCAAGACCAAAGAATAACTTGGGAATAATTATAGGATGACTATATTGTATATATAACTTAAAATCATGAAATAAATGGTATAAATCACAATACATGCATATAAGCTCCAAAAATGATAAGAAACTTATAAAAATGATATGGAAACATAAAAGTGATAAGAATATGCTTACTAGTGCAAGTGAAGAGGTGTAGGTAACAAAGGATTAACTTAAATATCCTTGGTTTTTATTTCAAAACCATAAAAAGGATATAAACTAGATTGTAAACCCTCTTGATTTTGCAAAACTCTTGATCCCTTGGTTGTTCTTGATGTGGCCGGTTTTGGAGACCCAAAAGGAAGAGAGAAATAATTTTTTCTTAACTATGTGAATGAGAATGAAAATGAATGTGAAATATGAGATATGTAGGACTTTTGTACAAGTGAATTATTAGAAAAACACAAACCTTACATCATTAAATGGGTACCCTCCTTGGACCGGATTTTGGGGCTTCTTGTTCCCTAGATATATTTTTTTTTTTTTAAATCTTGCAACTTGTATGTATGTTGTATAATTTGTAGAATTTGTAAAGAAAAGGTAAGTGAATTGTAGGTAATTGGGACTTTTGGTAAAAGTAAGTTTTATTAGATCAAAATACAATGTAATGAGTTGATAAAATTGTAAAATACTTTCCTTGTGAAAATTAGGTGATAAAATAATTATCGTACAATTTTAAGAAACACAACGTAATAATTTAATTTTAACGATTAATATACCAAATAAATTGAATCACTAGAAAACTAAAATATAGTTTTTATGAACTAAATGTAAGTTTAAAAATACCTCGGGATCATTTTGAAAGTAACGGTTAAATAATCAAAATAAAAACTCACGCGATAAAGATTATTAAATAAAAATTACGCGTATAAAGTGAAATGAAATGTCGTGAATGAACTAAGGAGATGCACATGATGTCCATGAAATGTAGACTACTCATAGTCCATATGAAATGTCGTGATGTCATGATCATGAATTCGCCGCTAAACCTCCAAGGTTACGCGATTTGAAACAAGTAAACCAAGTTTACTAAAATGTTGAAATAATGAGACATGAACGATGTCGAGAAATGACCCGAAAGTACGGGTTGTCACATTCGCCCATCAGAAAGGAATTCAGTCCACAATTCAATCGTTGTTAGGTCCGACGGGTTTAGGGTTTGATGTAGCAACTTTCCCATTCCGAGCAAAACCCTCAAAGACTTTTGGTAACCGATTTTACTTAATCTCACAACTCATCAAACAAGAACTGCCATGAGATTAGGCTAAATCGGTTTAAGTAACAACTTGTTTCTAGCTCGATCTTTGCAACTCATCAAACAAGAATCACGCGGATCAAACTGGAAACAAGTGGTTTTGAAGAAAATCTTTTGAAAATTTGGCTCGATTACGGAATTGCTTACTCATATAAGACTACTACTCCCTTCATTGCATGATTCTTCCTGAATTAGACATAGGTGATCAGGCTATGTATAATCTAGGAGTAACTATGCAATGCTTGGACTAATCGACTCATATGTTTGTTTGGTGTTGGGTCAACTGTTGTTAAAATTGTGATGAACATCGAGGAGAGAAGACATGGAGAAGTGTCGTTAAAATGATAATTAAAGTAAAAAGAATTAAAATCCTCGTAAATGATATCGAATCGAAAGGAAATAAAGTACGATAGATGAGAATATATTACAACAACTCGTTAGCAAAAGTAGTACATCTTAGGTCATAAAGTTTCAATACGATGAAAGACATAAACTTAGTACGACATAATACATAAGGAGAAATAAGACTATTAGTTTCCGAACTTCTTCGTCTTCCGTCGTTGATACCTTGACGAGCTCCTTCTAACATATATACATTCCCATGAGCACCTTCGACTTGTTGACCTTGGTTTTGAGGACATTGATTCCGATAGTGTCCTTGTTCCCACATCCGAAACACGTAACTATGGTCTTGCCCTTACAGGTCCTTAGCAAGGTGTCCTACTTTGTGACAGCTAAAACATATACCACATGGACCATTATGATGTAGCGTGCATTGGTGGCATCATGATAAGTTTCTGCATAAGCTCTTCCCTTGTTGGTGCAAGAACATAGACCCTGGCGACTTCTTGTCTTCTATTATGTTGTTGGTGATGGTTAGTGTTATGGTTTTGGTTGTCGTTATCATAACCTTCTGGTCATTTTCCCATTTTCTTTTGTTGTTGTTGATTTGGTTATAAATCGTTGTTGTTGTTGTTGTTTTGGTTGGTGTTGGTGTACTTGCCTCTCTTCACTACCTGGGCCATAAGCTTCTGAGTCACTCGAATAGCTTCCTCGATTGTTTGTGGATCAAATGAAGTCACATCTCCTTGAATGACCTCGGGAAGTCCTCCAATAAAAGCCTCTAGCAACTTTTCATTATCAGAAACCATCGACGGGCATAACGCGGCTAATTCCTGGAATCTCCGAATGTATGTGTCAATGTCGTACCCAATAGTCCTTAGTTCATAGAATTCTGTCTCCAGCTTTTTCACTTCCGTGCGAGGACAAAACTTCTTAGTTACCAAACCCTTGAATTGCTCCCAAGTAAGCTTGTGAGCATTTTCCATTCCCATCGGTTGAGCGTATGAATTCCACCATGACAACGCTCCATCGAGTAAAGTACTTGTAGCATATTTAACTTTACTATCATCCGGACAGTTACAAAGCAAAAATACCGATTCCAACTTTTCAAACCATCTAACCATAGTCGTAGCTCCTCGGTACCTCTGGAACTTAGTGGGTTCACCACTTTTGAAATCTTTGTACGAACATTTCTTAACTCCGGATCCTCCGGCATTTCCGATAATAGTAGCAAGCCTTATACAAAGAAATAGTCATCATGACCTCGGCAGCAGCAGCACCACCGCTTCCCTTTCGTTCTTAAAGCATTAGCAATGCTATCATTCACCAACTTTTGAATTTTGCTTGGGTCATTTCAATTTGTGGCTTTCTTCGGTGCCATATCTTCTTCAAAACAAGAGGAAATGTGAGACGTAGCCAAAATCCGATGTTAATAATAAACGCTCCAAAGAATTGCGATAAGTAATGATAAATTTGAGATTATGTTTCAAAATGATCGACGGGTTCCGAAAAGATGGGTTATGAGGTGTTGTAAGTGCTTCAATGTATGATGGTTTAGAGACTTAATATGTGAATAAAGTGTAACTCGACATGTTAGTGGTGAAACAAAGGAGTGAGAGTGACTTCGCCCTATATAAAGGTTTATCTCGGCATTCGACGTTATCGGTGATGAATCAGCTGATATAAAATTGTGATAGGGAATGACAAGGAATTCTCCACTTAGAGTATGAGGAAAAGATAATGGGATGGGAATTTAAGGGCATCCATATGACAATCGTTGAGAAATGAAAGCAAATAACTCGAAAAATGTACTTATAAACCGCATGTAAAGTGAACATGCACTTATGATGAAATGATGAGATGCTATGATAATGTAGTTATAGTCTAGGTCAATGATGCAACCTAGTTCTCTATAATCAAGCTCGATGCCAACTGTCACACCCCAAATTACTGCTTTTGCGTGAATGGAATTCACGGGATTGATTGTCATAGCATCACAATCACAGTTATATTGAACGACCTAAAGTGTCGTTTGGAAAATACATCGTTTGATTTATTAAAACAATCGAGTTTACAAAGTAGGTCCCCAAATGTAAATCAACTTGAGCGGAAATAAGTTTGTTACAATTCAAACGATGTTTTAAAGCACGTAAAACCCAAGTGAGACGCGTCGTCATCGCGACTCCATGATGTGTCCAAATGCATGCCATGAAGTGAAAGCCTTAGATACCGAGATTAAAACATGCTAAAAGTGTCAACACAAAGGTTGAGTGAGTTCATAGAGTTTGTTTTGAAATGTAAAGCCTTCCAAAATCGTTTATGCGACTACGGCATTGTAAATCGTTGAAATGTAAAGACTTTCAAAATCGTTTATGTAGCAAAGGCATTGTAAATCCACTCGGCCCAAGTCCGCCCATACAAAACTTGCAACACGTGTGTTCACAACCCACCGCCGAATGTGTGTAGTTTATGTTCCAAACATATGATGTCAAATGAATTCACACTAGTACCTAACACGACATAGAACAATAGCACTTAATCAATAGGACCATAGCACATAATCAATAGCACCTAACTCAATGTATATCGGTAGTCAATCGATTTAGAACGTTATCTGACGTAGTACCATAGCACGCAAACAAGAACAATTTATATAGTATAACCTTTGATTTAGAAACAATGGTACTCATGATAAATTTAAAGTACTTATGAACATAAATGAAAGCAGTTTGAGCATGTATCTCCCCCAAAACAGTTATGAAAACAAGTAAAAGTAGGGGCTACGAAACTCACTTGGTAAACTGACGAGATGACAAGAGTGAGTACACTGAGGTATAATGAGATGCGTTATCCGCAACCTATGACGAATGATATGATATGTCATGAGTTGCAATGTAATGTTATGCATGCACTTCGTATGTTATTTATACCATTTACGGGTTTTTGAAAATATTACTCGTCGTCGAAAAATTACTCTTTTGACGTCTTGACCAATCAAAAATGACTTTACAGGTTTTTACGTCAAAATGTCATCCTACAATGGTTTTATAATGATTTTTGGTGAAATTACCACTTTTCGTCGCAAAACAATGTCGTCGGAAAATCATGAAATCAACAAAAATGGCTCCGGAAAAGCAGTCGTAAAATGGTGTACGTCGATCGTTAGAGAACGAACTCGACGGTTTTGGAAAGTTTGTATCAATATCTAGAAGTTTCAGTTCAGGAGTTTTCGTTCAAAAGGTCTCGATCATAAAGATATCAAGGGTTAAAGATGGTGGTTTTGCTAATTGTGTGCGTAAAATGAGTTTCGCCAATGTTTGAACATCCGTAAATAATTCACTATGACTCCGCTTGACAAACGGCTTTTGTTTTGGAAAATATGGCCGATGAACTTGATTTTACTAGAAGACACTTCGTTATAAAAAGTTTTGCATCATAGTTAAAAGCGCCGCAAACATGGACGATATAGCTAATGAAATACTTGTAGCGTAGAAATAATATAATTTTCGAAAATAATATTTACGGCAACTTTATGAAAACGGCCATATTTGTCGTTTAAATCCGTTTTCACGTAAAATATGTCCTTAGCTTCGTATCAAGTAAACTAATATATTTTGACTAGTCGAAATAATTTGTGAAGCTTAAGGCTCGTTTTTGACCCGAAATATGTAAAGACAGCAAAGCTGAAAATCCTGAAAATAATACGTTTCGTCGTCAAACTTTAAAAATTCACCACGGCTTCGTTATAACTCCGTTTTTATCCGTTCAAAAGGCCACGGATTCGTTTTAAAGTATATTTTCTAAATCTCAAGACCAAAATGTCGTTCCATCAGTGGGTTTTCCAGAATTTGAAACAAGGACAGAACCTTAAAATATAGTTTACTTAAAATAGTTTTTCTCGGACAAAACCTATTCTAATCCCTTCAAATCAACTCCAAAGCTAATCTAATCCTACCATACACCTTCTTAGGGTGTCATGGGTTCCTAATCACCATCAAGACCAAAGAATAACTTGGGAATAATTATAGGATGACTATATTGTATATATAACTTAAAATCATGAAATAAATGGTATAAATCACAATACATGCATATAAGCTCCAAAATGATAAGAAACTTATAAAATGATATGGAAACATAAAAGTGATAAGAATATGCTTACTAGTGCAAGTGAAGAGGTGTAGGTAACAAAGGATTAACTTAAATATCCTTGGTTTTATTTCAAAACCATAAAAGGATATAAACTAGATTGTAAACCCTCTTGATTTTGCAAAACTCTTGATCCCTTGGTTGTTCTTGATGTGGCCGGTTTTGGAGACCCAAAAGGAAGAGAGAAATAATTTTTTCTTAACTATGTGAATGAGAATGAAAATGAATGTGAAATATGAGATATGTAGGACTTTTGTACAAGTGAATTATTAGAAAAACACAAACCTTACATCATTAAATGGGTACCCTCCCTTGGACCGGATTTTTGGGGCTTCTTGTTCCCCTAGATATATTTTTTTTTTTAAATCTTGCAACTTGTATGTATGTTGTATAATTTGTAGAATTTGTAAAGAAAAGGTAAGTGAATTGTAGGTAATTGGGACTTTTTGGTAAAAGTAAGTTTTTATTAGATCAAAATACAATGTAATGAGTTGATAAAAATTGTAAAAATACTTTCCTTGTGAAAATTAGGTGATAAAATAATTATCGTACAATTTTTAAGAAACACAACGTAATAATTTAATTTTAACGATTAATATACCAAATAAATTGGAATCACTAGAAAAACTAAAAATATAGTTTTTATGAACTAAATGTAAGTTTAAAAATACCTCGGGATCATTTTTGAAAGTAACGGGTTAAATAATCAAAATAAAACTCACGCGATAAAGATTATTAAATAAAAATTACGCGTATAAAGTGAAATGAAATGTCGTGAATGAACTAAGGAGATGCACATGATGTCCATGAAATGTAGACTACTCATAGTCCATATGAAATGTACGTGATGTCATGATCATGAATTCGCCGCTAAACCTCCAAGGTTACGCGAATTTGAAACAAGTAAACCAAGTTTACTAAAATGTTGAAATAATGAGACATGAACGATGTCGAGAAATGACCTGAAAGTACGGGTTGTCACACAATCAATCATTAAACTTCAAAAGCTTTATCCAATGCTAGATATATGGTACACTTCGAGACAATAATATTTTAAAAAAGATAGTTATATTTACTGATACAATTGATCAATCATTTCCTGCAGGACCTGCAGAGAAAAACCCTGCTCCAGTTCAAGATTTATCGCCACTGGATTTTAAAACATTAGTTAGTTGTATCCTATTTTTAATATTAACTACACATAAAATGTCTTTTTTTGTGAGCGGATGAAATTATTTTTGTTCTTTATTCCACAAAGGGATGTGATTTTAGTTCATTCTTTTGAAAAACATAATGATATTTTCTAATATAACCACTTTAGAAAAACACATGTTTCAAATAATTTTCCATGTACCAACAGCCAAATTTCTGTTGGCTTAATTTTGGATATCTCTGATCTTAATTCTATTAATTCATCTGTGGGCAGTTTCTTTTATAGAGAAAGACTGAATCATCTTTGTTTATATTTTCCGTCCGGAAATTGAAAGTTAAACTTTATTTGTATGTAAAGAAATCCACTTCTGGTAATATGTCAAGCATTCTAACTTCTGATGTTCATCAATGGAAATTAGTGTTTTTGTAACACGTCGTGTTTAGCATCTAAGATCATCAACTTCTGAACTTTGTAAAACCAATTTGATGCTGAATAAGGTATTATGGATCATGGCATCTAAATGTCAACATAGTCATTTCTTCAATATACTCTAATTCATTGTGAAAATATTAAAAAAGAAAGTTAATTCGGTCAAAAGTGCCACATCTATGTTATCAATCAGATACTACCTTTACTGTATTAGTTACATCATCATTGTTTGATTTTATTCTAACTATATAATATGAATAATATATAACGGTTTATTGTAATTGCAGCTACATTGAGAATAAGAGTGATCACTGGTATCTTGCACTTTTGATCTTGGCGAGGGATGTTGAGGACTTGAATAGACTGAAGATATCAGTATGGCTTTTACACCGTATGAACTTCCAAGACATGGGTGAACGATGGCAAAGAAGAGCACTACAACGATCAACTTCTATAAGGATAGTATAGCACAAGGGCCTTCTAAACTATATTATTTTAATCACAATTATATTTTATTAGTTTGGGCTTTTTCAGTTTATGACCCAACGCATGTTTAGTCTTTAGTTGCATTAGCCCATGGGGTCCTTCCATTTATTCGATTACCACTAGGATAAGGAGTCACCGATTTATTTTTCCAGAAGTTTTCAGATTGAAAGTTTAAGATGATGATGTTCTTTTTAGATTAAATAATAGCATCAACAAATCAAACTAAGAATAAGATAGTGACAAGAGGCCTAATGAAGTTATGATGGTCTTGAGTTAGTTTCTGATGGTGTTAGTAATGGTAATGTTGTCAGCCTAATTATTTAAACTAATTATTAATGGTGTGTTGGTTTCAGGAGGATAACTTAAACCTTTCCACGTTTTCCACTAAAGGTTCGTCATTTAAGGATAACTTAAACTAATTATTAATAGTTTCTTATTGTAATAGTTTTGGATTAGAGGTTTAAGATGATGATGTTTTTTTTAGATTAAATAATAGCATCAACAACTTCATTAGGCTGTACTAATTATTAATAGTTTTTATTGTCATAGGTGTCTACAAGGACTTATAAAAGAGTCGTCCCAACTCGCCCTAAAGCTAAATCATGAATTGCTGAAGGAATGGAGTTCAAGGCGTAGAAACCATCTACTTTGTGGGGCAAAAACTAAAGAAGATGTTGGATTTGATATAGTGAACCAAGGTTTGTAAAATCTTTGGGACCACCCGTTTTGACCTGTTAGTTGTTGTTACGTTTCTGTTTATTCGTTTGCTGCATCAATAGATAAAATGGTTTTGTTTCATTACCACTTACTAACGATATAATTTTTTTATCCTTTTATCATTTTTTGGTTTAACTGCTTCGACTATGATCGTGCGGGGCTCAAAATTCAAAAGAGTCACAAACGATGCAATTATATAAACCGTGTCTGTTCTTGCTGATTCATGTTCATTTATATGTCACCAGGATCCGAGGTTGCTTATATTCCTGTGTGGACCGGGTATATAAAATTCTTAAAATTGTTACCAGTTACTAACGTATACAAAAATGTTATTCTTTTAATCATTTTTTTGTTTACTATTTCGACTATGATCATGCAGGCTCAAATTTGCAGTACTTAGACAATGAGTGGTGGACAACACATGCACAGTTTGTTGCGGTCAACCAGCATGCATGGCGGAAATTAGTGTCGCCAAAAGACAGAGTGAAACGATGGAAGGTCTGTGGCACCAATGTTGTGGATACAAGTGTTGTCACAGAGTTCACTGATGTTTGGAAAAAATAGTGTGGTGAGACAAGAATTTACATGTTCTATTCCTTTTGGTGTATCTTAACTGAAGATCGTGATTTTATAGCATAAATGTGTAGGATCTACTTGCATTGCTATTAGCTCGATACACTTCCTGTTGTTGTAGGTATACAGAAAGATAAAACATTGACTGCTAAAGCTGTTATCGTCAACAGTAAATCAAGCGTGGTAGTCCTTTAGCTTTCGATGTATAGAGCAATTACTCTTTAACAAGGTATGTGTAGGAAGTACTGGTGTGGTTTTTGTATATAGACAAGGTATGTGTAAGAGCATACATTTTTAAACCCGCTTGGTATGTCTGTTGGATGTTGTGATATAAACCCGCTTTGGCCGACTACTTTTCATCGCAGCAAACATTGTCTACGTGGGAAAAAAAGTCTGTTCGATATCGCACACAAATACAAATGAGGTCAAACTACCCTCGGAAGTTCAGTTGTAGCATTGCTTTCGTTACCCGCAAAAAATAACCCGTACATTAGCTAATCTAAGTTAAATTATACGCCTACATCTTGCAATTTGCATTTTGTGACAAATGTTGCTATCAAACATTATTCGACCGTCAGATGTTGTACATGTGCAATCATCAAAGATAATGGTGACGATATAACTTTTCATAGTAGCAACCATAGACCAATTGTTTTTACAAAACTTCATTTTCAAGAGATTTGGTGATCTAATTATTAAGCCACCACTTGCATGTTTATATAACATCAAAGTATCATTACTCATTAATGCCATCGAAAAATGATGCGGGCGTCTCTATTTCTCCTTCGGATAGTTAAGTAGTAAGTGAAACGATGCTTAATACACCTGATATCTCTCGGACATGGAAAAGGTCAAACGACAATCGATACCAATATCTTGGTGATGGTATGTGTATGTTGTTTACTTTTGTCTAATAAAAACTTCAATTACCTTACGATATGCTGCTTTTGGTTTAAATTGCAGACAACATGTTTCTAAATCAGTCGGATTCCGCGAATGTATGAGTCGAAAACAAGTACTGTTGATGGTATAACTAGATCTTCAATAACTCAAAGTATGTATATGTTTTTTCTTTTGGTTTCATCGTAATTAAGATAATCTGGATTAGACCATAGTTATTCATTTCTTTACTTTTGTAGGCATCAATACACATGAGGCCATTAATGCTACTGCCCCCGGTGTGAACTCAACGGATGTAATTAGAACTTCTCATACTACAGACACGGGTTACTGTTGAAAAAGGCATAGGAGACAAGGTTTGTTTTCTTATTTAGAGTATTTCAAAGATAAAAACTCTGATTGATTGAAAAGTGAGTAATAACATTTAGCTTCAAGAGATTACTAAAGTAAAAGATACAAGGAAATTTGAGTTTATGTGTTTCGTAAAAGAGAGGATTTATTTTTCTTTTCCTGAAACGATGTACAAAATGTCTATATCTTTACGCCATATACTGAGCCCTTAGAAAAAATAAACAAATAAATTATTCATAAGAGCAGGTAGTTTGCAAAAATGGTAAAAATGCTCAACACGAACCTCCGTTGGTAAATTACCTGCAACTTTATTCTGTTGAAATCCAAGTATTGAAGGTAAACTACTCAATATTTTACCGGTTGGTAAACTACCGACAACCTTATTACATTGATCAATATTTTGGAGTATAAATTCTATTTGGGATTGTTTATTAAATCAAGTGCTTTTAGGGGCCGTTTGGGATTATTTTTTTATAAACCTGCTTATTGGGTTGTTTGGGGTTACTTATTAGAGATAGTAACTACTTTTAGGCATTGTTTGGAATTACATAAACTGTTTATAGAGATCGTTTAGTTAATAAAACCAACCTAACTCTATTTCGCTTCAATTTTATGCATAAAGAGGTGATTACATATTTTTACTATCTAGACAACTTGAAATATGATGTTGCAAGATCTCATATTGATGGTTGTCTATCGTCTGTTTTATCAGCTCGAAGTACGGACGCTAGCAAAGGAGAGAGGGATGTCTTTTGTGTTCGCTTTTTGTGCCGAGTTTACAGATAGTGAAAAAAGTGGCGCAACACGGATACATCAGATGTTCTCAATTACAAGGCGAAACGTAAGATGTTATTTTGATTTTTGTTTGTGATTGCTTCATTAGTTATGATTAATTAGTGTGTGATAACATAGGTGTTTGTTGTGCAGGCCCCTGGTTTTATATTTGTAGATGAGATTGATGAGTTAATATCCCGTTAAATAACAATAATATTTTCGATCACTTCATAATAAGCCAGCCTAGATTTGGAGAATTTAACCTCTGTAAGCTTTTGTGATCATACATTTTCTTAGAGAGTACCTGAGTTGTGTATACATAGTTTAGACACATATGAAACCAGTACAACATGCTATGAAAAGTTTGTTTTTTTATTGTTGGAGAAATTGATGAAATTTAGGCTCTTGAGAAATGTCATTATGATTTTCTTACGTGAAGCTATTCAGAATACCTTGTGTATCATTGTAAGAACATGCACCTGCTAGGCCCAATATTTTCATGGTCAATGCTGGTTTAGATAAACCAAGACCCCAATTAATGATAGATTCCATCCACTTTAATGTATTTAATTTTGCTAATTAGATATTGGATATGGTTAGAAGAGCCGATCCTCTAGGTTTGATTCTCAAGATGTCCCGAAGGAGGAACCGAGGAAGCTACAAGCAAAACAAAAGAAATTGACGTCTTGGCACACAAGCAAGTCTGGAACATCCTCCGGGTGGGCTCAGTAGTATGTTAACATTTGTTGTAATTTTAAACGCTTATCAAATACTTGAGTAGTCTTCATGTTAGGAATCAGAAAATTCAGTCATTAAAGTGTCGGTCACCTCAAGTATATGTAATCATTAGAAATCTCGTAGTCGTAGTTATTTAATGTTAGTAAGTAGTTAATTAAGTAAAACCGTGGAGGACGGACGGGTCTTTACCCACTGTATGCCTGATCCACAGCCTGTAGGTGGCGATTATGTGTATGACTATAAATACTCTCTACCTCCCAAGGTAGAGAGTTAGAGCTCATAAAAATATTTTCACTTTCTCTCTCTAAGTTCCCAAACCTCTAACTCTTTCTCTCTCTAAAACCTTAAGTTGTACGCCTAGTTTGATCATGGTAAGATGTGTTTGTGAAATCCAATATGTTACAATTGGTATCAGTGCCAAGGTTTGATCATTTCTCTTACATATCCTTGGATTTCTAGTAGTTTTATATGGTTTTTGGGTTTGAAAAAGTTTAGTGGTTTTTCATCATTTGGAACATTTCTTGTGTTAAAGTTTGAATTTTGTGTGTACTTTTGTGTTTAGAATCATTGTAAGTGCTTGGGTTTTGATTTGGAAAGCTTGAATCACTGTGGTTGAGCTAGTTTTGGATTGAAAAGTGTGGTTTGAAGTTTATTCATCTTAGCGAGTTGAGTCTCGGAGTGATTTTCATCGTAGCGACTTGCTTTAGTAATTTCCAGCGAGTTGTATTTTAAGTCGTAGCGACTTGACCTTAGCGACTTGTCTATTGAGACAAGCCGACAAACAGTACAAGTTAGTGGAGGCTCCACTTCGGCTAGCGACTTGGTTGGGTTAGCGACTTGTTTCTATTATTTCTAGCGACTTGTCTTTATAGTTACTAGCAAGTTGTTCTTAGCCACTTGATCTCAGCGAGTTGTTCTTTAGCGACTTGTCAGGTTAGCCATTTGTTGACGTAGCAACTTGTGTTTAGCGACTTGATTCACAGCGACTTGAGTCTTTAACGAGTTGTTATTTAGCGACTTGGCATACATCGAGTTGTTCTTTAGCGACTTGTCTACCTAGCGATTTGGTGCTTTAGCGACTTGCACTTAGCGACTTGGTGACTTAGCGACTTGTCTCAAGGGTTATAGCGACTTGGTAGCTTTCTGTTTCTAAAATCGGTTTTCTCTTGATTTAGTAAAATCTCGTGAAAGAATCTATTTCCGGTTTAATCATAGAGTTATAAAATCTCGTGAAATCAGTAAACATGTCTACCAACGTGCCTACAATCATCTCTCTGTGGAGGACGCGTTCAAGCGGTTGGTTCGAGACACTCGTCCACCCATGCTTGATGAATCGACTATGACTCATTGGCTCAAAGAATCGATTGTCTTGTATGGGAAAGGAAAATGGAGTCAACATTCTCAAGTCAATTGATGAAGGACCGTATCAGTTGAGACAACCGAGACATACTTGATAATTGCATCGATGGCTCGGTGATATTAGGACCGGATAGACCTAAAATGTATGATGAACCGATCGATAAGGAGAAGAAGAGATATGATGTCGATATCGGGGCTTCAAACATTATACTTGTGGTCTTCAAAAGACATTTACAAGCTTATCAATCATAACACCTGAAGCCAAGGCGGTTTGGGATAATGTCAAGATGCTTCTCTCGGGTTCTGAATTAACTAAGGAAGACAGAGAATCACAACTATATGATGAATTTAAGCACTTTAAGATGAAGCCAGAAGAAAGTGTCTATGAGTATTACGTGAGATTCCACAAGCTTGTGAATGATATGAGAATATCAAAATGACCATGCCAAATATTCAAATTTGAATTCAAAGTTTGTAAACAACATGAATCCCGAATGGCATAAATTTGTCACATCTATGAAGCTAACCAAAGGATTGAAGAACACCAACTATGAGCAATCAGATACATTCCTTCTTGAGAATGAGAGACATGCTATGTTTGAACGAAGGATTCTTGAAGCAGTTCAAAACTAAACAGGAGAAACAAGTTCTTCAAATGATTCAACAGCCTTTTACACAAATATTGGAATTACCACCAAAGCTTCACAAGTCATACCCACGGGTAATGGTAATTACAAACTCATCCCTGATCCTGCATATAAGCCTCCAGACTCGAACATATTCATGGAAAACTTCATCAATCAACTATCTCTCATGGTTAGTCAAAATATGAATTCCACCCCACACACCAACAATAACCTCATAACTGCATCCAATCCACATAATCAAGCTACTGTCAGAGATGGAAAAGTTATGGTGCAACCGGTTCAAGGAAGGTAATATGAACAGGGAAGAGGTGGAGTAGCTGGAGGTTATGTTGCAAATCAGAATCGTGGAAGGAATGGAAATCAAGGTCAAGCAAAGCCAATTAAGTGTTACAACTGTGGTGGTGATGGACATATAGCAAGGAACGCACATCTCCAAAACGTCCTCAAAATGCGAGTACTTGAGACAAGATGTTACTTGTGCAAGCTCGGGATAATGGTGCTATTTTGGATGAAGAGGAGTTCTTTGTTTCTTCTCGAGGAAATGCCAAGACATATGATGCGAGATGTGGATGAGCGACCAATTCGGAGATAGGTCATAATAATCGAATGCCTTTCAAGTCGCCGACCGTGATGCATACGAATCGGCGTCGATGATGAACCTCTCGCATGAGACAATTTTCATGGCTAGCATTTCTCCAATGGTCTCTCCAAAGGTCTCATCATCACGAGAAGTGGTCCATCCAAAGAATCAATCATCTCGGAGGTATTAAAACTATATGATGATGTTGATCGGCAAAAGATGCATGATAAAGTGTAATCACGTGAAACTTGTGACTCGGATATTGCTAATATGGGTAATTGTCACACCCCAAATTACATTTTGCGGTTGGAATTGAATACCTTGGGAGGACCATCATAGCATCAAAGTTTGATTATATCGAGCGACCTAAAGTGTCGTTTGGAAAATCAACTGTGCGGAAAACAATCGAGTTTACAAAGTATTGGTCTCAAATGAAAATCAACTTGTGCGGAAATAAGTTTGTTACAAGCCAAACGATGTTTTAAAGTTTATAAATCCCAAGTGAGAGCGTCGTCACCACGACTCTATGATATGTCCATATGCATGCCATGAAGTGAATGCCTTAGGTACCGAGATAAAACATGCTAAAAGTGTCAACACAAAGGTTGAGTGAGTTCATAGAGTTTGTGTTGAAATGTAAAGCCTTTAAAGAACGTTCATGCAACAAAGTTTAAGTTTTGGTCATATAGAATAGTTCACAAAGCAAAGGCATCGTAAATCCACTCGGCCCAAGTCCGCCCATACAAAACTTGCAACCGTGTGTTTACAACCCACGCTAAAAATAGTATGTCAATCATGTATGCATAAATCATAGTAGTTAAAAGTATAAATGTCACCACAAGGGTCTTCCAACAACTCGTGTTGGGATGTTCCTCAACGCTCACGTTGGGATGTATCCATAAAATGGCCTTCCAACATATAAATGCCGGATGTTCCTCCAACGACTCACGTTGGTGTATCCAAATTAATGGCCTTCCAACATATAAATCTTTGGGATGTTCCTCCAACGACGCACGTTGGTCGTATCCAAATTAATGGCCTTCCAACATATAAATCTTTGGGATGTTTGTTTAAGTCTAGTCAATACACACACCAAGTCTAGAGTATAAGTAATGTTGTTTGGCAAAGAGTTTAAATGTTTTGATAAATAAGCATGTATCTCGCCCCAAATAGTTTATAAGAATTTAAACGAGTAAAAGTGGGGTATGAACTCACAAGGAAAGTAATAGCATTGGTTCTACTTCATCTCGAAACCCAAATGCGTGTGTTATCCAAGGAGACTTTCAAGTTTAGCGTAACACAATCAAGTATAATGCAATCAAGTGTAAATGTTATTAAGTATAAATGTTATCAAGTATTATGCAATCATGTATAAAAGTATAGCGTAGCATAAAAGTGTAAATATTTTGAGTATTTGCATTTATAAGAACAAGTAGTTGAGCATGTATCTCCCCCAAAAGTTTGTAAACAATTAAATAATAGAAAGTGGGGCTATGAAAACTCACCTGGTATGATGGATATGTTAACAAAATAAAGTGCACGAAAGTGAGACTCGGAAACTATCCGCGACCTAGAATGAATGTTATGATAGGTAAGGAGTTATGATGTTATGATATGCATGCGTTTCGTATGTTATTTATACCATTTGCGAGTTTTGAAAATAATACTTATCGTCGAAAAATACTCTTTTGACGTCTTGACCATTCTTAAATCAATTTACAAGTATTTACGTCAAAATGTCATCCTACAATGGTTTTATAATGATTTTTGGTGAAATTACCACTTTTCGTCGCAAAACAATGTCGTCGGAAAAATCATGAAATCAACAAAAATGACTCCGGAAAAGTAGTCGTAAAATGGTGCACGTCGATCGTTAGAGAACGAACTCGACGGTTTTGGAAAGTTTGTATCGATATCTAGAAGTTTCAGTTCAGGAGTTTTCGTCCAAAAGGTCTCGATCATAAAGATATCAAAGGCTAAAGATGGTGGTTTTGCTAATTGTGTGCGAGAAAATTGAGTTTCGCCAAGTTTGAACATCCGTAATTAATTTACTATGACTCGCTTGACGAACAGCTTTTTGTTTTGAAAAATATGGCCGATGAACTTGATTTTACTAGAAGACACTTCGTTCGAAAAGTTTCACATCATGGTTAAAACGACCGCAAACATAGCCTTTACAATTAATGAATTACTTGTAACGTAAAAATAATATAGTTTTTAGAAAATAATATTTACGGCAACTATATGAAAACGCCATATCTTTGTCGTTTTAAATCCGTTTTCACGTATAATACGTCCTTAGCCCGTATCAAGTAATCTAATATATTTTGGAGAAGTCAAAATAATTTGTGAAGCTTAAGGCTCGTTTTGACCCGAACAAGTAAAAGCAGCAAAGCTGAATTTTCGAAAAATAAACATTTCGTCGTCAAACTTTAAAATTCACCACGGCTTCGTTATAACTCCGTTTTATCCGTTCAAAAGGCCACGGATTCGTTTTAAAGTATATTTTCTAAATATCAAGGCCAAAATGTCGTACCAACAGTAGGTTTTCCAGAAATTCGAAACAAGGACAGAACCTAAAATATAGTTATCGAAAATAGTTTTCTCGGACAAAACCTATTCTAATCCCTTCAAATCAACTCCAAAACTAATCTAATCCTACCATACACCTTCTTAGGGTGTCATGGGTTCCTAATCACCATCAAGACCAAATATAACAAGGGATAATTATAGGATGACTTTGTATATATAAAACTCTAAAAATCAAAGTAAAATGGTATAATCAACACAAGTCTTGCATGTTTTGCTCAAAATGATGAGATGAGTATGAAATGAATATGTAAGATGAAAAATAACATGAGATGCTTACAAGTGGTATGATGAGGTGATTAGAACCAAGGATTAACCTAAACACCCTATGTTTTTATTTCAAAACCTTAATAAGAGTGTAAACTAGATTGTAATACTTGTGCTTGCAAAATTTTGGATGATCCCTGTGATAACCTTCTATGGCGGTTCTAGTGAGAAGAAGGAAGGAGAAAGTTTTCTTCACTACTTGATGAATTATTGTGATGTATCAAATGAATGAGTTGAAATTTTGACATGGAGTGCATATATATACAATCAAGGAAAAGTCATCAACAATAATGCATACTCTCCCCTAGAACCGGTTTTTGGGGAGATGTATGTCAAAATTCATTTTTATATATTGTATAAATATACTTGTGTAATTATTAGAAAATGTAAGTAAAGTGTACATGTAGTAAAAATAACTTGTAAGGTAAATGGTAACTTTTAATAGATCAAATTAGAGTATAATGATTGTAAAAATACATTCCTTGTAAAAGTTGAGTGATATAATATTTATCGTATAGTTTTTAAGAAAAACGTCGTAATAATATAACTTTAACGATATATATATACCAATTAAATTTAAAACACTAGGTAAAGTCAAAATATAGTTTTTATAAACTAAATGTGAGTTTAAAAATATGTCGGAATCATTTTTGAAAGTAACGGATTAAATGCTCAAAATAATAACTCACGCGATAACGTTTATTTAATATAAAATTTACGCGTTAAAGGTAAAAATGCAATGTCATGAATGAACTAATATGATGCAAATGATGCTAATGAAATGTAGACTAAACTTAGTCCATATGAAATGTTCGTGATGATATGATCATGAATTCGCCGCTAAACCTTTAAGGTTACGAATTTGGAACAAGTAAACCAAGTTTACGATAAATGTTGAAATAGTGAAACGTGAATTGTTTTGAGAAATGACTGGAAATTGAGAATTGTGACATTCTTCCCCTGTTAGAGGAATCGCGTCCTCGCGATTCAATCGATGATACTATGGCCCAAAACGCGACAAGGGTTCTAAAAGTTTATGCTCATGTATGGTTTAAATGATTATGTCAATGCTCATGCATATGTCGTGACTAAATACCATTCTAAAGACATGCTCCCTTATGATTAGGTTCGATGAGGCAGGCTTTCCCATTCTCGAGCAAAATTTTAAAAAACTTTTGGTAACCGATTTTACTTAATCCCACAACTCATCAAACAAGAACCGTCATACGATTAGGCTAAATCGGTTTAGGTAACAACTTGTTTCTAGCTTGATCTTTGCAACTCATCAAACAAGAAGCGTCACGCGGATCAAAGCTGAAACAAGTGGTTTCAAGAAAATCCTTTTGAAAATTTGGCTCGATTACGGAATTGCTTACTCATATAAGACTACTACTCCCTTCATTGCATGATTCTTCCTGAATTAGACATAGGTGATCAGGCTATGTATAATTTAGGAGTAACTATGCAATGCTTGGACTAATCGACTCATATGATGTTTGGTGTTGAGTCATAAGTTCGCATGTATAAAGAATATGCACTTATAATGATATGATGAGATGCTATGATGATGTGGTTATAGTCTAGGGTCAATGATGCAACCTAGTTCTCTATAACCGATGCTCGATACCAATCATCACACCCCAAATTACTTGTTTTGCGTGAATTGAATACCTTGGGGAGGACCGTCATAGCATCAAAGTTCTGATTATATCGAACGACCTAAAGTGTCGTTTGGAAAACACATCGTTGAATTTATTAAAACAATCGAGTTTACAAAGTATTGGTCTCAAATGAAAATCAACTTGTGCGGAAATAAGTTTGTTACAAGCCAAACGATGTTTTAAAGTTTATAAATCCCAAGTGAGACGCGTCGTCACCACGACTCTATGATATGTCCATATGCATGCCATGAAGTGAATGCCTTAGGTACCGAGATAAAACATGCTAAAAGTGTCAACACAAAGGTTGAGTGAGTTCATAGAGTTTGTGTTGAAATGTAAAGCCTTTAAAGAACGTTCATGCAACAAAGTTTAAGTTTTGGTCATATAGAATAGTTCACAAAGCAAAGGCATCAGAATCCACTCGGGCCCAAGTCCGCCCATACAAAACTTGCAACCCGTGTGTTTACAACCCACCGCTAAAAATAGTATGTCAATCATGTATGCATAAATCATAGTAGTTAAAGTATAAATGTCACCACAAGGGTCTTCCAACAACTCGTGTTGGGATGTTCCTCCAACGCTCACGTTGGGATGTATCCATAAAATGGCCTTCCAACATATAAATGCCGGATGTTCCTCCAACGACTCACGTTGGGTCAGTATCCAAATTAATGGCCTTCCAACATATAAATCTTGGATGTTCCTCCAACGACGCACGTTGGGCTGTATCCAAATTAATGGCCTTCCAACATATAAATGCTGGGATGTTTGTTTAAGTCTAGTCAATACACACACCAAGTCTAGAGTATAAGTAATGTTGTTTGGCAAAAGAGTTTAAATGTTTTGATAAATAAGCATGTATCTCGCCCCAAATAGTTTATAAGAATTTAAACGAGTAAAAGCGGGGTATGAACTCACAAGGAAAGTAATAGCATTGGTTCTACTTCATCTCCGAAACCCAAATGCGTGTGTTATCCAAGGAGACTTTCAAGTTTAGCGTAACACAATCAAGTATAATGCAATCAAGTGTAAATGTTATTAAGTATAAATGTTATCAAGTATTATGCAATCATGTATAAAAGTATAGCGTAGCATAAAAGTGTAAATATTTTGAGTATTTGCATTTATAAGAACAAGTAGTTGAGCATGTATCTCCCCCAAAAGTTTGTAAACAATTAAATAATAGAAAGTGGGGCTATGAAAACTCACATGGTATGATGGATATGTTAACAAAATAAAGTGCACGAAAGTGAGACTCGGAAACTATCCGCGACCTAGAATGAATGTTATGATAGGTAAGGAGTTATGATGTTATGATATGCATGCGTTTCGTATGTTATTTATACCATTTGCGAGTTTTGAAAATAATACTTATCGTCGAAAAATACTCTTTTGACGTCTTGACCATTCTTAAATCAATTTACAAGTATTTACGTCAAAATGTCATCCTACAATGGTTTTATAATGATTTTTGGTGAAATTACCACTTTTCGTCGCAAAACAATGTCGTCGGAAAAATCATGAAATCAACAAAATGACCCGAAAAGTAGTCGTAAATGGTGCACGCCGATCGTTAGAGAACGAACTCGACGGTTTTGGAAAGTTTGTATCGATATCTAGAAGTTTCAGTTCAGGAGTTTTCGTCCAAAAGGTCTCGATCATAAAGATATCAAAGGCTAAAGATGGTGGTTTTGCTAATTGTGTGCGAGAAAATTGAGTTTCGCCAAGTTTGAACATCCGTAATTAATTTACTATGACTCCGCTTGACGAACAGCTTTTTGTTTTGAAAAATATGGCCGATGAACTTGATTTTACTAGAAGACACTTCGTTCAAAAGTTTCACATCATGGTTAAAAACACCGCAAACATAGCCTTTACCTAATGAATTACTTGTAACGTAAAAATAATATAGTTTTTCGAAAATAATATTTACGGCAACTATATGAAAACGCCATATCTTTGTCGCTTTAAACCGCTTTCACGATAATACGTCCTTAGCTTCGTATCAAGTAATCTAATATATTTCGGAGAAGTCAAAATAATTTGTGAAGCTTAAGGCTCGCTTTTGACCCGAACAAGTAAAACAAGCAAAGCTGAATTTTCTGAAAAATAAACATTTCGTCGTCAAACTTTAAAAATTCACCACGGCCGTTATAACTCCGTTTTATCCGCTCAAAAGGCCACGGATTCGTTTTAAAGTATATTTTCTAAATATCAAGGCCAAAATGTCGTACCAACAGTAGGTTTTCCAGAAATTGAAACAAGGACAGAACCTAAAATATAGTTATCGAAAATAGTTTTCTCGGACAAAACCTATTCTAATCCCTTCAAATCAACTCCAAAACTAATCTAATCCTACCATACACCTTCTTAGGGTGTCATGGGTTCCTAATCACCATCAAGACCAAATATAACAAGGGATAATTATAGGATGACTTTGTATATATAAAACTCTAAAAATCAAAGTAAAAATGGTATAATCAACACAAGTCTTGCATGTTTTTGCTCAAAAATGATGAGATGAGTATGAAATGAATATGTAAGATGAAAAATAACATGAGATGCTTACAAGTGGTATGATGAGGTGATTAGAACCAAGGATTAACCTAAACACCCTAGGTTTTTATTTCAAAACCTTAATAAGAGTGTAAACTAGATTGTAATACTTGTGCTTGCAAAATTTTTGGATGATCCCTTGTGATAACCTTCTATGGCGGTTCTAGTGAGAAGAAGGAAGGAGAAAGTTTTCTTCACTACTTGATGAATTATTGTGATGTATCAAATTAATGAGTTGAAATTTTGACATGGAGTGCATATATATACAATCAAGGAAAAGTCATCAACAATAAATGCATACTCTCCCCCCCTAGAACCGGTTTTTGGGGGGAGATGTATGTCAAAATTCATTTTTTTATATATTGTATAAATATACTTGTGTAATTATTAGAAAATGTAAGTAAAGTGTACATGTAGTAAAAATAACTTGTAAGGTAAATGGTAACTTTTAATAGATCAAATTAGAGTATAATGATTGTAAAAATACATTCCTTGTAAAAGTTGAGTGATATAATATTTATCGTATAGTTTTTAAGAAAAACGTCGTAATAATATAACTTTAACGATATATATATACCAATTAAATTTAAAACACTAGGTAAAGTCAAAATATAGTTTTATAAACTAAATGTGAGTTTAAAATATGTTGGAATCATTTTTGAAAGTAACGGATTAAATGCTCAAAATAATAACTCACGCGATAACGTTTATTTAATATAAAATTTACGCGTTAAAGGTAAAATGCAATGTCATGAATGAACTAATATGATGCAAATGATGCTAATGAAATGTAGACTAAACTTAGTCCATATGAAATGTTCGTGATGATATGATCATGAATTCGCCGCTAAACCTTTAAGGTTACGCGAATTTGGAACAAGTAAACCAAGTTTACGATAAATGTTGAAATAGTGAAACGTGAATTGTTTTGAGAAATGACTGGAAATTGAGAATTGTGACAGTAATAATAATATTGTCCCATATGATCAATATGTGATCCAAGTGAGAGTGTGATTGAACCAAGTGATGCATCTTTCGCGTCAATGATGACTATGTTTTGATGAATACACCGCATATGCCCCGATGACTCGGTATCTCTCGAATCGAATGCCTATAAAGAACAAGTTGCTATTTATGAACAACATGCTAAGTTTGAGTTAACCACCCATGAGCAGGAAATGGATGACCAAATGCGTACAATTATTAGAAAAAGTAATTTTAGAGAAGAAGTGTTAAAACAAGAGTTAAACTCCTTACAATAAAAGCTTTCTAAAACTATTAAGCAAAAGCAAGAGCTTCAAGAAAATGTTAAAGTGCTTAAACAAGAATTTAACGCTAAGGAATCAAAACTTTAGAATGACTTTTCTAATCTAAAAACTTTGAAAAACAAGATGGAAAATAAGTTGTACATACAAGGGAACACCATTCAGACTGCTCACATGGTCACTAAGAATAGTTTTAAGCGATAAGCATAGTATTCCCATTATTAAGAAACCCAACCCTGAGTATGGTAAGAAAGCAAAAGAAGCGCAGAAGGTAATCTATGATGGCTATGAAATCCTTAAACCTAGGCAGAAACCTAGTTGCGCTGAGTGCACTGAGGAAGATAAGTAGTTAGAAGAGGTTACTAGGAAGAAATTGGATGAAAAACTTAAGAGCCCTTCATGCATAGAAAACAACATCAGTTTTAAACACCAAACTATGCTAAGGATAATTGGATTGCATTTAACAAGTTTAGACCTCAAACACAGGTGACCCCTGAACAAGTGTTCTGGAAAAGGATATGGACATGAAAAAAGTTGATGAATTTGTTGCACAGAATCCCCCATGTAGGAGAATGGTTCCTGCCACTATATATCCCCCCCCAATACACCAATGAATTTAGTTCCTAGATCTATTCCCACTAAAAGCAAAACCTTAATCACCATATGTTATCTATCGCTATTTGTTGATTTTGAGAAAACATGTAAGAAAAGATCACACCCATGGGATAATCAAGGGAAAGGGTTTTGAGCAAACTAAAGAATGCTATTTAATCGAGGTCATGCCCTTCTTTAAACAATTAAAAGATCAATTTGAGAGTTTTAAAAGGGATGGATATCGATAATAAAAAAATGGAAAAGGAATTTGATGCAATGATAGTTGAGGTCAATGACTATGAGCGTGAATTAAAATACAATGAGATTGAGAGGAAAAACTTGCATACCTTAAATGAGAATCTGATTTCTGAATGTATCACTCAAGATGTATTTTACACTGCCATGAATTGTTCAATTAATGCATCCCAATTTCATGAATTATCTATTGCTCTGAAAGTCTCCCATGATCGTGTCATTGAGCTTGAGAAAACCAACTCTAAATTGCATGAGAAAGTTGAACAGTATATTCATGATAACCTAGTGAAACAATTTTCTAAATTGGAAGTTGAGCATCTTGCTTTGCAATTAAAATGTCAACATATAAAAGAAAATGTTAAAACCTCAAAGGTCAAGACATCCTTGGATGCTCCTGAATTTGATGCAGTTTTTGAAATTAGCAAACGTGATGAATGATTCAAGCTCATTGTAACACGATCGAAAATGAGAACCCAAATTGCACAATTAAAGGGTGAAAAGAACAATGTGACTAGCTCCCAAATGCATCCTCCTTTAGATTCTCAGTATTCTCAAACTTTTCATCTTCAAAACTTGGTTAATGTTTTACAAAAGGAAAATGAGAGTTTTCTAGAAGAAAATGAAAAAGTTAAACTACACTTTAAAGAGTTAAATGATTCAATGAAAGTCACTCGTGACAAGAACAACGAAAAAATAACGTCTTTACAAAAGAAAATTGAGAATCAGAAGAGTCAGGAAAAAGGGAAAATGCCACTTGTCTTCAATGAGAATGTTGCATTGAAGTCATCTATAGACTGCAAATATACTGTGACTATTAAATACATTCCTCCTCATCTTAGGAATAACGAACTTGTATTTCATAATTATCTTGCTCGCCTTAAGGATAGTCTTGAATGTCTCCGTGAGATTGTGGAAGAGGACTTCATAAATAAGCCACTTGATAGTGAAATTAGGTTTGCTTGCATTCAAGCCAAACGATCTCAGGAGATGTTAGAATGTTTGATAGCAACATGTCTTAAATCCTTAGGTGCGAAAGGTAAAGCTGTGATGCCTTGTGATAAGTATGTAACTCATTCCATGCCCAGTACTAAGCAAGTAAACTCTAGAGTGCCTTCAAATAGTTCAGATCCTTGCACTTCTAGTTCAGGAATGCAAAAAGTAGCAAAACCAACTAATGTTCCAATTCCCTCTACAGGAGTAAGAAGTTACACCAAAGCAAGCGGGTCAAAGCCTCAAGGCAACACAAAGAGTGATAGGACCTTGCATGCTAGGAATGTTCAGTGGAAGAGAGTAGAATATCACCTTAGGGAGAATTTGAATAAAACTAATCGTGTTGATTCTAGTGTTAGCTCTAAGCGTACTATAATTAATGCAAATTTTGCTACTTTTGGCAAAACATGTAATGATGATTGCGTTGTTTCTGTTACTAATCTTGAATGTGGTGTGAATGATTTGATTAATGTTGTTAAATGCCCTGTTAAGATTGTTAATGTAAACAATCAAGCAAAGAAGGCTAGAAAGCAATGGCGGAAGAAGGTTAGGAAACATTGGAAACCCACAGGAAGGAAATTTAGTAACATAGGTTATCGTGGATACCCATCGCCAAAAATTCAATCTTAATAAGATGTGCCCTAAATTATCTAGATCAATGCCCATTAGAAAATGGATGCCTCACGGTAGAACTATTCCTTAAGAAGTGAACATACTTTGAATAGGTCAATACGGATACTAGCATTGCATCTATCACGATGATTCCATTGTTTCTACTTTTGATGTGGGTGGTCCAATCATTGTTACTAACCAAATGGAACCCATTCTTGCATGGGGATCCCAATTATCCGCTTATCCATTCTTGTCTCGTGTTCAACGTAGATCGCTCAAATCATTCTGTGGTACCGGACTCGTGTTGTTCCAAGCATATGACCGGAGACCGGTCACGGCTCATGAACTTCGTGAGTAAATTCATCGGGACTGTTAGATTCAGGAACGATCATTTTGGTGCAATTATGGGTTATGGAGACTATGTTGTTGGTAATAGTGTTATCTCCAGAGTATATTACGTTGAAGGTCTTGGTCATAACTTATTCTCTGTCGGTCAATTCTATGATTCTGATCTAGAAGTGGCCTTCAGAAAACATACTTGTTTCGTTAGAGAACTTGACGGTAGAGAACTTTTAAGAGGAACATGTGGTTCAAACCTATACACCATCTCTATCGAAGATATGATGAATTCTTCTCCAATCGCTTGTTGTCAAAGGCTTCAAAACAAAGTCATGGTTATGGCATCGTGCCTTAATCACTTGAACTTCGGCACCATAAATGATCTCTAGAAAGGACTTAGTTATAGGCTTACCTAGACTAAAGTATGAAAAGGATCATCTTTGTTCAAGATGCCAATTGGTAAAAGCAAGAAGTATGCCCACAAACCCAAACCTACAAACTCGCTTATGGAAGTTCTTCATACCATTCACATGGATTTATGTGGACCCATGAGAGTGCGTAACATTTATGGGAAGAAATATGTGTTAGTTGTGGTTGATGATTATTCTCGATTTACATGGGTTATTTTCTTGAGAACAAAGGATGAAACTCAAGATATCATCATCAAACTTATCAAACAGTTGCAGTGTTCGACTTAACAAAACCGCCGTAATCATCCGAATGCACAATGGAACCGAGTTTGTTAATAAACAACTTAGTGAGTTTTATGAAAGTGTTGGAATCGGTCATCAAAGAAGTGTTCCACGAACTCCACAATGAGCAGTGTAGTTGAAAGACGAAATCTAACTCTTATGGAAGCCATTAGAACAATGTCGATTTACTCAAAGGTTCCAATGTTTCATTGGGTCAAGCCATTGCCATGCATGCTATACTCAAAATCGATCCCTTATTCACACTTCTCATGGAAAAACTCCATATGAACTTGTCCACAATCGAAAACCTAACCTTTCATTCCTTCGTGTGTTTGGTGCATTGTGTTATCCAACTAATGAGGCCAAGACTTAGGCAAACTTAAAGCTAAAGCGGACATTGGAATATTTGTAGGATATGCACCAAGCGTAAAAGGATACCGAATCTAAAACAAAAGAACCCGAAATATCATGGAAACAATTCACGCACGCTCGATGTGCCGACCGGTCCAATGGCTCCGGTGACAACCCGCCTCGACCCGCATCATCAAGTAGTCCCATCGGTTCTACTCTTGTATACAATTCTTCACCAAGAACTCCTTATGTACCTCCTTCGTAAGATGACTTGAAGAAACTATTTGATCCAATGTTTGATGAACACTATGAGCCAATTGCTAATGATCGTCAAATCCATCAACAGAGGCTACCCTATCCTCGCCAATGAAGTTAACCTTCGTTTCTATGTCGTTAAGCCAAGAAGCGCTTTGCACGATCACCTGTCTCATCAACAAATCATCAATCATCGAGTGTACATCATGGAATTGTTTCGCACCCCTAATGGAGAGAATCCTTTGCTACTCCTAAAGATACCCCATTTGAAAACATATTTGCTCCTAAATCATCATCTCGAACCATCTTCATCGAGAAATCGACTCGCTACTTCAGTTCCTCAACAACAACCACACGAACACTTTAGAAAATGGACACATGATCACCCATTGGACAACATCATGGAAATCCTCTCGTCCAAGATCCACTGCAAACAACTTGCAACCGATGCCTTATGGTGCTTCTTCAACTCTGACTTTCTAAGATCGAACCAAAGATGTTAAAACTGCTATGAATGAAGACAGTTGGTTCAATGCCATGCAAGAAGAAATTCATGAGTTTGATCGACTAGATGTATGGGAATTAGTACCTGCTCCTGACTGTGCTATGATAATTGCTCAAAAGTGGATCTTCAAAGTAAAACTTGATGAGCATGGTGATGTATTAAAGAACAAGGCTCGATTGGTTGCAAAAGGATACCGTAAAGAAGAGGGTATTGACTTTGAAGAATCATTTGCTCCAGTTGCACGCATCGAGGCAATCAAAATCTTCCTGGCTAATGCTGAAAGTAAGAACATGGTTGTCTATCAGATGGATGTAAAGACGGATTTTCTTAATGGATATCTTAAAGAAGTCGTATACGTCTGTCAACCGGAAGGTTTTGTGAATCCAGAGCATCCTACTCATGTCTATCGCTTGAAGAAGGCCCTTTACGGTTTGAAGCAAGCTCCAAGGGCATGGTATGATACGCTATCAAAGTTTCTTCTATCGACCGGATTCAAAGAAAGGAGCAGTTGATGCAACATTGTTCACCGAATGTCCGCAAACATTTAATTCACGCTCAAATTTATGTTGATGATATTATTTTGCCTCGATCGACCGCAATAAATGTGACCGCTTTTTAAATGAAATGGGTTCCAAATTTCAAATGTCAATGATGGGAAAATGTCATTTTTCTTGGGATTACAAATTTCACAAAGTCCCTGAGGCATTTTTATTAATCAATCTAAATATGCAAATGAGATTTTAAAGAAATTTGGATTTGATTCTTGTGACCTGCTGACACCCCCATGATAGAACGTACTAAGTCGAATGAGGACCACTCGGGATCATGGTAGATCAAACGAAATATCGCAGATGATTGGATCCCCGATGTACCTCACACCAAGAGACCAGACATCTTGTTCATTGTATGCATGTGTGCTAGATATTGGGCTAAGCCTACTAAAAGCACCTTGAAGCGGTTAAACGGGTCTTCGGTATCTCCAAGGAACCATCAATATGGGACTTTGGTACCGAAAGACACCGGTATGTCACTAATGACCTATGCAGATGCCGATCATGCAGATGTCAAGATACACGTCAAGCACGCTTGAGGTGCTCGATTTTGGGCGATAAGCTTTTGAGCTGGTCTTCAAAGAAAAAAATGAGTACTTCTATATCCTCTACAGAGGTTGAATACATAGCCATGTCATATTTTTGTGCTGAAATCCTATGGATGAGATCCCAATTATCTGACTATGGCTTTGAATTCAACAAAATCCATCTGTACTGTGATAATAAAAGTGCTATTGCTCTCTCATGCAACAACGTTCAACACTCAAGAGCAAAGCACATCGATATTCGACATCATTTCATCAGGGAGCAAGTGGAGAACGATGTGGTGGAGCTCTATTTTGTGAGGATTGACTAGCAATTAGCAGACATCTTCACCAAAGCTCTTCCTAGAGAACGTTTTGAGTTTATCCTTCCACGACTTGCTCTAAAGAGTCTACAACCGGAAACACTCAAACGTCTTCAAGAGGAAGACGAGGAGTAAAGGTCTTTCTTCATCCATCTCTTGTAAATAGTTATTCAAAAAACAAAATACAAAATTACAAAACCAACAAAAAGCAAATAGAAAAATATAAATTTTTCAAAATCCATAAAAAATAGAAAATCTTGAAAAATTCCAAAAATATTGTTATTCTGTCATGTTTTCCTTTTTCGATATCATCTACGAACTTTGTGTTGACATTCAAAGAATGTCACAGGCTTTTAGATGTTATTCGAATATACATAATTTGTTTTAAAAAAAAATTATTAATTCAAAAAAAATAAATAAATAAAGAAATGAGAGAAAGTAAAACAGTTGTTTATTGTCATTTCAGGCAGTAACCCATTTTAAAAAGAAAGAACAGAGCCATGCTTAATCTTATTTTTACAAATCTCATGCTCTGATTCTTAAAACAAATATTTGTCACCAAAAAGACAAATTTTTTCTTTCCAAATATTTTTCCGTCTAATGATTCTTCCGAAAATATTTGTCATCTAATGAAAACAAAATTGTTTTGAAAATACCTCGTACTCTATTATTCTTGTAAATCATATGTGCTTATCATCTGTCAAAATCTCTATCTCTCAATCAACAACTTGTGTCATTGATTGAGGGGGAGAATGATTTCAATCGAATTAAAAAGAGTATTTTTAAACAATTGGCATGTAAATGAGCAAGGTTTACTTTTGGAAAATAAAAATGAACAATGTTTTATACAATTGATTCAAAACCTTTGCTAATGCTATGTTCTCAAAAAATACTCATGCATGTCTGAGCAATGGAGTTTAAATTCTGAAGATTTGATCCTTATCGGTTAAATGTTTTCATAAGAAAGTCACAATTCTTCTCAAAAGCTTTCAAAAACAATTTAAATCTATAAAGATCAAAAATTTCAAATGATTTGAAAACTGTGATCGGAGGTGAATTTGTGATTTAAATTGGATTTAAACTGATAACTCGATAATTGGTTTTATAATTGTTTAGCAAACTCTCCTCCATTCATGTGCCAAACGATTTCAAATTTTCCATGCACATGTTAAGGGGGAGCATCTATTTTAAACCAAAAAGGGATTGAAACATGATTAATTTATTCCAAAGTGCAGGCTTTCCTTAATATGTGCAAAAATCTTTCAAAACTCGATGCACATTGTGAGGGGGAGTAATTTTTATTGAAAACCACATTCTTTACAGAAAATATCTATAACTATATGTGAATAACTGATTTTTTATCGGGAAAGTAATGTCGATTTTTTAGAAAATATTTACCAAAAGAAGTGAATTATTCCTCTTGCCTCCATGTGCCAAAATGGTTTTAAAACATATGTTGCACATGTTGAGGGGGAGCCGTTTTTCTAAAATATCAAAAACAATTCAGGTACAAAATGCCTTGATAATATATCACAAGTATCTGGATTGATTTTCAAATGGTTTTCAATTGGTTCTAATAGCAGATGAACAATACCAAATAGACTGACTAAACTTACTTTATGCATCGTGATATAAGGATGATAAGGTTAGGTATTAGTTCCCATGATCTGCCAGAACCGGAGGGATCTACCCAGGGACAATCCACTAGATAGTGTAGAAGTCCTTAGGTATGATGAAAAAAAAGGAGAAAAGTGAGATATGGGAAGAGTGCGGATCGAGATAGAACTAGAACCGTAATAAACCCAACAAGGTTCTAGTTATGAAGTCTCGTAAGCATTGAAGGGGTTGAAGAATGAAAACAATTGAATGAGGAAAGGGTGAAACATATAGCCTCCAATATCTCAACCTTAGGGCATAAACCGGTTCAATACATATGCTCTTGGTTGTTACTAAGGTAACACCGGTATTGAAGACAAGACGTCATGGACCCAAGGACGACTACACTACATCTTCCCAAACTACTCAAGTTCCTCTTAAAGGACTTGTTTCATTCTCACAAGGAACCGACATCATCTATCGACTTTCTCTTAGAGATGGTTGATATTGAAGAAGGAGACCTCTCCTAGTCTTTGACATAGGAACCAAATGTGAACAATTGAGTCTAGAGCCTCGAGATCATCAATAAATCTCATTAAGGACACAATCAATGAAGACTCTCTGTTTCACACAATGTGGAAAGAGAGAATATAATCTTAGAGTCATACGCATTATCCTTGTGGTAATGCCAAAACATCTGAGTGATATGCAAACATATTCACAATGAAGATGGAAAGCCTTCTAGAGCCAACATCAAACAAGCTCTTGGTAGGTGGCATGTGAGACTTATCCAATAGATCAACCATGTGAAAACCGAACATAAACAATGGGGCGATTCAAATCTATGAATCAATCCTCGTTCAGTTATGGATTAACGGATACCTTTGAAAACCGGTCGTTGTGCTTGAAAATCTTTCTCTAGCACATTGACGTGTATTAATATTTCAAAATTAAAAGGTGTTTATGATTGATAATTGATTTCGTTAAAACCTTCGTTGCAAAAACACTTTATCTTGAGCAGTTCACGATTGCTTTTCAAATCATTTTCCATCAATCAAGAAATCTCTATTCATCGTTCACTCACCCGTGTTGTCTTCTTTGAGACGCTCCGGTTTGAGAACAAATAGAACCGCCGAAACCCCGTCAAGGAGATTCTTAGAATTATACCGATCACAAGCAAGATTGTATCGATCAACGGGAACCGTGGGCGTGTACCTCAATTCAACGAAGTGATCAAAGAAACTTTTGTGCGCTTTATTGCTAATCGTTGTATGTGTGTACACCCGACGTTGCGGTGATCGAATGGAGAGGTCAATCCATAGCCGCATGCTCACACATCACATTCATTTCAAAATAAATCATGATTAATGCATGAATGACTCGATATTCTCACTCCATGCTTCGCTACGCTGCAAATATCATGAATCATTTAAAGCTTCCTCTACTCGATAAAAGAAATCATGATCCGAATGTGAGCATGTCGGTCCACTATCACAACATCACATAATGTCAACACCACAATGGAAGAGTCGAAATTAATGCAAGTCGATGATCTCAAAGTCGGCTCAAACTCATCATCACGTGGATCGCTTAAAGACCTCCACTTGAATTATCCAAACATGCATAACATGAAGAATCAAAGACTACGAGCTACGAGCAATGAAGTTAAACAAGAATTCAAGAACAATCTTAATGTAACACTGCTTGTATTCGGTGTAAATTGAGGTGACCTCCTTAGGGGAGATTGTTAGAATCGAAAATTCACCATTAAAGTGTCGGTCACCTCAAGTATATGTAATCATTAGAAAGCTCGTAGTCATAGTTATTTAATGTTAATAAGTAGTTAGTTAAGTAAAACCGTGGAGGACGGACGGGTCTTTACCCACCGTATGCCCGATCCACACCCGTAGGTGGCGATTATGTGTAAGACTATAAATAATCTCTACCTCCCAAGGTAGAGAGTTGGAGCTCATAATAATATTTTCACTTTCTCTCCTAAGTTCCCAAACCTCTAACTCTTTCTCTCTAAAACCTTAAGTTGTACGCCTAGTTTGATCATGGTATGATGTGTTTGTGAAATCCAATATGTTACACTTCATGGTCAACACTTCACAAATGATACATTTTTATAGTTTTAGCAATGGGTATGTTAGGACACTTCTTATTCTTTTGTTGTACAAATTTTCGTGCTTAATAACTTTGGTATCCCAAAACAAACATGGAAAATGCCAAAATCCAACCATGCATAGCGTGGACCGGAAAATGAAACACTCAAATCTATTTTTTTCAAGGTGCAACCAAAGTAATACGGAGTAATTGTAGTGGCAAGCAATGCCCATGATCAAAAGCCTATCTCATGCCCTTTCTCCTAGCTCTAGCTAACTAAGTCCCTTATTCAAGAAAATCAAATCACTATGGAGTAATTGTAGTGGCAAGCAATGCCCATGATCAAAAGCCTATCTCATGCCCTTTTCTCCTAGCTCTAGCTAACCAAGTACCTTATTCAAGAAAATCAACTCGCTTTTGTTGCAAACATGAGTGTGACCACGTCGTAATTGTGGGGTCATTAATATGGTATCAACAAGATTAAAAGTTCGGTATAAACCAATGTTGTCTTAATTGTGTATATAGACCATGAGGTCACTTTCTTTGTTTTAGCCTTTTCTATTAGTACTCATATGAGTATCATATTAGCTTGAACAATAGTCATAGTCTCATATTGTTGAATCCAAATGATTTAGATCTTATACATTAAATGAACAATAGTAATAGTTTAATATTGTTGTATCCAAATGATTAGGTCTTATACGTTAAATATGCACCTTGGGCATCCGTACTTAAGGTCTACCAAAGTGACAACAAACGTCCCTTGCGCCGCACCACAACTTCCTCTCGATGCATACTCTATAATACAATGTTAGGATTTAGTAAATCCAAGTATTAAAGTGTCGGTCACCTCAAGTATATGTAATCATTAGAAAGCTCGTAGTCGTAGTTATTATAAGTTAAGTTGTATTTAGTTAAGTAACACCGTGGAGGACTGGACGGTCTTTACCCACCGTATGCTTGATCCACACCCGTAGGTGGCGATTTGTGTAAGACTATAAATACTCTCTACCTCCCAAGGTAGAGTTGAGCTCATAATAATACTTTCATTTTCTCTCACTAAGTTCCCAAACCTCTAACTCTTTCTCTCTAAAACCTTGTATTAAATGCCTACTTGTGATCATGGTTTGATGTGTTTGTGAACCAATATGTTACAAATGGTATCAAGAGCCATGGTTTGATCATCTCTTTACATATCCTTGGATTTCTAGTGGTTTTAGATGATTTTTAGTTTGAAAAGTTTAGTGGTTTTGCATCATTTGGATCATTTCTTGTGTTAAAGTTTGAATTTTGAGTGTACTTTTGTTAAAGTGCTTGGGTTTGGATTTGGAAAGCTTGAATCACCGTGGTTGAACTTGTTTTGGATTGAAAAGTGTGTTTTGAAGTTTTTCAAGGTAGCGACTTGAGTCTCGTTGTGAATTTCTTCGAGCGACTTGCTTCAAGAATTTCTAGCGAGTTTTAGTGTTAGTCGAGCGACTTGAGCTTAGCGACTTGTCTATTGAGCAAGCCGACAAACAAGACAAGTTAGTGGATTCTCCACTACGCTAGCGACTTGGATGCGTAGCGACTTGCTTTGATTATTTCTAGCGACTTGTACTTATAGTTCTTAGCGAGTTGTCTCTTAGCGATTTGGATACTTAGCGAGTTGCTCTTTAGCGACTTGTATGCTTAGCGATTTGGTCTGTTAGCGACTTGTGTTCAGCCGACTTGGGTCTTAGCGACTTGATTCACAACGACTTGAGGTTTAGCGAGTTGCTACTTAGCGACTTGGTTAATACTTGTTTCTAATACGGTTTTCTTGATTTTGTAAAATCCGTGAAAGAATCTATTTCCGGTTTAATCATAGAGTTATAAAATCCCGTGAAATCAGAACATGTCTACCAACGTGCCTACAATCATCTCTCATGTAGGCGAGGACGTTTAAGCGCACCGGTTCGGACACTCATCCGCCCATGCTTGATGTAACCGACTATGACTCATGGGCTCAACGAATTAGGTTGTATTGTCTTGTAAAGGAAAATGGAGTCAACATTCTCAAGTCTATTGATGAAGGACCGATCGATTGAGACTACAAGAGACATAATTGATATCGCAGATGGAACCATGATCTTTGGATTGGATGTACCAAAGACGTATGATGAGCTCGATGATAAAAGAAAAAGAGATTCGATGCCGATATCGTGGCTTCAAACATTATACTTCAAGGTCTTCCAAAAGATATCTACAAGCTTATCAATCACAACACTAAAGCCAAGGTTGTTTGGGATAATGTCAAGATGCTTCTCTCGGGTTCTAAATTAACTAAGGAAGACAGAGAATCACAGTTGTATGATGAATTTGAGCACTTCAAGATGAAACCAGAAGAGAGTATCTATGAATATTACGTGAAATTCCACAAACTTGTGAATGATATGAGGAATATCAAAATGAATATGCCAAATATTCAGCTGAACTTAAAGTTTGTGAACAACATGAATCCCGAATGGCACAAGTTTGTCACCTCTGTGAAGCTAAACAAAGGATTGAAGAACACCAACTATGAGCAGCTGTATGCTTTCCTTCTTCAGAATGAGAGACATGCTATGTTTGAACGAAGGATTCTTGAACAGTTCAAATCTCAACAGGGAGAAACAAGTTCCTCAAATGACTCTACAACTTTTTACACCAATGTTGGAATTACCACCAAAGATTTTCAAGTCATATCCATGGGTAATGGTAATTACAAGCTCATCCCTGATCCAGCATATAAGCCTCTCGACTCAAACACACTCATGGAAAACTTCATCAATCAACTGTCTCTCATGGTTAGTCAAAACATGAACTCTCTTCCACACAACAATAACCTCGTAACAAAGATCAAATCCACACAATTAAGCTACTGTCGAGATGGGAAGGTTATGGTGCAACCACCAAGAAAGGCAAGATAAACAGGAAGAGGTGGAGTTGGTAGAGGATATGTAGCAAATCGAATCGTGGAAGGAATCCAAATCAAGGACAAGCAAAGCTACCAAATGCTACAACCGTGGTGGTGAGGACATATTGCTAGGAACTACACATCTCCAAACGTCCATGTAATGCGAATACTTGAGAGACAAGATGTTGCTTGTGCAACCTCGTGATAATGGAGCAGCTTTGGATGAAGAGGAGTTGTTGTTTCTTCGAGGAAATGCCAAAACCTATGATGCCGATGTTGATGAACAACCAATTCAGAAATAGGTCACAATCATCAAAATGCCTTTCAAGTAGTCGATCGTGATGCATTTGACTCGATGTCGATGATGAACCTCATCGCTCAAACAATCTTCATGGCTAGCATCTCACCTATGGTCTCTCCAAAGGTCTCATCACCACAACAGTCTGGTCCATCCAAAGACTTAATCATTTTAGAGGTATTAAAACTATATGATGATGTTGATGAGCAAAAGATGCATAATAAAGTACAATCTCTTGAAACTTATGAATCAGATATTGATGATGAGGGTAATAGCAATATTGTCCCATATGATAATTATGTGGAGCAAAGTGAAAGAGAGATTGTACCAAGTAATTCATCTTCCACAATCAATGATGATTATGTTTTTGATGAATACACTGCATGTGCCCCTGATGATTCTGTTATCTCTGAACTGAATGCCTATAAAGAACAAGTTGCTATTTATGAACAACGTGCTAAGTTTGAGTTAACTACTCGTGAGAAGGAAATGGATGACCAAATGCGTATAATTATTAGAAAAAGTAATTTTAGAGAAGAAGTGTTAAAACAAGAGTTAAATTCCTTACAAGAAAAGCTTTAAAATCATACAAAAGCAAGAGCTTCAAGATAATGTTAAAGTGCTTAAACAAGAATTTAATGCTAAGGAATCAAAACTTTTGAATGATTTTTCTAATCTAAAACTTTGAAAACAAACTTGAAAATAACTTGTACGCATAAGGAATACCATTGATCGCCACTGATCACTAAGCATAGAGTCTTAAGCGATAAGCATAGCATTCCCTTGTTGAGGAACCCAACTCGAGGCGCTTAAAAGGCTAGAGTCGCTCATAAGGTATCTTGTATGATGGTAATGAGATTCTTAAGCCTAAGCAAACACCATCATGTGTTGGAATCACGGAAGAGGATAGAAGATTAGATGATGCCTCTAGGGAGAAAATGGATAAGAAGCTTAACGATCCTGTGTGTAAAAAGGAAAACATAACGATAAAACCCCATGATTACACTAAGGAAAATTGGATCTCCTTAAACATGTTTAAACCTCAGACTCTATTAACCACTGAACAATTGTTTTGGAAAAAGGATATGGATATGCAAAAAGCTGAAAATCTTGTTGCAAAAAGCACTCCCCTTAGGAAAATGCATGCAGCTACTGTGTATCCTCCAAATACACCAATGCATCTAGTTCCTAGATCGATTACCACTAATAGCAAGACCTTAATTAGCCTATATGGTGTTTATCAACTGCTTGTTGATTTTGAGAAAACATGTAAGAAGATAATCACACCCTGTGGATAACCGAGGGGAAAGGGTTTGAGCAAACTAAAGAATGTTATTTAATCAAGTCATGCCTTTCTTTAAACAATTAAAAGGTCAATTTGAGTGCCTTCAAAAGGAATAAATTTAGATATTAAAGAAATGGAAAAGGAATTTGATGCAATGATAGTTGAGGTCAATGATTATGAACAGGAACTCAAATATAATGAAGTTGAAAGGAAGAACTTGCATATCTTAAATGAGAAATTGATTTTGAGTTATGTTGCTCAAGATGTGTTTTATACTGTTACTAAGCACTCTATTACTGCTTCTCGATTTCATGAATTATCTATTGCATTGAAAGTTTCCCATGATCGTGTCATTGAGCTTGAAAACAAAACTCGTAACTAAATGAGAAAATTGATTAGGATGATCACGATAATTTGGTAAAACATCTTTCTAAACTAGAAGTTGAACATTTTGATTTGCAACTAAAATATCAACATCTTAAAGAAAATGTCAAAACTTCAAATATCAAGATATCCTCGGATGTTCCGAGTTTGATGCGCTTTTCGGATAAACAAACGTGACGAATGTGATTCAAGCTCATTGTAACACGATCGAAAGTTGAAAGCCCAAATTTCACAATGAAAGGTGAAAAGAACAATGCGACCGGCTCCCAAATGCCTCCTCCTTTAGATTCTCAAGATTCTCAAACTTTTCATCTTCAAAACCGGTTAATGTTTTAAAAAGAAAACGAGAGTTTTCTAGAAGAAAATGAAAAGTTAAATGACACTTTAAAGAGTTATATGATTCAATGAAAGTCACTCGTGACAAGAACAACAAAAATAACGCCTTTACAAAAGAAATTGAGAATCGAGGAGTCGGAAAAGGGAACCGCCACTTGTCTTTAATGAGAATATTGCATCAAAGTCATCCTCGATCGCAAATATATCGCGATCATAAATACATTCCTCCTCATCTTAGGAATAATGAACTCGTGTTTCATAATTATTTTGCCCAAATTTTAAGGATAGTCTAGAATGTCTCCGTGAGATTGTGGAAGAGGATTTCATAAATAAGCCACTTGATAGAGAAATTAGGTTTGCTTGCATCTGTGCCAAACGATCTCAGAACCGCTAGAATGTTTAATAGCAACATGTCCTAAATCATTAGGTGCTAAAGGTAAAGTCGTGATGCCTTGTTCTATGCCTTGTGCCAAGTATACAAACCATTATATGCCTAGTATTAAGAAAGTGAACTCTAATGTGCCTTCAAGTAGTTCGATCCCCGCATCGCCTAGTTCGGGAATGCAAAAGTAGATCAACCAACTAATGTTCCCATAATTCCCTCTACTGTGAGTAATCATGACATAAAAGCAAGCGGTTCAAAGCCTCCGTGCAATACCAAGCAAGATAGGACCTCGCAAGCTAAGAATGTGCATTGGAAGAGAGTAGAAGATTACCCTAGGAATATTAAGTTTGAGTTGAATAAAACGAATCGTGTTGATTCTTGTATTAGCTATAAGCGTACTGTAATTAATTCGAATTAGGCTACTATCCGCAAACCATGTAATGATGGCTGTTTGATTTATGTTACTAATCATGAATGTGGTGTGAATGATTTGTCTAATGTTGTCAAATGCCCAGTTAAAACTATTAATGTTAAAAATCAAGCTAAGAAGGCTAAAAGGCAAAGGCGAAAGAAAGTTAAAAACAAAGGAAACCCACAGAAGGAAATTTAGTAATATAGGTTATCAATGGATACCCACCGCCGTAAGGTTAATGAGTTTTGCCTCAATTTGCTAAGACAATGCCCACTAGAAAATGGATGCCTATTGGTAGAACTATTCCTTAAGAAGTGAACATACTTTGAATAGGTCAAATACTGGACATTAGCAATGCATCTATTTCGATAATTCCATTGTTTCTACTTCGATGTGGGTGTTCCAATCATCGTTATTAACCAAGTGGAACCCATTCTTGCATGGGGATCCCAATTATCCGCTTATCCATTCTTGTCTCGTGTTCAACCGCAGATCGCTCAAATCGCTCGTGGTACCGGACTCAGTCGCTCCAAGCATATGACCGAGATCGCCATGCTCATGAACTTCGTGAGTAAATTCATCGGGACTATTAGATTCGGAACCACCATTTTGGTGCAATTATGGGTTATGGAGATTGTGTTGTTGGTAAAAGTGTAATCTCCGTGGTATATTGTGTGGAAGGCCTTGGTCATAACTTGTTCTCTGTTTGTCAATTATGTGATTCCGATATAGAAGTGGCTTTTAGAAAACATACTTGTTTCGTTAGAGAATTTGATGGTGTGGAATTGTTAAGAGGAACACGTGGTTCAAATCTATACACCATCTTTATCGAAGACATGATGAAGTCCTCTCCAATCTGCTTGTTGTCAAAGGCTTCTAAAACAAAGTCATGGTTATGGCCTCGCTGCCTCAATCACTTGAACTTCGGCACCATTAATAACCTTTCCGTAAAGGATCTTGTCGAGGCTTACCCAGAGTAAATATGAAAAGATCATCTTTGTTCACCTTGCCAACCGGGAAAAATCACGAAATATGCCCACAAACCAAAACCCACAAACTCAAGAATGGAAGTTCTTCATACCCTTCATACAATTTTGTGCGCACCAATGAGAGTTCAAACGATAAATGGGAAGAAATACATTATAGTTGTTGTTGATGACTACTCGATTTACTTGGGTAAAGTTTTGAGGACAAAGGATGAAACCCGGATGTCATCATCAAACTTATCAAACAAATTTTAGGTTCGACTCAACAATTGTTAGAATTGTTTGAATGAGACAATGGCACGTAGTTTGTTAACCAAGACTTAATTCGCTTTTATGAAAGTGTTGGAATCAATCATCAAAGAAGTGTTCCACGAACTCTTCAATGTAATCTGTGTAGTTGAAAGACTAAATCGAACTCTTGTGGAAGCCGCAAGAACAATGCTAATTTATTCAAAGGTTCCAATGTTTCTATGGGTCAAGCCATTGCCACCGCCATACACCCAAAATCGCTCCTTATACACACCTCTCATGGAAAAACTCCATATGAACTTGTCCATAAACGAAAACCCGATCTATCTTATCTTCGTGTGTTTGATGCTTTGTGCTATCCAACAAATGACGGTCAAGATTTAGGTAAATTAAGAGCTAGCGGACATTGGAGTTTTTGTAGGTTATGCATCAAACAAGAAGGGTTACCGAATCTACAACAAAAGAACTCGAGATATCATGGAAACTATTCACGCCACGCTCGATGAGTCGTCGGAAAATGGCTCCAGACAATCCAGCTCGGACCCGCATCTCAACCTTCATCAAGTAGTCCTATCGGTTCTACCCTTGTTTCAAATCCTCACCAAAGAACTCCTTATGTACCTCCTTCGTAAGATGATTTGAAGAAATTATTTGATCCAATCTTCATGAACACTATGAGCCAAGTGCTAATGATATGTCAATTCCATCAACGAGGTCGCTTTATCCCTGCCAATGAAGTTAACCCTTCGTTTCAATGTCATTAAGTCAAGATGCGCTCACATCGATCACTGTCTCATCAACAAATCATCAATCATCGAGTGTACATCATGGAATTGTTTCGCACCCATGATGAAGTTAATCCTTTGCTACTCTCAAGGTGCTCCAATTTAAAACATATTTGCTCTCGAATCATCATCGAACCATCTTCATCGGAGACATCGACTGCATTTCAGCCTCAACAACAACCACATGAACACCTTAGAAAATGGACACATGATCATCCATTGACAACATCATTAGAAACCCTCTCGCCTAGTATCCACGCGAAACAACTTGCAACCGATGTCTTATGGTGCTTCTTCAACTCAGACTCTAAGGTCGAACCAAAAGATGGTAAACCGCCATGAATGAAGACAATGGTTCAATGCCATGCAAGAAGAAATTCATGAGTTTGATCGACTAGATGTATGGGAATTAGTACCGCTCCAGATTGTGCTATGATCATTGCTCTAAAGTGGATCTTCAAAGTAAAACTTGATGAGCATGGTGATGTTTTAAAGAACAAGGCTCGATTAGTTGCAAAGGATACCATCAAGAGGAAGGTATTGACTTTGAAGAATCATTTGCTCCGCTTGCTCGACGAGGCAATCGTAATCTTCTTGGCTAATGCCGCAAGTAAGAACATGGTAGTTCATCGATGGATGTAAAGACGGCTTTTCTTAATGAGATCTTAAAGAAGTCGATACGCCACCCAACCTCAAGGCTTTGTGAATCCGAGCATCCTACTCACGCCTATCGTTTGAAGAAGGCTCTTTACGGTTTGAAGCAAGCTCCAAGGCATGGTATGATACGCTATCAAAGTTTCTTCTATCTACCGGATTCAAAGAAAGGAGCAGCTTGATCCGACATTGTTCACCAAAAAGTCGAAAACATTTAATTCACGCTCAAATATATGTTGATGATATATTTTTGCCTCGACCGATTTCGATGAATGCGACCGTTTTCAAATGAAATGGGTTCCAAATTTCAAATGTCAATGATGGACAAATGTCATTTTTTGGGATTACAAATATCACAAAGTCCCGGAGGCATTTTTATAAATCAATCTAAATATGCAAATGAGATTTTAAAGAAATTTGGATTTGATTCTTGTGACCGCTGACACTCCCATGATAGATGATGAGTGTGTAAATACTCATCATTTTTAGTCAAATCGAATCGCAAAACGCCTAAAATGCTCGAAATGCATCAAAATACCGAAAATATTCCAAAATTACATTTTATACGCTTCGTATGCAAAATGTTTAAAATCGATGAAAAATGAGCAAAGTTTGCATAATTGGCGCTTTGGCCCCCAAGTTTCTAAAATTGTCAAAATAGTCCCCGAGTCAAAATTTCAAAAGAAAAATCATCAAAGGTCCTTTTAAATCATAACTTGTCAAATTTAGTCCTTTGGTGAAAATATAAAAGTTTGAGAAAATTACAAGTTTGGTCCTTCAACTTTGAAAATTGGCCGAAATGGTCCCTCGGAAAATCGAAAATGTCAACTTTGGTCCTTGTAATATTAACACTTGGCAATTTCAGCCCTCAAGCATCTTTGCATAGTTGGCGTATGGCCTTCCATTTTCGTAAATTGCAACAAAGACCCTCGAGTATTAAACCTTTCCTATCTTTTCGCCTTGTCACAATGCAATTGGACCCCGTCATTACCTTTTAGACCCCACTTTGACCTCCTCTTTATTCATACCAGTCAAATGCCTTTGACCACCCTTTCCCTCCCTCCTTCACGAGACACCATTTCCATCATCACAAACCTGCTACTTCACTGATACACTCCACCATCATCATTTTCACCCTCCTCCAAACACATAACTCCAAAGGTTCATTAAATGCACCCTCTACCTACCCCTACCCTCCCCAGCTGTTAAAACAAAGTTTGGCGCCAAAAAGCATTTAAACGGCCAAGATTAAAATTACCAATCCAAGGGCCTCAATTGTTAGTGGGATATGACCAGAGAGATGAGAGAAGTACTTTGGAGCTTATATAAAGCAAGGAGAAGCAACAAGAAAGGAGTTAGTTTTTATTTTTATAAAATGTATGTCGTTTTTCTTATGATCACGTCCTAAATAGTTTATAGTTGTAATTTCCATTTCATTTGTCTCAAACAAAAGTATTTAAGTACTTTGCAACTCGTTTAAGTGATAATTTCGCTTAATGTTCAATTTCCATCATTTATGTTAACTGTTGAGATTTTTATTTTCAAACCCTTTTGATAAAGCTTTTAGCAGTTCAAGTTTAATCTCATATAAGCTTATATAAGCTTATAATAGCTTTTTGTAAGTTTATAATCAAGTTTCAAGCTCTTTTGAATATTGGTCAACAAAAGTCATAACAAGAACCAAAAGTGATGCAGGAAGGATTTGGGTTGATTCAGACATGGAGTTGGGTTGATTTGGAAGCCATTTGTTGGTTTATATAGGATAGTGTCCTTGGTTTCACAGTTGCAAGCCATAGTGGCTTTGGACTTTTGTGTTATTTCCAAGGTCTTGTTGCATAAAGCATTTACGTAGTATAATCTATTCAAATCTTGTTCTAATAGATGTATTTAGGTCCGTTAAGTAGGTTTGATCATAATATATGTTGGTTAAGTGTATGGATTAGTTTCAGTGCAAATCAAAGTGTAATAAGGAGTGTTTGGATTAATCATCATATCGCCTTAAGGCTTGCTCGGTGGATACTTATTGTTAGATCATGTTTTTAAGCTCATTTGAACACATTTCACCAATAGTTGGTGCCTGCTAGTTTAAAAGTCAAACTTATCTTAATCACAAAACCGCGCCACCGTTGTAATTTTGGATTTGAAATCTCGGATTAGTGTTTAAAAGTGTTAAACATAGCTTGCATTATGTTCATTAAACCTTATTACATCATTATCGAATAAAATTGAATCCCAAGTTCATAATAGTCAATCGTCCATGTTTCTTCAAAAGTCAAAAGTTGCTAAAACTGCTTTTGAGCCAACTACAAGGAATTTTCATGAGCTCATTTTTGACTTATCAAGTGAAACTTGGCATTCTAAAAAGTTCACCTGGTCCTTTTACTTATAAGCATTTTTGTGGAATTTTGCAATTTATTTAAAAGCTCTAAACAGCTTCTCTTTTGGGTGTCGATGCCCTGCTCCATTGTGCTCGCTTGACACCGAGTTTTCTCGATTTTGTGCAACTTGCATGTGGCTCAAAAGAGCTTCCCATGGTCTGATTTTTGGTGCACTTGGTCTCACCCAGTCTAGTCTAGGTTCCAATTTTTAGTTTTCGGCTTGAGCTTATTTTAAGTCCGTGCTTGTGTTCAACGTTGGCACCCAAATGCTTTTAGTTTATAAAATCAAATAAGCCAAATCTGTGAATTCAGCTAAATAGAGGTTAAGGCATGTTGTTAATTGTTGCATTTTAGTTGATTTAGCGCTTTAGAACATCCAGAATCGTTGGTGCTTGTCGTGTCACTTTAGCTTATTCAGTGCTTATTTCAATAAGCACTTGTAAATCGATTCTTAATTCCTCCACATAAGTACTTGTTTTTCTAATTTTCTTAGATTTCTTATATAATTTTAGAGTTTTCCGAAATTTTCAGATTTTTCTAAGTTGATTTGCTATTTTTCTTAATTTAAATTTGTTTTAAGTACTTTTAAATAGCATTTAATACAAAAATTCGAAAAGGTTCAAAAAATAATTTTTCATTTTCTTAGGTTTAGATAAATATAAAAAGTAAAAAGTAATTTTCCAGATTTTTCATAGTTTATTTTGTAATTTTTAATAATTTAATTAGTTTTTAATAGTTTAAAATTCTAGAAAATAGAAAATAATCGAAAAATACAAAAATAGTTTTGAAAATTCTATTTTGATATTTTAGATTTTCTAAGTCTTAATTTTATTTTTCTAGCTTTATTTCCTAATTTCTTGTATTTTAGGTAATTATTTAATAGTTAAAAATAGTTTTAATTAATAATAATTAGATAATTAGTTATAAAAATAATTTTCTTTTCTAAATATTTTCTTTTATCATTAGGATTGTAAAATGTATTTTTCATATTTTAGGATTTATATTGAGTAAGTTTCACGCTTTTATTCAGACGTCACGAGATTTTAAATTCGCTTTATAAAACATAAAACAAAACATCATTTTATATATAGTGATAGCGTTTATTTAATAGATTTTATCTTTTTAATTTCCTTTAATTTGCATTTTAGCCCTTGTAAGTTATGTCCTTTTCGTGTAGTTATAATAATCTCAAATCCTTTTTCCGTTCAAATCTCCCGCCGTTGTAATTTGTTGGCTTTTCCTGTAGTTATAATCCACCTCAATCTCCTTTCCCGTTCAAATTCCCCGATCACTATACGTTTGATGATCCATTGCATAGCTCGCTGGGACATAACGACCCGGGGAAACACTATACTCCCCAGATCTTCATTGCATTCGTTCCTGAGCCGTTTTAAGCTTGTTACGGTCTGCCATTCACAAGTGGCAGGCTTGAGTGATAAAGCTTGACTGTTCGGGAACGCATCAAATTTTGGCGCTGTTCGGGAGTCAGGTCTGATTATCTTACGCCTAGCGATTAGTGATTTGGATATTCACTCTTTGTTCATACCATTCATCCAGATATGTTTATATTTTCTTATCCAAAATACAAAAATACTCTTCTCATTCCTCTTATTCGTTGATTCTATTTCTCTTACCCTCTTTGCCGTTTAATTCTATTCTTCGTATCCTCTCAACCATTTGATTCTCTTCTTAATCCTCTATATGTTTAATTCTTATGTCAACAATCGTCAACATCATCACACAAATGTGTGTGAGCGGTGTGGAGGGCTCTAGTTCAAGCGAATTTTGCAATTCGTATGCAATTATCCATCAAAATTCTTTTCAAAGTTATTTCGACCACCGCCACAACCTGAAATACATTCTAATCTTGACAAACCAGCTCAAACGTCTGAGCTACCCTAACACCCACCGAGGATTACGAGGACACTTTTTTGAAGATAGAGTCCGTAATCTAATCGAACAAATTCAAGCCGATGAAAAAAGGTCGAGAATTAGAATTGATTACGATGAACCCGCTCAAACACCGGTGACTAGCAAGAATGACTTGCCTAATCTTCACGTTTCTCAAGAACCGTAACCGAGACCATAACGGAAGTGGTGGAAATTGCTAGCTCTCAAAGCACACCACTTGTCCCACCTCCCGATTTTTCCGAATGTTCTTCGAGACTTGATAGTCATTCGGATCACCATGTTGGTTTTGTTGATTCTTTGAATAAACCGATTCCTCTTCATAACTCTCAAATGCAATCGCTTATTCCTTGTGTGGTTGTGGTGAACCTCTTTTGGTTCACCCCGTCGTTGGTGTACGTGTGTACAATGTGGTAATGATATCCATAACGGAGTTGTTTGTTTTGTGGTTCGAGGAATTCATTTGATTATGATCCTAATCGTAACTCATTTAACGACTCCTCAAATTTTTCCAATTACCCACCACACCCGACTTATCTTCAAATAATCAACATATCTCTTGTGAATTTTGTGGAGGTCCTCACCAAGGATTTGAGTGTCAATCCGAAACACGTTTGTCTATGAACAGTTTTCCAAAGGATGCTCGTAACTTTGGTTATGACCAAAATCCATATGATCCACCAGCCCGGACTCAACAGCTTTTATCATAGAGTACCGTGGAGGTTCCCATTTCACTCACGATTGTCAAATAGGGAACCCATTTCCTTGTAACAATCATGACTCTCACACGCTTGAAAATTTCCAACCTCCACAAGACCATACGGTTCAAGCTCCACCGAGCCGTTGTCTCAAGAAATCTCCCACGATTTTGAAACCGCAATGAAAACACTTGATGATATGATTAGTAACTTTAAGAATCAAGTGAGTGGTGAAAAGACCATAGGAGAATTACTTGTCAAGAGCGAGAGGCCCGCCAATCTAGGGAAGAACTATTAGTCCTAGAGCATGCAGCTCAAGACGCTCCCAATTTCTTAAGGCCGCTCTTTATGATGATGACGAGAGAGTTTTATCCTTTTAAAGATAATATTTCTCAACTCCCTCGGTCGGTTGATACTCCCAGCTGAGATTCCATCTCAAACAATCATATCACACCCAAAGCTCCCACTCACTCTACGAACATGGGGGACGAGCATCTTGACACTGTTCACGAAAAGGAATCGGACTTAATTCATAAAGTCTAGTGTTGAAAACCTTGTCCCAATCCCGAGAGAGTCACAGGAACTTCGATCATATGTGTGATTCTCTTTCCTCCCGAGTGTTCAAATGATCATTTGAAACTTTCTCCGATTTTAGCGACGATTGTGCTTCCTTTGGAAACATCGAGTACGCTGAGGCATCACTTCCACAACTGATGTCGATCATCTTCTTGAGGAGTTCTCCGTGAACTCACTCACATCAATCCACTCTTTGATTTGAAGCCGATCTAGGAGAGACCGAAAGTCTCATTGATAATGATCGCTCACTCACTTCTTATCCCAACAAATCCAATAGAGAATGTTGATCTCTTTGTTCCCTAAACATTCAAAGCTACTTTCACTAATCCTCTATTTGAATTCGACTGAATTCACTTTAATTTCGAGAATCCACTCTTTGATACTCGCATCGAGGATAGTGATGAGCCCACAATGGAACAAGAGTTCACAAATTCACCTCATGTGAATGATTCTCCTCATGAAGAGTCCTCCGGTGAACTCTCTCATGACATATCTCCTCGGAACATGATCATTTCTATTTTGATCTTGAGGATGATATTAGCTCGGAGGAAGGTGTACTCTATCGTATGAGTTTGCTTATTGATGATACTACCTTCACCCTTCCTCCTCGACACGTCTACATTTGAGGATGAAGAATGGATCTTGATTGTTATCAAAATCTTCTTCCTTTCCTCAAATATCTTGTGATTTCTCTCCATCTTCACTCCTTCGGAATGAAGACACTATCTTTGACCCCGGCATTTTCATTTATCATTTTTGAGCCGGTTCTATGTATATCTCATCGGTGTGGAACTTTCACGCACTTCAATGTTTATCCAAACATCTTGAATGAAAGTCCGATGGAGATTGTTTCTTCCACTTTGCTTCCCCATGAACCAATGAATTGGGTCGAGTCAAGCTAGCGACTCGATAATCAAAAATAAGAGCTAAACATGGGTTTTCACCCATGTGTTCCACACTAGTGTGGGGAGTGCCCCATGTTATATATATATATATATATATATATATATATAAGTTTGTCAAAAAAAAAAAAAAAACCTTTCTAAATAATGGCCGTAATATTTCCCTTTTACGTTTTTTGTTTCGCATAACACGCAGACTTTGAATATTGAGGGCAATATTAATTTCTATGTGGGGAATTCTCACTAATTTTATCATATAATTATACCAATTCCCGCTTTTGGCCAAAATTTTTTTTTGGAGTAAGTGTTTTACACTTTCTCATTTGGTTATCATCCGCCTTGTCTAATAAACAAAAGGATTGGCTAATCCAGAGCAAACGGCTCTTGGTAAAGATATCTCAAATCCGCTTATATGGCTTGCAATTTGCCCAAAATTGTATGGTATTCACCACCATATCTTTAATTAGTGAAGAGTTGGCACAGCCCGCAAGTTTATGGCTTGTGGTAAAGGCAAGTGGAAAACCATAATTGGTAATCACCACCAAAGATAATATTGATAATTTATCTAAGAGTTGGCTAGTCCGTAGCAAACGGCTTCGTAAAGACAAAATCAAACCGTTGAAAGTGGTGGTTTGCTCAAAATCACATGGTTATCAAGTACCATGGTTCTTACTTGAACTAAAGCATTTGGCTACTCCGTAAGTGATGGCTTTTGGTAAAGAGATTCAAACCATTAAGTTTTTCTCAAAAGATTGCTAGGGACTAGCAATAGTTTAGTGTGGGGATTGATGAGTGTGTAAATACTCATCATTTTTAATCAATCGAACTGCAAAACGCCTAAAAATGCTCTTAAATGCATCAAAATATCGAAAATATTCCAAAATTACATTTTATATGTTTCGGATGCAAAATGTTTAAAATCGATGAAAATGAGCAAAGTTTGCATAATTGGCGATTCAGTCCCCAAGTTTCTAAATTGTCAAAAATAGTCCCCGAGTCAAAATTTCAAAAGAAAAATCATCAAAGGTCCTTTTAAATCATAACTTGTCAAATTTAGTCCTTTGGTGAAAAATATAAAAGTTTGAGAAAATTACAAGTTTGGTCCTTCAACTTTGAAAATTGGCAGAAATGGTCCCTGGAAAATCTAAAAATGTCAACTTTGGTCCTTGTAATATTAACACTTGGCAATTTCAGCCCCTAAAGCATCTTTGCATAGTTGGCAGAAGTGGCCCTTCCATTTTCGTAAATTGCAACAAAGACCTCGAGTATTAAACCTTTCCTATCTTTTCGCCTTGTCACAATGCAATTGGACCCTGTCATTACCTTTTAGACCCCCACTTTGACCTCCTCTTTATTAATACCAACAAATGCCTTTGACCACCCCTTTCCCTCCCTCCTTCACGAGATACACCATTTCCATCATCACAAACCCGCTACTTCACCGATACACTCCACCATCATCATTTTCACCTCCTCCAAACACATAACTCCAAAGGTTCATTAAATGCACCTCTACCTACCCCCGCCTCCCAAATTGTTAAAACAAAGTTTGGCGCCAAAGCATTTAAACGGCCAAGATTAAAATTACCAATCCAAGGCCTCAATTGTTAGTTGGATATGACCAGAGACGAGAGAAGTACTGAGCTTATATAAAGCAAGGAGAAGCAACAAGAAAGGAGTTAGTTTTATTTTTATAAAATGTATGTCGTTTTCTTATGATCACGCCCCAAATAGTTTATAGTTGTAATTTCCATTTCATTTGTCTCAAACAAAAGTATTTAAGTACTTTGCAACTCTGTTTAAGTGATAATTTCAGTTAATGTTCAATTTCCATCATTTATGTTAACTGTTGAGATTTTTATTTTCAAACCCTTTTGATAAAGCTTTTAGCAGTTCAAGTTTAATCTCATATAAGCTTTGTTAGATATTGGATTTCATAAACACATAACAAACAATAATATGGTCGAATTATTTAGAGGTTTTAGAGAGAGAAAGTGGGAGCCTTTCTAGAGAGAGAAAGTGAAAGAAAACATAGAAGGTTAGATTAAGATGAATGAAGGTCCAACCTCTACCTGGGAGGTAGAGGGTATTTATAGTTACAAACATAACGACCTCCTATCGGCTCCTGGATCGTATACAGCGGTAAAGACCCGTCCTTCCTCCACGGTGTTGCTCTAAACAAATAGCTAACTAAATAACTAGTAAATAACGAATGTCTACGAGCTAAATTATGCTAGATTATATATGGGTGACCGACACTTCACTATGGAATTTCTAATTCCTAACAATCTCCCTAAGGGAGGTCACCCATGTTTTACATTTCGAATCCTAGCATTCTATTTAATCTTCGCCTTGAGCTCAGACTTAAATTCTTCAAATTCGCATCATTTGTGCTTTAGCAAATGATACTTCAAAGTCCGAGTGCTTAGTACTTTCAAGGAGGCCTATAACCGATCCACATCTTTGATGATCTTTGAGCTTTCATTGAGATCATCACCACAAGAAATCTCTGGATCACCCTTTATTGTGTTGCCATCATGTGTTGTTGTGACTTTCGGACCGACATGCTCACACTTTACGGATCATGACATCTTTCCATCGAGTAGCGAGTTTTACCGGTTCATGATATTTGCGAGTAGCGTAGCGAAGCATAGTATAAAAATATCGTAACCAGGTTATGTAGATATGCACCAATCATGATTTCTTCAATTAAGTGTGAATGATGCGAGCATGCGGCTTTTGATTGACGCCTCAATTCGATCACCGCAACCGCCCAAGTGTACCTACAAACAACAAGTTAGCAATAAAACACACGAAAGTGTCTTTGATCACTTCGCTGAATTGAGGTACACGCCCACGGTTCCTCGCTGATCAAGACAAGTCTCGCTCGTGATCGTAGGATTCCTAAGAATCTCCTTGACAGTGGTTTCGCAATGTTCTAGCTGTTTCAAACCGAACGCCTCAAAGAAGACAACACGGAGTGAGTGAACCAATGAATTGTGATTCACCGATTGATGAAAATGATTTGAAAACAATCGCGTATTGCTTGAAGAAAGAGTTTTGCAATACAACGAAGGTTTTATGAGAAAGATCAATTTTCAATCAAAATACTTTTGTATTAGAGAATGAGTACACATTCGACGTGCTAGCTTAAAAGAAGAGATTCGCACATCGAATCGGTTTTTCTAAAAGCATTTTCAATCGATATACTTTTGAATTTGAAATGAATACACATTGATGTGCTAGAGAAAGAAGGTTTGCACATCGAACGGTTTTTCCAAAAGTATTCGTCAATTCCATTCTCGACCAAGGTTGATTCAAGAATGAATCTCCCATCGTTTCTATCCAGCTTGTCACAAGCTTGATCTTTTGCAAGATTTCACATGTCACCCACCAAGAGCTTGTTTGATGTTGGCTCTAGAAGGATTTCCATCTTCATTGTGAATATTTTCATATCACTCGGATGTTCGCAATACCACAAGGATAATGCGAGGACTCTTAATATATACTTACTTTCCACATTGAGTGAAAAGCAAGTCTTCAAGAATTTAGTGTCCTAACGAGATATTGTGGATAATCTCTTGGCTCTAGACTCAATCGTGCATATTTGGTTCCCGTGTTGGAGACTAGGGAGAGGGTCTCCTTCTTCAATATCAACAATCTCTAAGAGAAAGTCGATAGATAATGTCGGTTCCCATGAGAATGAAACAAGCCCTTTAAGAGGAACTTGAGTGGCTTGGGAAGTTTAGTGCAAGGCCATCGGGTCCATGACGCCTTGTCTTCAATACCGCAGTTACCTTAGTAACAACCAAGAGCATATGTATTGAACCCACATCGCCCTAAGGTTGAATCAAGGAGGGCTATTTCTTTTCACCCTTTTTCACATTCGGTTCTCTTTCATTCTTCAACCCTTCAAGCTTACCGAGACTTCATAATTAGAACCTTGTTGGGTTTATTCCAAGACTAGCTCGTCTCATCCGCACTCTTCCCGTATCTCACTTTTCTCCTTTTTCAATATACCTAAGGACTCTACACTATCAAGTGGATTGTCTCGGTAGATCCCTCCGGCTCGCGGATCGTGGGAACTAATACCTAACCTAACCATCCTTATAACACCATGCATAAAGTAAATTGGTCGGTCTTTTGGTACAGCTTCATTCTTCTTTAAAACCAATTGAAAATCATTTGAAAAACAATCAAGGTACTTGTGATACGAGATCAAAGCATTTTGTACCTTAATAGTTTTGATCATTTAGAAAACCTCCCCTCAACATGTGCATGTGATTTAGAAATTGTTTAGCACAAGGAGGCAAGAGAACTTTGAAATATTTTCTTTGATCACAATTTTCATAATGAAAAAGCCATTTGATTTTCATTGGTAAATTCTCCCTCAATATGTGCATAGGATATTTGAAAACATTTTTTATCACATAGAGGCAAGAGTTCTTTTGAAGCACATCCACAATCACAAAATCCATTAAGAAAACCATTTGAAAACACAATCAAGGTACTTTATAATTGTAGGACCTTAGATATATCAACCTTATCACTTTACCAAGCAAACCCAACACAAATATACTATGCGTATAGAAAGAAAAGAAAGAACTTGGTGACTTGAATATGAATTCGTGTATGTTTAGAGAGGTAGAGAAAAGAAGATGAAAACAATAATATGTTATATTGCTTCAAAGGAAAAACACACACACACACACACAAGCACACCCCTCAAATGACATACTTGAGGGGTATATATAGGTAAGAGAGATGATGCCCTAAGGCTTGGCCATGGGCCTTGAGATGGACTTGGATTGGGCTTGGGTTTCACGAACTAGACAAGGCTAGCTTAACATAACTTATGCCCAATTAGCTTAGCCCAATCCACGAGCCCGTTGACTATTCTATCACGATATCTAACACACATTACAAAGTTCCTAATCGTGAATGACCATCACTTCTAATAAAAATAATCAAGGCTAACAATCTCCCCTGCGGTGGTCATTCAAAAGATGCTTCACTGAATAGGTCTTTAATCTTCTTGAGCTTGAACTTTTGTGTAGATATAGAATAGTCTTAATTCTTTGTTCCTTCATGCTTTGTGATCAGTTAATGTGGTTGTCTGCCGTTGTCAACTTCGTTGGTTAGGTGTCTCCACGCCTTTCTCCACCATGCTCACACTTCTATTTGACTTTGAATTACCAATGATGAAGTTCTCGAGTCTTTAAACTTTGTAGATTCTTAGACATTGACGAAGAATCATCTTTAACTTTGAGTTGCCTTTGATTTAAATGAGAACTTTCATGTGTTGTTGGTATGAGCATGTGGAGAGTCTGCACGATCAATCCGCTCCGGAGCTTCCATAAGAAGAAAACATAAAACATTGTTAGTAATAAGCGGATTCCGACTTACAAGTTTGAATTTCGAGGTGTTAACAAAGATAGTGTGAAAACACATCTCTAATTCTCACAAAGGCCGCTCTCGAACCGGAGTCCCACAAGTGAGATAACGCGATATACCAAGTACACCTACAGCTTCGGATGAGTCGCCGAGGTACACCAAGCATCACCTCACGATCAGACCGCTTGAGACACACTAAGCGTAATCCACGGAGAATTACCGAAGTGACTCACCGTCGGTCGCTTGATGTTGACCCGCGGGAGTTTCCATTCAATCATCAAGATCACAGATGTGAAACTTCTATAAATGTTCGGCAGATTGCTAGGATCGCGAGAACTTTATAATATATCACTTGTGCCCTTATCGATGAACAACAAGCGATGTCATGTCAAGTGTTCCTATGAGATCTTTTGATGAATCTCGCGGCTCTAGACTCAATAAGTGCATTTTGGTTTTCCCGAGCGGAGACTAGGAGAGGGTCTCCTTCTTCAATATCAACGATCTCTAAGAGAAAGTCGATAGATTATGTAGGGTTCCCAGTGAGAATGAAACAAACCTTTTGAGAGGAATTGAGTGGCTAGAAGGTTTAGTGCAGCAAGGCCATCGGGTCCATGACGCCTTTGTCTTCAATACCATGTCATCTAGTGACATCCAAGAGTATATGTATTGAACCCGGTTTCGCCCTAAGGTTGAATATGGAGGGCTATTTTTTCACCCTTTCTCATTACATTTCTTTTAATTCTTCAACCCCTTCTTTCTCCTTTCTCACATTACTCCTTTTTCAATCATACCTAAGGACTTCTAGATCTAAACTATTGGTGATGTCCTTGGTAGATCCTCCGCTCTGGCGGATCATAGGACCGATTTCCTATCCTTAGCCACCTTATAACTCCATGACCGTCCTATTGTTGCCATAAAACCATTTTTCTTGAAAATCTCTCAAAGTATTTTTGATGAAAACATGTTTGGAACACTTCGAGAGTTTTTCGTAAACACTCCCCTTCACATGTGCTTATAAGTTTTGATGAATCGCACATGAGGGTAGAGTTCGCACTTTTGAATTGATCGACTTTAAATGAACAAGACCGATTCGAGACACGCTTACATCACTAGAGAACTAGCTTGAAATTATTACCCGTCCCGGTCAAGTCCATAGAAAGTTTCGAGATGGTACATAATTGATCGTCAATTCATTGGTTTCGCTCGAGTCGAGCTCATTTTGAGATTCAAACCACGATCATTAAACTTTTTGATCACATTTTAATCACGCTCTCCCTCAAAATAGCATATTCGTGATATTTTGATATCAACGGATTAAACAAACATTTTAGAATCTTTTGGGAGACAAACGGATTTGATTTAAGCATGAATTTTGGAACATTTGTTTTATACTCCCCTTTAATAAAGCATATTCAATTAAAGGGTTTAAGAGGAGTTATCTTGAGCACAAAAATTGCACAATCTTGAAAAGGTGCTCAAGATGATGATGATTTCACCATTTTAAATGTAGTGCAATCAAGCGTACACCTCATTTTTCGATCAAAGCACGAGTTTTGATTTGAAAATAATCAAAAGTCATCATTTCGTCCGGTTTCAGCATCGATGTATACGAAAGCCATTATTATGAAGAAATTTTGAGAAACGATATGTTTTAGAAAACAATTAAAGAACTCTCGCTCAAGCATCTCAGACATGCCAGATTATTGTTGAATGACATTTCTAGAAACGCATGAATATCGATTATACGAGAGACATGTCGTGAGAAGAGTATTTTTGGTTTTTGATTTTATAATGTTTTTGTATTTTTGAAAGTTTTATATTTTTATATTTTGCTTTTGTTGGTTTTATAAAAGAGATGGAAAATCAATAAAGAAGATAAAAGAGTGATGAAGAAGAAGATTTTATGAATTGGAACCCTCGATGAGTCTGGGTTCAGAGATATTTGATTCACCGCAACCAAAGAAGAAGAGTTTTCACAAACAATGTTGTTAGAAGTACAAGATTCCTCACGGTGAGGTGATCACTATCAACGGTTGTAGTGGTTTCTACTTCCTTATCCCGATGAGTTTCACTATTATCGTGTTGGAGCAAGTATCAAAATCTTTCCCGGAATCCATCTAAGACCTATTTGGTTGAAAACTTTGCCCGTGGAATCCACCCAAGGTAAGATCGAGAGTTGTTTTCTTATCGATGCGTGGAAGACTCATTTTTTGAAAAACTACGTCCTAAAGAGATCCACCTATTAGGTTTCCTTTGATGTTCATCTTGTCAACGGGTTTGTTTCTATTTGGTGTCTTAGTGGATTGTGCCTGGCACGAGAATTATCTTTCTTGAGATATTGTAAGGCACATGCCTCATGATTAATGAAGACACATTTTTACATGTAGTATGCATAAATTCAATATTCTTGTTTAAAACAAGACTTTACCTTTGTCACTACAGTCTTTTGGAAATTGATTCTTGTTGAAAAAGACTTAGAATTCTAGTGTTGTTTTCTAAGGGCATAGCATTTTCTTTTAAGAACTACTCTTAGATGCAAGCCAATCCCTAGTCTTTTGTAGAGTGTTCTAGGTAATGGTTTACTACTACTAGCAAAGTGCCTTGAAATCTTGTAGAATTCATCACCCTAGATGTTTCACCTAGAATTCGCCTTTTCGAGTCTCAGGCCTTTTTCCTAGCTTCTTCTAGATATTGATTGTTGACCATGTTGTTAGAACCAATGATTCTTTAATCGGATTTTTGGTCACATTCCTTGTATAATTCCTAGAAATGCTGTGTAATCACTTTTGGTTTTTCAAAACCGCTTTCTCTTTTCAAAACCTTTAACAATTCTTTTTTTAATAGGCAAAGTCCGTGGAGTGACTGCTTTTGACAAATCATGTTTCTCGGTGACTTTTGGAGGAGGCATAGAAATAGACATTTTGGTTTGAAACCGGTTTGGGAACATTTGCCTTCTCCTTAGTCAATGGTTTTCCAAACTTAGTATCCACAACCTTTCCTTTAAGACCGCCCATTGAGCCCTCAAAAGATCATTTTGCTTTTGCATGTCCTTGTAGGCACGCTCATACGACAGCTTTGTCATACTTGCATTCCTCCGTTTTTCGATCGTCGCTTAAAATAGGACACGTTTTCTTTTCAAGTTTCATAAGAGCTTTTTCAGATTTTGAAACAATTTCGGAGGTCTCATCCTGAGTCTTTCATGATCTTCAACAGTAATATGTTTGCAAAATAATGGACATGATATCGGTGAGTCATAACATCTTCAAGAGAGAATCATTTAGATTTTCCAAAACTTTGATGTGTTCAAAACATTCATTAGCTTGCTTTACTGTGGATTTATGGTCCTTGACAAAGTCGTTGTTTCTTCAAAAGTGCTTGTTCAACATGAATTACCCTTGAGTTGATGTTATTCAATTGAGGGCAATTGAGTTTCAAAAACTTTCTCGCTCGATATCAAAAGTAGAGAACCAGTTGTTAGGTGTCATAGTGGTTTTAGTTTTAACAGTCTCTTGAAGACTCCCAATTCTAGTTTTAACATCGTCTAAAATGCTTCTAGTATCACTTGTGTTAAAAGGATTGTTTGAAGACATTTGTTCGATTTTCGAAAGAGATTTGGAAACTACAACTGGTTTTGAAACTGGTTTTGAAACAGGTGTTGACACTTTGTTTGAAACACTTGGTGTGATGGAAAACTTTGACTTTTCATTTTGATTAACAAAAGTAATCCCATTAATTTTGTTCCATTTGTTATAATCAATTGGTTTAAGATCCGGATTCTTTTGTTTCATTTTGATCTACTCTCCTCGCCTAGTTCCAACGCTTCAAGAGAATCAAGAACAATTATGGGTTCATGCAAAGGTTGTCCATTGTTCAACACATTCGAGATTTCGAGCTTTCTTGAGGAACGAGGGAGGTGAGTTACCAAGAGCCATTTTATGTGAAGTGTGAAAATCGGATTTACTTGATTAGAAAGCATCTTGTTTGATTTAGCGGAATGACCCGTTGTAAGAAGCAAATTATCCAATTTCTTGATCATTTCATTTTATCCGTAATTTCATCAAGAAGAGAATCTTCTCTTTGAAAATCAAGAATCAACTGCTTTCTTCTCTTTTCAAGATCGTAACACAATGCTATTTGTTTAGAAAGTTGGTTGTTTAGATGAAATTTCCTTGTTTAAAGATTTTATTTTCAAATTCGATTCACATCAAGTGTGTCATACTTGAGTTGCAATTGTTGTTCTCTTAAAACAGTAATCTCGATAACCAATTTCTAATTCGAAAGTTTGTTTGTATGAAATTCAAAGGCTTTGGCGTGCTCCTTGTAACTCTCAAGCTCGGCCGGTCAATTTTTATTCGCGCCTTAACCTCGCGATCGACCGCTCTTACTTTCTCAACTTCAATGCCACATTGATTGATTAATGATTCAAAATAAGCACGAAGTTTCCTCATCATTAGCACCATTCTCGTATCACTTGACTCCATTAGGATCCATATATGGAGTTTCGTAGTTAACATTGCTACAACTCGGATTGTCCATGTATGTATCATAAGTAGGTGCCGATGTCACGTAACGTCGCTTATCATGAGTAAACACATCACATATGACATTGTTATAGCATGGATCAATGATGGGTACCTCAGACATCATTGGCGCCATAGATGGAGGTGAGTCGACTCGATGTCATACTTAGCTTCCTCAAGATTTGCCATGAAGATGCAATTCGCATTGAGTTCCTCGAGGTCTTCCAAATCATCCATAATAGCGAAAAAGTCATGTTCCTCAAGACTCAACTGAACCCCGCTTGCTTATCTCGCTAACAAAGCGTTTTCCAAGAAAATCACCATTCTTTTGTGCGGCTTAGTGGGACAGTTTCTTGCCATGTGACCCACTCCTTGACAGCTTATAACACTTAACTGACACTTCGATTCACATTTCCATAATTCCCAACGATCGGAGTGCAACATTGCCATTTCGACACCCATCGCCTATTCCTAACATTCTGCCCCCTCGATTTCCAACATTCGACCCAACCGATTACTGCCGATATGGAACCGCCGACACCATGCGATCGCGAAATGCTTTATCCAATAAAGAAAATACTGTTGTAAGGTCGCTTTATCAGCCTTCGTGGATCGCGATTCCTTGTTCCCGGTATTGTTGATCCGATAGAATTGTTGTTGTGGTTGTGGAATGTATTGTCGCACGTTGTTGTTGTTGGAAGATGATGAAGCTTGTTGTTGTGTATTCACCGTAGTTTGAGTCTTAGCAATAAGTGCCAATTTTGCCAATTTTTCTTTTCTCGACTTCATTCGCTTCACTTGGTTTTGTTTCGGAAAATCATTCGATTGATCAAAGTTTACCCGATGAAGGTCTTTTGTTTGGTTGACAATAGTTACATATCGCCCCATTCTTCCGGAAGATTATTCAGAACTTGATGTTTTGAACGATTGTTCGGGTGCCAACTTGTTTCGATAAGCTCATTCATCAAAGTGCAAAACCTTCCATAGTAGGATTCAATGGATTCTCCCGTAGATGTAAACTTCTCCCATTCGAGCTAGCGACTTGTTCTCCATGTCTTGTTTACCAATTTGCTCCAAAACATAGCCGTCTAACACGCTCCCACATATCGAAGCAGCTTCACAACCTGCTCACCGCAAAGAAAGATGTCTATTGGTAAACCCAGGTTGGATAATATGAATTGCCATGTCATCTCAGATCGACTTGTTTCGATCCTCTTCAAGGTATTCGATTCGGTTTGAAGATGAGAGGATGGTGGGATGGGAGGTGTTGCATCAAGATTTCCGAGGACATGAACTTGTCGAGGCTTGAAGGGTCCATCCCGAATGGATTTAATCATGAGTTTCCCATTAGGTTTGGTCTTGATGTAGCGGAGCATTCGACTTGTCCATTGAAGATAACCACCTTTTGCCAACATAGGAGGTCGGTTTTTGGCACCGCCGCATGAATGTCTTGTTGAGTTGCCATTGATGAAGGTATGTGATGATAAAGTTGATGTAGGATCGATTCAACGATAAAGGAGTTGTGGTTGATGAAGGTTAAGCTCGGTTGAGGTATTTCCGAAAGTGGTACTGTGAACTCGGTTCTTAAAAATTTTCACCAAAATTTGAAATTCACTATAAAATCAATTCTAAGGTCGTATGAAAAATTTGAGTTATGACAATTTTGACGTAAAATTTGACCCGAAAATTTGAATTTAGGCCCAAAAATTTGAATTTTTGACCAAAATTTTCATGCTTAAACAAAAATTTGAATCTCGTAAAAATTGAACGCTTAGTCTCCTCAAAATTTAAATTTAAAATTGAACGCTTAGTCTCCTCAAAATTTTTTTTTTTTTTTTTTTTTTTTTTTTTTTTTTAAACCTTATGAGTAGAAAGAGCTTAGGCGAGATCAAGAAGTTACGAGTAGGATATGGGCTTAGGCGTAGAGAACAAAAGTTACGAGTAGGATATGGTTACGAGTAGGATGTAGTTACGAGTAGGATGTAGTTACGAGTAGGATCTTATGCGTAGGAAGCTTAGGCGTAGGATTCCTTAGGCGAGGATCTTATGCGTAGAAAGTATCTTACGGCGAACCTTGCTTATGCGTAGACAAAAGTTACTCAGAAACCTTACGCGTAATTGTGAAGTTATGCGTGAGTTACCGTAAGCTTTTAGCTTATGCGTAAACTATGGTTAAGAACCAAAATCCTTTACACCGTCACAACAGAAGAGATATCCAAAAGTCAAGTGTTCCACAAACTTATCCAAGTGAGGGAAGCACCGAGTAACCGCTATAGCTCAAGATTCTTCACCAAAAGTTACGAGTAGAAAAGTTATGAGTAGTTGACTTTCACGAGTAGAACTAGGGTTTTGACTTACTCGTAAAAATTTCCAATGTTTTAAACAATTTCGCTTGCGGTATAGCCTTAAAACACTCAAATAACACTAAAATGTTGACCTTTTCACCCAAAGTGTCTAGAAAAGTTACGAGTAGAAAACTAGGGTTTTGACTTTTGACTTCACTGTAAGAAATTTCCAACGATTCAAATGATTTCGCTTGCACAGATATCTTTAAAACACTCGAATAACCCAAAAATGTTGACCTTTTTCACCCAAAGTGTCTAGAAAAGTTACTGAGTAGAAATGACCAATAACCAAATACGAGCTTAAAATGAAGAAAACACGTAAAGCTTCGGACTTTTGCAAAAAGCGAAACTTTAGCACCAAATAAACCTTAACCATTAAGAATCTTGAATTTTGAGTGCAAAATTAAAGATTTAAGCGATCAAAGAGGTAAACGCGAGCTTATACGTATCTTACCAAAACTTCAAAACAAACACAAACACTCCTAAACCATTGTTAGGCGATTGATACCAATTGTAGGACCTTAGATATATCAACCTTATCACTTTACCAAGCAAACCCAACACAAATATACTATGCGATAGAAAGAAAAGAAAGAACTTGGTGACTTGAATATGAATTCGTGTATGTTTAGAGGTAGAGAAAAGAAGATGAAAACAATAATATGTTATATTGCTTCAAAGGAAAACACACACACACACATTATTAGCAAGCACACCCTCAAATGACATACTTGAGGGGTATATATAGGTAAGAGAGATGATGCCCTAAGGCTTGGCCATGGGCCTTGAGATGGACTTCGATTGGGCTTGGGTTTCACGAACTAGACAAGGCTAGCTTAACATAACTTATGCCCAATTAGCTTAGCCCAATCCACGAGCCCGCTGACTATTCTATCACGATATCTAACACACATTACAAAGTTCCTAATCGTGAATGACCATCACTTCTAATAAAAATAATCAAGGCTAACAATAATCTCTTTTAAAAACTTTTGTACTGATGGTTTTGCTCCCCTCAATATGTGCCGAGATTCGAAAGCGTTAGCACATATGAGAGAGCAATCGCATAACCGAATCAAACGATCAACTTATATCAAATTTCATTATTAAATCACAAATTCTCCCCCGATCAAAAATATCAAATCCTTTGAGATTTTGGATCCCAAGTGATTTAATTAGGTTTAGAAAACATGGGAGAACATGTGGCCTTGTTTAAATACTCATCTGGTTTTTGGATAAATCCTCCTCCTCAACATGTGCATTGTGTATGAAATCGTTTGGCACATGGAGGCAGGAGTGCCTTTAAAGGACTAAAATCAATTCCATTAAAACAGATTTGAGATTTAAATCACGATCTCTCCCATAATCAAAAATTTCAAACCTCTTGAGATTTGTGATCCCAATTGATTTAAATTATTTAGAAAATTTGGGAAAGACGGCAAGATTCAATTTTGAAAGATGATGATAAGGACCATTTTAAGACATTAAAGATTGTTAGTGTCGTATGATAGTTTTAAGAGATCTTTAGTAAAATAAATCAATTTCACAATCAAACAAGAATGTAAAAATTTCATTTTGAAAGACCTTGATTCTAAAGAAAAGATCATACCATGACATAACATTAAATCTTTAGATCACCACTTATATTGTACAATCCGGACTTTTATGAAGCAATATTGATTGAAAATAATTTATTTTAAATCACTCTCCCCCTCAATCGATGACCGAAGTCGATAATTGAGTGACTTAGGTTTTGATAAAAAGAAGTCCGGTGATTTTCAAAATTAAGTTCAATTTATTTTCAAAACAATATTTTTCCATTTTCAAAACAATTTAATCAACTTATTCAAAATTGTTTAAAAATGGTATCCTGCACAAAGATATATTAAGTGGTTGAGAAGCTTCCGTTGTTGTTGCTGTAGGGTTGGAAGAAAACCGTCTGCAAATGCAGTGAGACTTCTTCTTATGTTGCATTTATGCCAACTTTCCATTGAAGTCCAATTAAGCTCCGTTTCTTCATTTGTCAACCCAAGATATCGTTACCCTTTCCTTGCGGCATCCAATCATGTTCATTTGTGGGATCCGGATCGGGAACATTCTTATATACCAATATACCTGCATATGTTAGTGAACACACATACAAATATATGGTGGTCGACAACACCCAAACAGTAATCGACTAATAAAAGTCAATCCAACATATCAATCAATTCATATATGGCATGGGGTTTATGTGTTAATCAAACTCTAATCATCTAAACCTAACAATCATATCCTAAATTCCTAGTCCTTGACACGTGCAATTATCATTTTTAATTAAGCACGAGGATAATTAAGAAGGCTCGTTAGATGATATAGATTTGAAAACATTCTCCTCAATCAATGACTTAATTTTTGAAAAATTTAAAAGCTACTGAAGTCATTGATTGAGTTTTCAATTTAACAAAAACTCGAACTGATAGATTTTCAAGCAACTCATTTACCACCACTTTTGAAAACAACAAATATTTTCTCAAGAATTTATAGACGGAAAATATTTGAGTAGAACAAAGAGCCCTCCTCGACATACTTTCCTCATTTGTTTTAGGATAAGTGTACGAAATATTTGAAAATTGGTTTAGCGCAAGACTTTCCTTTCTTTTGAAGAGCGGGTTGCTATCAAATAATAGCAAGCCATGATTTAAGCGCGGTTACACTCCAAGTAATCTGTAAGCCATTAGATTTGTGACATGTTTAGAAAGAAATATTTACACCTCTCGCCGAACTTCATCTAAAGTCCCGTGCCATTATTGAATGACATTTCTAAGACCGTAGATGTTATCGATACCGTAAGACATGTCTTGGAAAACATATTTTGGTATTTTTCAAATTTTCGATTTTATGGGTTTTTGAAGGTTTTATATTTTTCTATTTTCTTTTTGTTGGTTTTCTATTTTGTATTTGGTTTTTTGGTTTTATATTTTTGTATTTTGCTTTTCCGAAAAATATATACAAGGATAGAATAGATGATATAGTTAAGAGGATGATGATACGAGTACCGAGATAAGGATATCGAGCAAAGACGTCAGAGAAGATAGAAGTCATCAACTCTTAAACATTCACCACCAAAGCTTCTGTGGCTCTTGAATCAAGAAAGAAATTGAACCAACTCGAAAGTGAGACTCGCGCTTCCCCAAACCGAAAATCCTTTGGATGAGCAGATTCAAGCTCTATTTCAAGCTTTCTTAGCTGTGTGCGTAGATGCACACCATAATCATAAATCCCGCCGCTCCATTAAAAGAACGATAATCGAGGTTCTCCGCTCGGGGTTATATCATCAAGTAAGAAAAAGAACGTATCATCCCACATTTGAATACATCTTCTCAAATTTTCTATCAAGTCTCGAAACGATCCATTCCAAAAGGTGTCAAGAGAACACTTCTCGTGTAGTTGAAAAGATGTAGTCAGCCTCTTAGTATAATGCTCAAGAACTCTCCGAATACACTTCATAAGGGAATGAAGAACACCTTCCCATGTTCACATTTTTCTTCCCCGATGAACGTATGAAGCTCAAGAACCCAGTACACCAATATCCAAGAACTCTCCGAATACACATCAAGAGGGTAATGTAGAACACCTCCCTATGTTCACATCTTTCGTCCTCGATGAATGTGTATGAAGCTCAAGTATCCAAGTATACCAATACACAAGGAATGAATAACTAATAACATTGAAGAAGCAGTGCCAAGTCATCGATTATCTCGGGTGACAATCTCATGCGGATGTCAACACCGGAATAAGTGATTATATCTCTCAATCACCGATTAGCACTCAAGTGAAATAGCCGAGCATCCCCAATGTACACATTCTCTCTCCCCGATCATTGCGATCCCATCAAATCACCACATACTAGTGTACCTCTTTATCTTCGTAAACTTTTTCTAATATCACTTCCCCACGTTGATGAAATACTAACACTAAACGCCTTGATGAGTAAAACCTGAGTTTCTCTCCGGTCATGACATTTGTTTTCCGGAATATCTTCAATCACTTAGAAGAGTTAAGTTCATCAAGTTTACTCGCCATGAGTCAAACCTTGAGTTTCTCTCGGTAATAACATTTGTCTTCCCGGATATCTTCAATCACTTAGAAGTATTAAGCTCATCAAGATTACTCGCTTAGATGCGTGTCTCCTTTCCTTGTCGGTTTTGATGCTTCGAATCGACAACTCAATGAAAGCCTGTGATACTAGAAATTTGTTGAGAAGAACACTTGAATTTTGTGAGAATCAACTTGTTGAAGACTCTCTCGACAATTTTTATCAACCCTTATGTAGACAATTTGAAGTGACCATCAAGAAGAAAAACCCGCTATACCATACTTGAAACCTAAGTCAACTTCCCCACATTTGTATCTTAAGCTTGCACTTAATGATGGAAGAACGGTGTAGAGAATTTATGCTTCAAGCAAATCTCTAAGTACTCACTACCCAAACAAAGTATGAGACATTAACACCTCTTGCGATTATCCACATCACATATGCGTGTGACACCGAGTAAAACAAAGTAACTCCTAATAGTGATAGTTAACTGTGTCTTCAACCATCCACCTCGATGCGCCGGTAACTAGATAAACCAAGTCTTCAACTCAAATTCTTAAGCCCGAGCAAGTTATCAAATAAGAACACGCCTTTGTGAAAGTCAACTTCAATCTCAAATAAGTGATAAATGATTAACTCAAGTAATCACCTTGTGTCAAATGTCTAACAATAGTCAATATCAACGCCTCGAGAAGTCATCGCTAAAGAATGTGAGCAAGTCTAATTGGGAATTGAATCGACTTATAACTTTCTCCCAATTAGTGCTCTCCCTAAACCGACAACTGCTTGATAAATGCCATGAATTAAGAAGAAGTCTTTAGATTGTTAAATGCAACTCGCCTTTAGTCTTCTAACATGTAGCGTAAAATGTAGAACCGATCAGACTCGACCTTCTTCAAGATTGTCCATTTGGGGAATAGAAAGTTAACATCTTCAACTCACCAAAACAAGAACATCACCAAAAAGCATCCCAATCAACTTACATCTTGCAAATCCCCTTAACTAAAATCCCTCCCAATCAAACAAGAACAAAGATGTTCATCAAGGAAATCAACAATCGGCGCAAGAACGAACATTACCTAAATGGTAACACCAAGCAAACAATCACATCAAACAAGAACGGAAGGTTGTTCGAATCATCATGTTGATGTGCACGTGAAGCATTAACCGGAAGCACTTTGTCAATAAACTCATATCACCTTGTGAAGATGTCAACTAACGGCTCTTAAGAAGAAACTCCATGTGAAGATTAGTTCTTACATGAGTTTAGAGCCGTATGACCATTTAAATTCTCAAATAATAATCAACCATGCAGTGATTTCACACTTCTTCTCCCCCTCAAGAATTGCATACGGAGTTGCCATTCTTGATTAAATAAGTGAAAATCATCCGAATGTTCTATTCACACTTCTCTCCCGCAAAATAAGCACATGATGTCGCCATCTTCATTATAATCGAGCAAGTGGAATGAGAAAACAATCATGGTAGTCTGTTCACTTTATGACCAAGCGCATGGAAAAGCGTGAAGCATGTTGATGAGAATGGTCATTAATTAGAAGATTTCTCTTCTTCAAGATAAAGCGCACCGACACGTACACTTTTCTTTTCTTTGGAGTACGAGGCCTCGAATCGATGTGAATGTATCATAAGAAGATTTCTTCTTCATAAGATAAAGCGCATCAAACGTACATACTTTTCTTTTCTTTAGAGAACGAGGCCCCGAATCGAGGTGAATGACGCCATAGCCATTGAATATCAATGTTGAGTAACTAGAACCCGTGAATTATGAGATATCAATCCATTTGTAATCCATACTTTAAGCCACCCATGTATTGAAGGATCAAGTATCTCAGAATCGAGCAAGGAGTACCGTACTAACATTACAAGCTTGATTGCATATATATGGGTTAGTGACATTAGTATCCAAACTCTTTGGGGTTTCACGGTCAACCTTGATTTTTCATCAAAAAACAATTTTCCTGTAGGAATCCACCTAAGTCCAAAGATCCTTAAACATTCTACCGACGGTATCCACTTATGGCAAGGTCTAGGATTGTAAGGCTTCTTATGCACGTGGAAGACTTATCCTTGATCCTAGTTTCCAAAGATTTAGCAATTGGTATCCATCTAGGCGAAGTTTTTGGTTTGTATTGTTTCACAACATGTTGAACCTTAGTCGCGTTAGTGGTCTTAGTGGATAGTACCTTGGCATGTGAATTAGAAACTGCTTCTTATGTGGAAAAGACTGAATTTCTAGTTTTGTTTTCACATGCTTAGCATTCTTATGCAATAACTACTCTAGTCGCACGCCAATCCCTAGTCTTTTGAGTGTTCCTAGGTAGTGGTTTACAACTACTAGCAAGGCTCTTGAAATCTCGTAGAATTCATCACCCTAGGTCTTGCACCTAAAATTCGCCTTTTGAATCTGGGCTTTTTTCTAGCTTTTTCTAGATAATAGTTCTTACAAGTCATTAATATCATATGAATTCGGGTTTTAATGCTTGATTTTGACACTGCTTTTAACCAATCCTAGAGGTGCCGGGAGTAGAAGTAGATGCTTGTTGAGGTTTAGAGGAACTAGAAGACAATTTTAGGCAACTCGTGTGAAGCTGATCGTTTTGACAAAACTTGTTTCTCATCAACTCGGGAGGCAAACCGTGTTTTGAAAATTTTGGTCTTTCGATATAAACGCAGAGGGTCGCCTAACAATGGACCGGTTTCTAATGGGATGAGAAACCGGTTTCCCCAAGGTTGATGGTTTTGTAAACTTAGTGTTCACACTTTTCCTGTAGTTTTCCTAAGCTCATTTTTAAGGCAACAATAGCTAAACTCTTTTCCCTAAGTCGAGCTGAGTTCATCAATTTTTGCTATCAAAGAGTTTTGTTCCATTGACTTAGTTCTAGCTTCTTTGATGCACTCACTAAGTTCTACGTGATGCTTTCTCAAAGACTCATTATCCTTTAGTAATTTAGCCACATAAATTGATGCTCATTATTTCTTGTTATAATAGCATCAATGTCTTGTGTATTCATGACTAAATTACTTTTCTCATTCAAGATGTAAATATGTTTCTTCATTGTAAATGGTTGACTCTTTGTCTGAAGTCGAGCTTTCAAAGTGTTAATTTCAAAAGTTCACGAATTCGTGAAGTTCCGCTTTTACATGGTTTGTTGTTGAAAACTTTCTTCTTTACTCGAATCGCGATTTCAAGTGAAATGCAATATTTTTCAAGATTTGAGAATTTGTTTGTAAGTTCATCAAAAGCCTTCTTATCAACCAAATCTTTGTTTTGAAACACTTAATCTCGCACTCACCTCAAAGAATGTAACATTTACGAGAGACATGTTCAACATTATGATCGGCTTGTTTAAGTGCTTTAGCGATGCACTATGTTGAATAAAGAAGGGTACCTCATTACATGACACCGCTCAATTTCGGTCTCATATCCGTGATCCACAACATGTGTAACGAGAGTCACCGGACCGGATGTGTCAAGCTTATCAATCTCGAGCCTCAGATTCAAGTACAACCGATCCATCATCTCGTGTTTTACCCGACTCATCATTATATGTTGACTCGACATTCGCATTCAACAACACCGATTCTTTAATGTATACATTACCCAACTTATCACAACTATTTCTCAACCGCACTGACACTCATTCACGCTTTTCATCTTTTTGTGTAACTTCCTCAATGTACTTCCACATTATCCATGAGTCAGATGAATGTCTCAATGAACACGCTAATTTCCATTCCAAAGGTGTTTCTTGAAAGACACTTACTATTTCATCATCAAAACTGAGGAATATTCCTGATAAATGGTCGAAATTGATCAAGATTACTTGAAGAGTGATTAGATTCATCACTGAGAACTTCTCTTTAGTAATTTGAAACCTCGCTTGTTCTAAGTTTAGTAGCACGCTTCTTGTCAAGATGGGAAAATCACGACGAAGGAGAGCAATCGCTTGTTCGATCCATAGTTGTAGATAAAAGTAGTTTGAGGTGTCGATAAAGTAGTTGAAAGGGATCAATGTTACATTCCTTTAGCATGGCATTTTGTAGTATCTGATCGTGCATTTCGCCTTTTCAAAGTCTCGAACCCGGAGATATCACATCCTCATTGATTGATTCAATCATCTTTAATCGCTCAAAGTAGCTAACATTCTCGTGGTTGACTACATCATCATACAATTTAAGCACTTCCGAAAATCATCAAGAGAGTAAGACATGATGTGGTAGAATGCACGGATTTTACAAGTCTATGATTCAAACCGAGAAATAGAATCTTTCATGGATTTTACTAAAATCAAGACCAAACCGTTAAGCAATGACCAATGGAATTATAGACAATTGTGTGTTAGGACATATGATTGTTTGTAGGATTAGCAGAGATGTTGTTTGGTTATGATTCGGATTGGTTTATGCCCGCTTTTCCGAGAAATTAAGGTCTAAAACTTAAAACCTCAATAACTTTCGCTCGAGCGGATTTAGACCTTGAAGATTGACCCGAATAAACTTTAGTTTATTAGTTTATTCGCGCGCCATTCTCCCTCGCTCACGGTCGCTTTGATGGGTAGAACGCTGAAACGGAGTTACGGTTCAAAAGTTATGGCGCTTGAAGTTTTGACTCGAAAATCAACCAAGTCGCTACGAATTCTTGAACCAAGTCGCTAACAACTAATTCCACACCACTAAGTCGCTAGAGTCCCAAGTCGCTAAGTAGTAACTCGCTAACCTCAAGTCGCTAGCAAAATTTTGGCAAAGAATTCGCTACACAAGTCGCTAGAGATACAAGTCGCTAAAGAGCAACTCGCTACAAACCAAGTCGCTACCACCAAGTCGCCACTCAGAGTGGAGAGTCCACTACTTGTACTTTAACTCGCTAGATCTAACTCGCTAGGTTTAAAATCAGAACTCGCTACAATTTTGTGAAGCAAGTCGCTATGAAGAAAACTAAACCGTGAGCTAAGTCGCTAGCAAGAAAACCTTATAAACATCACTTTCAATCCAAAACAACCCAACCAAGATGATTCAAGCTAACCAAATGAAAACCTAAACACTTGTGATGATTCTAAACATGAAAGTACTAACAAAATTCAAACTTTAACACAAGAAATCAACCAAATGATGCAAAAACCACTAAACTTTTTCAAACTCAAAAACCACCTAAAAACCACTATAAATCCAAAGATGTGCAAGATATGATCTAACCATGGCTCTTGATACCAATTGTTAGATATTGGATTTCATAAACACATAACAAACAATAATATGGTCGAATTATTTAGAGGTTTTAGAGAGAAAGTGAGCCTTTCTAGAGAGAGAAAGTGAAAGAAAACATGAAGGTTAGATTAAGATGAATGAAGGTCCAACCTCTACCTTGGGAGGTGAGGTATTTATAGTTACAAACATAACGACCTCCCATCGGCCTGTGGATCGGTATACGAAGGTAAAGACCCGCCCTTCCTCCACGGTGTTGCTCTAAACAAATAGCTAACTAAATAACTAGTAAATAACGTAATGTCTACGAGCTAAATTATGCTAGATTATATATGGGGTGACCGACACTTCACTATGGAATTTCTAATTCCTAACAAGCTTATATAAGCTTATAATAGCTTTTTGTAAGTTTATAATCAAGTTTCAAGCTCTTTTGAATATTGGTCAACAAAAGTCAAAACAAGAACCAAAAGTGATGCAGGAAGGATTTGGGTTGATTCAGACATGGAGTTGGGTTGATTTGGAAGCCATTTGTTGGTTTATATAGGATAGTGTCCTTGGTTTCACAGGTTGTGCCATAGTGGCTTTGGACTTTTGTAAGTTATTTCCAAGGTCTTGTTGTATAAACTGCTTCGTAGTATAATCTGCTCAAATCTTGTTCTAATAGATGTATTTAGGTGCAGTTAAGTAGGTTTGATCATAATATATGTTGGTTAAGTGTATGGATTAGTTTCAGTGTAAATCTGTAATAAGGGAGTGTTTCGATTAATCATCATCGCCTCTTAAGGCTTGCTCGATGGATACTTATTGTTAGTTCATGTTTTTAAGCTCATTTGAACACATTTCACCAATAGTTGGTGCTCTAGTTCAAAAGTCAAATCCTATCTTAATCATCAAAAACCGCTCCATTGTTGTAATTTTGGATTTGAAATCTACGGATTAGTGTTTTAAAGTGTTAAACATAGCTTGCATTATGTTCATTAAACCTTATTACATCATTATCAAGTAATAAAATTGAATCCCAAGTTCATAATAGTCAATCGTCCATGTTTCTTCAAAAGTCAAAAGTTGCTAAAATCTGCTGAGCCAACTACAAGGAATTTTCATGAGCTCATTTTTTGGACTTATCAAGTGAAACTTGGCATTCTAAAAAGTTCACACCGGTCTTTTTACTTATAAGAATTTTGTGGAATTTTGCAATTTATTTAAAAGCTCTAAACAGCTTCTCTTTGGTGTCGGATGCCCTGCTTCCATGTGCTTCGATTGACACTCGAGTTTTCTCGATTTTGTGCAACTTGCACAGGGCTCAAAAGAGCTTCCCATGGTCTGATTTTTGGTGCACTTGGTCTCACCCAGGTCTAGTCTAGGTTCCAATTTTAGTTTTCGTTTGAGCTTATTTTTAAGTCTCGTGCTTGTGTTCAAAGTTGGCACCAAATCTGCTTTTAGTTTATAAAATCAAATAAGCCAAATCGTGAATTCAGCTAAATAGAGGTTAAGGCATGTTGTTAATTGTTGCATTTTAGTTGATTTAGCGTTTAGAACATCTCAGAATCGCTTGGTGCTTGTCGTGTCACTTTAGCTTATTCAAGTGCTTATTTCAATAAGCACTTGTAAATCGCCTAATTCCTCCACATAAGTACTTGTTTTCTAATTTTCTTAGATTCCTTATATAATTTTAGAGTTTTCCTGAAATTTTCGATTTTTCTAAGTTGATTTGCTATTTTTCTTAATTTAAATTAGTTTTTAAGTACTTTTAAATAGCATTTAATACAAAAATTCGTAAAAGGTTCAAAAAATAATTTTCATTTTCTTAGGTTTAGATAAATATAAAAGTAAAAAAGTAATTTTCCAGTTTTTCATAGTTTATTTTGTAATTTTAATAATTTAATTAGTTTTAATAGTTTAAAATTCTTAGAAAATAGAAAATAATCGAAAAATTCAAAATAGTTTTGAAAATTCTATTTTGATATTTTAGATTTTTATAAGTCTTAATTTTATTTTTCTAGCTTTATTTCCTAATTTCTTGTATTTTAGGTAATTATTTAATAGTTAAAAATAGTTTTAATTAATAATAATTAGATAATTAGTTATAAAAATAATTTTCTTTTTCTAAATATTTTCTTTTATCATTAGGATTGTAAAATGTATTTTTCATATTTTTAGGATTTATATTGAGTAAGTTTCACGCTTTTATTCAGACGTCGTAGATTTTAAATTCGTTTTATAAAAACATAAAAACAAAAACATCATTTTAAATATAGTGATAGCGTTTATTTAATAGATTTTACCTTTTAATTTCCTTTAATTTGCATTTTAGCCTTGTAGTTTATGTCCTTTTCCCGTAGTTATAATAATCTCAAATCCTTTTCCGTTCAAATCTCCGCCGTTGTAATTTGTTTGCTTTTCCGTAGTTATAATCCACCTCAATCTCCTTTCCCGCTCAAATTCCCGATCACTATACGCTTGATGATCCATTGCATAGCTCATTGGGACATAACGACTGGGAAACACTATACTCCCCGATGATCATTGCATCAGATTGCCCTCGAGCCGCTTTAAGCTTGTTACGGTCTCGCCATTCACAAGTGGCGGGCTTGAGTGATAAAGCTTGACTGTCGGAACGCATCAATAGAGCGTACTAAACTAGATGAGGACCACCTGTGGATCATGGTAGACCAAACGAAACATCGCAGATGATTGGATCCCCGATGTACCTCACACCAAGATGGGCCGGACATTCATTCGTTGTTTGCATTTGTGCTAGATATCGTGCTAAGCCTACCAAAAGCACCTTGAAGCGGTTAAGCGGGTCTTTCGATATCTCCAAGGAACCATCAATATGGGACTTTGGTACCCAAAGGACACCAGTATGTCACAAACAGACCTATGCAGATGTTGATCATGCGGGATGTGAAGATACACGTCAAGCACGTCCGGAGGTGCTTAGTTTTGGGTGATAAGCTTGTGAGTCGGTCTTCAAAGAAACAAATGAGTACTTTATTTCCTCTACAGAGGTGAATAGATAGCCATGTCATCTTGTTGTGCTCAAATCCTATGGATGAGATCCCAATTATCGACTATGGCTTTGAATTCAACAAAATTCCTCCGTACTATGATAATAAAAGTGCTATTGCTCTCTAATGCAACAACGCTCAACACTCAAGAGCAAAGCACATCGACATTCGACATCATTTCATCAGAGAGCAAGTAGAAAACGGTCGCGGTGGAACTCTATTTTGTGAGGATCGAATACCGGTTAGCAGACATCTTCACCAAAGCTCTTCCTAGAGAACGTTTTGAGTTTATCCTCCACGACTTGGTCTCAAGAGTCTTCAACCTGAACACTCAAACGTCTTCAAGAGGAAGACGAGGAGTAAAGGTCTTTCTTCATCCATCTCTTGTAAATATTTTTTCAAAAACAAATAGAAAAATATAAAACTTTCCAAAATCCATAAAAATTTGAAAATCTTGATGTTGTTCGATAATATCTACGGTCTTTGTGCTGTCATTCAAAGAATGACACGGGACTTTAGATGTTGTTCGAATGTTCTTAAAAAAAATCAAAAAAAATATTTTTGGGAGAAAGTGAAACAATGGTTTATTGTCATTTCAGGCAGTAACCCGCTTTTCATAGAAAGAACAGAGCCATGCTTTATCTTGTTTTCCAAATCTCATGCTCTGATTCTGTAAACAATTACTTACTATCTAATGAAAACTAATTGCTTTGAAAAATAACTCGGACTCTATTTTTGTAAATCATCTGGACTTAACGTTTGTCAAAAATATCTATCTCTCAATCAACAACTTATGTCATTGATTGAAGGGGAGAATGATTTCAATTAAATCAAAAGGTTATTCCTCATACAATTGTTTTCAAAAGATAATCATGCATGTTTAATCAATGGAGTGTAAAGTCTCAAAATCCGATGCTTATCAGTTAAAATGTTTTCATAATCAAGTCACAATTCTTCTCAAAAGCTTTCAAAATCAATTTAAATCTACAGAGATCACAAATCTCAAATGATTTGAAAATTGTGATCGGGGAGAATTTGTGATTTAAATTGGATTTAAACCGATAATTCGATAAATGGTTTCATAAGTGTTTAGCAGCTTTCTCCCACATGTGCCAAACGATTTCAAATTTTCCATGCACATGTTGAGGGGAGTATCTTTTAAACCACAAAAAAAAAAAAAAAAAAAAAAAAAATTGAAACATGATTGATTTGTCTCTAAGTGCAGGTTCCTTTTAATATGTGCAAAACTCGAGGCACATATTGAGGGGGAGCAAACTTATGAAAACCTCATCCATCCCCAAAATGAATTATCTACTTGATTTGATCAGGTAATCAAAGAAGTTAAATCTTCCTCTTGCCTCCGTGTGCCAAAACGATTTCAAAAGCATGATGCACATGTTGTGGGGGAGCTCTTTTTCTAAAAATATCAAAAACAATTCAGGTACAAAATGCTTTGATAATATATCACAAGTATCTCGGATTGATTTTTAAATGGTTTTCAATTGGTTCCCGGCGGATGAACAATACTAAATAGACCCCACCAAATTTACTTTATGTATGGTGATATAAGGATGGTTAGGTTAGGTATTCGCTTCCACGATCCGCTGAATCGAGAGGGATCTACCGAGGACAATCCACTAGATAGTGTAGAGTCCATAGGTATGATGAAAAAAGGAGAAAAGTGAGATATGGGAAGAGTGCGGATGAGACAGAGCTAGCATCTTGGAATAAACCCAACAAGGTTCTAGTTATGTAGTCTCGGTAAGCATTGAAGGGTTGAAGAATGTAAAAGAATTGAATGAGAAAGGGTGAAAATAAATAGCCCTCCATTTTTCAACCTTAGCGAAACCGGTTCAATTCATATGCTACGGTGGTTACCAAGGTAACACTCGGGATTGAAGACAAGGCGTCATTGACCCGAAGGACGCACCGCACTACAACTTCCCAAGCTACCAAGTTCCTCTTAAAAGGGCCTCATTTCATTCTTACGGGAACCTAAATAATCTATCGACTTTCTCTTAGAGATTGTTGATATTGAAGAAGGAGACCCTCTCCCTAGTCTCCGCATAGGAACCAAATATGCATAATTGAGTCTAGAGCCACGAGATCATCATATAAATCTCTTTAGGACACTGTCAATGAAGACTCTTTGTTTCACACAATGTGAAAGAGAGATTATATTTTAAGAGTCCCACGATTATCCTTGTGGTATTGCCGAACATCCGAGTGATATGCAAACATATTCACAATGAAGATGGAAAGCCTCGAGCCAACATCAAACAAGCTCCTGGTGGGTGGCATGTGAGATCTATCCAATAGATCAACCATGTGACAATGAGCAGAAACAATGGGTCGATTCATAATTATGAATCAATCTCGTTCAAAGTTATGGATTGACGGATACCTTTGAAATACCGGTCGTTGTGTTTAAAAATCTTTTCTCTAGCGCATCGGTATTAATGTTTCAAAAATTAAAAGGTGTTTATGATTGATAATTGATTTCCTTAAACCTTCGTTATATTGCAAAAACACTTTATCGAAAGCAAGATACGATTGTTTCTCAAATCATTTTCATCAATCGGTGAATCTCAATTCGATGGTTCACTCACTCGTGTTGTCTTCTTTGAGACGTTCGGTTTGAGAACAACTAGAACAAATTGCGAAACCATCAAGGAGATTCTTCGATTATACCGATCACAGCAAGATGCTTGTATCGATCAATCTGGGAACCGTGGGCGTGCCTCAATTCTACGAAAGTGATCAAAGACACTCGTGCAATTTATTGCTAATCGCAGTCGTGTGTACGCCCGACGTGCAAATGATCAAAATGATGCGGTCAATCCATAGCCGATGCTCACACTACACATTCATCTCTAAAGAAATCATGATAAGTGCATCAACGACTCGATATTTTCACTCCATGCTTCTTCTATCCGCAAATATCATGAATCAACTAAAGCTTCCGCCACTCGATAAGAAGAAATCATGATCCGAATGTGAGCATGTCGGTCCAAATGTCACAACATCACATAATACAAACACCACAATGGAATAGTCGAGATTTATGTTAACGGATGATCTCAATGCGCTCAAAACTCATCATCACGTGGATCGCTTAAAGACCTCCACATAGATTATCCAAACATGGAATAATGAAGAAACAATGACTACGATCTCTTCGAAAAGAACAGAACAAGAATCCTAGAACAATCTTAATGTAATATCCGTTGTATTCAATGTAATTTGAGGTGACCTCCTTAGGGAGATTGTTAGATTTAGTAAATCCAATTATTAAAGTGTCGGTCACCTCAAGTATATGTAATCGTTATAAAGCTCGTAGTCGTAGTTATTATAAGTTAAGTTGTATTTAGTTAAGTAACACCGTGGAGGACCGACGGGTCTTTACCCATCAGATGCCCGATCCACAACCCGTAGGTGGCATTTGTGTAAGACTATAAATGCTCTTCCTCCCAAGGTAGAGAGTTGGTGCTCATAATAATACTTTCATTTTCTCTCACTAAGTTCCCAAACCTCTAACTCTTTCTCTCTCTAAAACCTTGTATTAAACGCCTACTTGTGATCATGGTTTGATGTGTTTGTGAAATCCAATATGTTACATACAAGACGATGAGAAACGAAAACAATAAAGAGAATAACAAAAGTATAACATTTTCTTCACCCAAGGAATGTATTCACCTTATCTTTTAGAACAAACAATGTTACGTAAATCGCCACAAAATGGTAAAACTTCCGACGTTAGGTCAATCTTCATACCCGCTTAAGAATATACTTTAATAAATAGAATTTTGTAAGTTTCATCTGCTAGAGACTACACGTAAGTAAGTGATTGCACTTTAACGTGACTTTATTATTGATTCAGTTCGCCTCATTTCCATGAATATTCATGCTCAAGTTTTGAAAGTTTTAAACTTCTATACGATGAAATAGCCGACGACTTTGATAAACAAGGGTATTAGCAAAAGATATGACCACTTCATGGAAAGCCAAGATTCCTTCATGTTCTCTGACTAAAAGAGATTTTGCCTTTGAAGTTTGCCATTGAGATCAGTAAATATGCCCCAAAAGTAGAATTCTCACTATTTATCAAATGGTCAAATATGCACCAATGTACTCCCACATTGTTTAACTGTGCTAAGTGATATGAAATAATTTTGTTGGAATACAAGGAAATTTGACTATTTAGTTAATCTAAAGGAATGTTTGGATAAACCTATTGAAAGTGATTATATAGTGGTATTTGGAAGAGCTTTTGTTGTGTGAAGTTGTAAAAGATAAATGGTTGTTTACGTTGTTGTTTATGTTTTATTTATATACATTATCACAACAAAAATATAATTCATATTAAAGGTAGAATACATAAGAGTAAACTATTAGTATAACTAAATTACCGATGCAAAAAATATGATTTAACCAAAAGCCACTCACAAACCATAAAACACGCAGACACGACCTCTTTTAAACCTTTTTATCAACATGGATCTTAACCGACATATCAATGATCTCGCCACGGCTATTACCCATGCCTGATGACTAACATTCATTTGATGAATATGAAACAAAGAGGGAATGTTCTAGCAACAATACACAATACTTAAAAATTACAAACAATAATTAACAAAAAAAAACCAAACAAAAAAATAGATGTATAACAAAAATGCGAATAATCGAGACAGCAGGACCGCTTTATTTCATCAAGATAAAGTTCTTTCCAAATATTTAAATTTGATACCTTTTTTCAAGTTTGTTGCACATGGGCCTAACACTACGACTCTTTCGGCGATGAAACATTTGGCTCAAACTGAGTCTAAACAAAGTGAGTCGGTTGGAGTCAATTGCTTCATTTGTGGTACCTTATATTGTCGGCCATATAGTTTACAAAGTGTACTAATTTTGTATGTTCGTCATACAGTTTACATATTGGAGTCAATTGCTTCAATTGTTTGACAATTCTAAAATATTTCAGTTAACTAAAAACAATAAACAAATAAGCTATAAGTTATCTTGCCAAAGTTAAGTGTCAAAAGGCGATATATATATATATATATATATATATATATATATATATATATATATATATATATATATATATATATATATATATATATATATATATATATATATATATATATATATATATATATACATACATACACACACATATATATACATATATATATAGAGTAGTTAACGAGATAACAGTCTTATAATAGGAAGATATTGAAGAATATGGTGACCGTCGGATGTATCTTCTAGATATTGGCTGATGAAAATAATTGCAATGGCATATTTTTAATTTGCTTAATAATTGGTGGCATATGTATAACTCATTTTGGGCAGTCAAAACCACTTCTACGCCTTCCACTTTTGTCATCATATCCATATTTTAATCATACCGACTTCTGTGATTTTTTCACATTGCTATAACATTCATGCATCATGATCATGCATGATCCATCATCGTACAAATCCCAAAATAATAAACAAATGAAAACAAAAAAAGAAGAGGAATTCTCAAGCGTTAGTTTATTGTCATCATCATATTGACCATTAACATATTTGATTCATGCATCAAAGTTGTTCATCACTTGTTCAATCATTAATTAATCATTTTGCATAAAAAAACTATTCTCAAATCAAATTTTTAGCACAATAACTGTCATGTATCGATTTATGACATCGATCATTAAACATTTCTACGTCGAAACGTTTCATCATCGAGTTCGCATCGATCATTATCATCGTCGACGAGCTCGTGTCATCATCGGTTTTGCACCATCATATATAATCATCATCGTCACCATATTTTCTTTGTCGTCGTCATCGTTGTCAAAAACTAATACATGAAAGAAATCATGATACATAAAAGAACTTTTCAGGAGAAGGTGAAAAGCTCATGGTACATAAAAGCCTTTTCAGCAGCACCGTGAATTGTTTTTCGTCGGTAACATGGCTGGATGAATCGTCGATGAAAATGGAATCAGATTGGAACTATGAAGGCGGTTATAGGTTATGGAGCGAAGAAAACGGAAACCATAGGAACAATTATTTGACTTGGACGTGTGTTGCTGAAATAGAGAAATAATTGGAAGTCCCAATTTACTAAAACGCCCTTTAGTTTATTAAACATATTAGTTAAACTTAAATAAATAATTTCACATGTCAATTATTTATTGGCTTCTTAAACTATCTTATTTTAAGAACTATCTTACATGAACCTCATTCTATATATATATATATATATATATATATATATATATATATATATATATATATATATATATATATATATATATATATGAGGTATCTTAGCATAACGCCCTCATATCCCATGCCGCCATATTTATTTGCCATCATCATTGATTTATGTTTTTTTTATTTTTAAATGACATGTATGTTTTAATTAATATATGTAGCTTTTTATCTTTTTAATTTTAAAATTTGTTTTTTGTTATTTTTAATTTTAAAATTGTTTAATTAAAAAGACATATATTTGATTTGAACTTGGGTCATTCATGAGTTTTCTAAACAACTTACCACTAAAGTAAATTTTTTTTTGATTTATATCTTTCAAATCAATACAAATAAAAAGATGCTAAAAAAATCATGGAATTTGTAATTTAGGAATGTATATTATGAAGATAACAATTAAAAAAAATATGATATATATTACTTATAAGATAATTATACCATATATTTTTTAACCTATTTTTTTGTTTTTTGTATATACACCCTATTATATTATCAGTAAACATAACAAACTAATGAATATCTCCAATTCAAATCTCTTCCATATCTATCTTGATTATTTACGGCATTTGATATTCAAGTTCTATACGAAAATCACGATTGATTTTAAACACAAAATATTATCTCAAAACAAACCTACTAAATCATTCACAGAAGCCGTGCCCTAGATCATTAAAAAAAAGTAAAACCTATGGTGATACAAAAACAAATCTGCTACAATTATAAGAACATGATTGTAAAGGTATGTTTTTATTTTTAATATTTATAATCGTTTAATACATTGTTTATGGTTTTTCTCTTATTTGATTTTCCAGGTCTTCATCATCTGTATCCGTTATGAAGAAATCATCCATCATGATCATTGGTGTCTCAATTTGGTTAATTATAATTTATCAAGTTTTCATAATGATTTTGTTTGGCTATATTTTATCACATTATATTTGTTTGGTTTAATCTATCAAACTTAGGATACGTTTCTTAGGATGATGCATCACGGTAAAGAGATTGTTAAAGAGAATAACTTTATGAATAGATAGCAGCCTCATATATAGAATATGAACCGACTTTTATGGTCTCTTTGTGAGCAAAACCATCTTGGGTTATGGAAGGAGCTGCTATTATGGTTATCGTTACGGCACGATGAGGGGTTAGTATATTTGGTGTATCTTGACATATTAGCATTTATGTTAGATGATATGATTGTATGCAAAGTAATTGGGGCAACATAGCAAGCATCAATTGCATATATAAGTATTGCATGTTACTACATCTTTGGTGTTCCTTTAGGACTTCCTCTCGGTTTTGCAACTAATTGCTGTGTAAAGGTATGCACCTTACTCATTTATGTACTACATTGTTCCTTCTTGATTGTATAATGTGTTTGATTTATATGAGTCATCCATTTGATGCGTATATTGACATTGTGAAATATGCATGGTATATGGATAGGCATGTTGATGTAAAGCGTGGTACAAACCAATATTTTCGTGTTTATAATTTTTGTCTTTATCTTTCACAATTCATTATCAATCTATATCTAATAAATCATCGTTGGATCTTTATATCAATTTGCTTATGGAAATTATAGGAATGTGATAAAAATGGTGGTTGCACCGATGTAGACTGCTTGATCTCAATATCTCTCAATATCGATACTTCTAAAATCAAACTTAACCAAGAGAATGCTATTCATGATGATAGAAGCAGATTACACGGATTAGAATTTTGAAATTAGGGTTTAGGATTAAAACTTGCAAACCGAGAGTTTTTTATATATGCTTCGTAATCACAATTCAAGATACTCAATATGTGTAACAATTAGTGAATCAATGATCAAAACATAATTGAAATTCATGTAGAAAATGATAAGGAAATGATCTTTTAATGAATATGAATGGTGGAATTTTGGCGCTCTTAACACGATTCCTAATATCGCATGTCTTAGGAACTTAATCGCCTTTTTGGTTGAAGTATGTAGGTTCATTTTGACGATATACAATATGAAAATGAAACTCACCTTTAGATGAAGAATATTATATGTCGAACATGGGTGTGCAGGGTGGTGGTTTTAACTATCACAACCCATCATCCGCTCTTCACAAGCGTGTTTACATTGGTCTTCAAGATAAAGAAAATAGTAAGTTTTATGAGATTAATGTAAGCAAGCCATTACCATTTAACCGATTAGATAAAGTATAACATCCGGATATTGTTTTGTATCATATGAACTTCATCTTAATTATGCTCTTTTGTTTCATATGAAGTGTACATGATATGTGTCGACAATTCTTTCGCCACGACATAAAGAATCATCCTCCAAGATGAGGGTTCAAGCTATTACTATTGAGCATGTATATACTACTACCGTTGATGATAGGGTTATTTATGTTATGCATATTAAGGAATTGGATGCAAAAGTTACGACGAGGATGTTTAGAGTTAATTGTTATCAGAAGGTATCATTTTTAGACTTTTGGTGCAAAACCAAATTCATCATGTTAAACTTTTCTAATCTATAACTTGTTCCATTAAATATACACTACTATCTGAATTATAAGATACTGTTATGCTCGACTTACACCAAAATAAAAAGAAAGGTTCCAGGTAACATATAATTGCTACATTTTAAGACACATGTGTCGTAAATATTCGTATGAAACTCATGTTAAAAATGATAGTAATTATATCACTCTATGTACCTCATCAACCGTTACCATAGCAGCTCTAACTGTTGTGGCTCAAAATAGCAGCAATCAATGTAAGACTTTACATACGTTTACGTTCAATACTATTATCATTCTTCATTAGTCCCGGTGCATTTATGTTCAAATAGTTATATCTTTTCTGCTTTTTATTGTGAAACACGCAAACAACAGCTTTCTCCTCCTTTGTACAAGACAAACACCGCTGTTTCACGCGCCCGGTAATGCAAGTATTTTGTTATTGTATCTTTAAAATGTCAATTGTATGTTTTATTAATTGGGTTATCTGTGACAACCATAGTTTGGAACATTAAAAATGCTGTGTGTATATGCTTAAATGAGTAGCTTAGTTAAACTGCCTGTTGATGTGATAGTTTATAAAATCTAAATGAACATAAGAGATTTGTAAGAGAGCGTATAGTAGTTCTTGACTATCTCTAAATAACATTAAACAGAAAGCGTAGCATTTAATGTATCCTTTATTGCTTGCTAGCATAGGACGGTACTAACTGAAAAGACGGAACTAAACCAGAAAAGAGTAGGAATACTTAAGAACCAAATGAAGCTCCTATGTGTTGCTTATCAGTACTCTATATGTATCTAATCATCGGCCATATAAAATCGTGGATAGGCGTGTGTTAGGTAAGTTGGCTAGCCATTTATTAGACAATCTTCATAGCTCAGAGTAATAACCTTTGTCTCATACAAGATTCATTTTATGATTCCTTATCTCTATTCATAGGGGTAGCATCTACGTTTTTGTGCATGCCAAATATACCATTAATAACTTTAATGTTTAGAGTAAGTACATAAACTAATTATTCATGTTATTGTTATAGGTAATGATCGAGGTCAAGAAGTTGTGGTGCCACTTCCTATCAACATGAGAGACGGTGGATTCCTCAGCATCAGGTGAAGTATACCATTTATGTTTATTATATCGACTCTTTTTCCCATTATCACACCTTTGTATATGCTCATAATTGAAAACCTTCCCACAAGGACTACCACGGTTGATAAGAACAATGGCCACGCTTTTATTATCGGCAATTCTTTGACACCATCAAGATCAACCTCCTAACCTTTCTCCGGGAGGACATTAAGATGATGAACCTCAAGTGGACTTAAGTGCTTTATGCTCCATATAATAGATAATTAGGTGTGGGAAACAATATATTTGCACTAGGTTGACCACGAACCTTTATCAAGATTTCAATATCATGGTTTGCTCCAACGGTGAGAAAAATGTCATTAATTGTTAAAAACTAAAATCATCGCTTTTGTGATGAAGTTTAGTATAATATTAAGTGAGATTGTGTGCTACCCGATAAGTGTTTCATTATGGTTGAAGCAAGTGATGTAATAATGTTATAGTTCGAGAACTCACTCTTGCGCTTTTTGGTTTGCACTTTATGTCATCCTTTTCACCTTTAAAACTTTCTCCATTGACTACTTTTAGTTACATTTGAATCTAATCAGTGTTTAACTTTGAACTTATAAGATAATGGTTATGAATTTATGCACAAGTGCACGTATGGATTATTGTGTTTAAAACAAGAGCTTCGTATCGCCCATGAATACCCCTTGAAAAGACATAAACAACCCTATAAAATATAAGTTTTGACCCCCAAACACCCTTTAAACACCCTAAATATCATTGTGTAAAGTGTATATTTTTCATTTTATATAGCGCTCTTGGAAATTTGTGTCAACTTAATCGACTATACCACTACTTGCAATCTCACCACTCTATCATAGTTGATATTGATAATATTACGGGTGCTAACAAAATGATAACTGGATTATTATGACTTGAAGCTGCGACTGCAACTATCAACTTTTGTCGTTGTTTTCTTAACTACATAACTTTAGTCGTTGTGTAGTGAAAAATTATAATGATGTGATATGTGATTGGAGGCACACGTTGTTCAATGACACTAAAATTCACAACATCGGTGGATCTCGACTAGAAGTTCGTATCCAATAAATTGTACCAAGCTTTAGCCATAGCATCCATGTGTATTCTGGGTTAAAATCGATATTGTGATTTTAGTTATACTCTATAAAGGTCTGATTTTTCTATTTTTCTGTTAATTTTAACAAAGATTGAACATAAGAAGATCAGAGAGTTCAACAGTTCTACAACAAAGGCTTGGCCTTGGAAAAGGATGTTTGAGAATGGTTCCTGGACAAGCATTTGCAGAAATACTTCAGGATTCTATGTACGTTTTTTGACTTTTTTTTAATAAATCATATCTGGCTATAATACCTCTGTTGTCAATTAAGTTTCGCGGTTGAATAAACCCCATTTTGACCCATAATAAAATAATTAAAGTTGAATGGGTGACAGTCACTAATTTACGTGTTTGTTTTCGTAAAATTCAAAGAGAATGGGCTAGGTTGACACAAAGGCTTCTAAACATTAATGCAACAACTGCTTATTAATATATTAGGTTCTTTTTGGGATTGCATATAAAAAACCGCTCATTATTAAATTAGGTACTATTTGAGACTTGAAAATTTCTCATCATCGGGGCTTATTGGATTTGAAATTGTAGCTTCCACATTATTAGGTACTATTAAATACTGGAAAATTTCTTATCATCGGGGCTTGCTGGATTTGAAATTCTAGCTTCCACATTATTAAAATATCAGTCGTTAAATGTTTTTTTCACTTTGATGCCGGACACGGGAATTGCAAAGAGACTATTTTCGTAAACATTGAACCGAGATGCACTTGCGATTAAGCTACAATTTGCTCGACATTTAGGAATTCCAAATCGACTAGCTTATATATGTTTTAAAGTAATCAGTTATAACTAACCGCTTTTGAATAAGCATTTTGAAGTAAGCAGTTGTATAAGCGATCCCAAATACCACCGCTGTAAAGTTGCAGCAAGAAACCAAAGAATACCAACTTGAAAAAATATCAATGTTTGGGGTGGTATTTTAATTGGTTTGTGTGTTCTATTTACTTGAAATCCAAAGTCGGCTTTCTCAAAATAGTGTTATAATCCGCCACATGAAAGGTGACCGACATCTTATTTGCTCACTCAAAAACATCGCTAACCTACCCTTTGGATGTTGACCGTGTCGACATGTCCGTCGTAATATATGTCACATTGACTAATTGCGTTTCATTTTCCAATGATATTACGTTAGTATAATTTGTCAGTAGATAGACCGAACCAATACATGACATTTGGGTGGCCCATTTTATCTTTTAGTACATGATCTTTGGTTTAATTTTTGTGGTTTGAAGGTAGATTATGTTGGTAAATATGAAGGTTGGTGACGCAAACCAAGATCACGTGTATCTAGAACAGGCGACAACATGGATACAAGAAGAATGTTTAAAATCGACGAAACAACCCTAGAACCAAAGTTGGAGGACCTTTAAGGGACTACTATAGCCATTATTAATGCATGTGGTTATCCTGTTTGGCAGAATCTCAAACATCCCCTCTCAATGTCACCAGTCCGAGCTCAAAAAGGTATTAGGCAGCTCATTTCATTTTAGTATGAAATAAAAGGAATCATTTCAACTTAGTATTGGTGCAACACCGTCCAGGTATACTTGTGGACCAAGCAGAGTTAGTAAACCATCAAAATTTGTAACTCCGATGGAAAAGATTGGCTCAAGCTATGAGTGAGTAATCTTTTATCAAATATGTAGTAGCGCAGAGATCACGTTCATTCCTTCCTATGGTGATTCAATGATCTTAGGAACTATCGTTCCTATGATATACAATAGTGTACAAACCGCAATGATTTAGCAACAAGATAAACACGTAAACTCAAGATTATTCCCGAAATGTAACGAACGACTAAATTAAAACCAATACAAACTAAATTGAAAACGTTTTTATGTTGAAGTATTTGTATGCATCATGATACTAATACGTATCGGTATGTTTAAAACTGATTTAGTGCATATGTGTTTTTATGATTTAATTTTATTATTTTGGTTTTTGGAATAGTTTTTTGGACATACATGTTTTTCTTAGTGAATTGCATACATGTTTTCTAGATAAGTAAGTTTATATAAAACCAAGAACATACATGTTAAATACAAAATCCAATATCGATTGATATACAATTAAATACAAATTTCTAAGAAGCAGAAATACATTAATCTAATCGATCTATACACGTGTGTACAAGTAATATTTAATAAAAATATATATGTGCACACTCATTGTTATCAACATTTTCGTAAGCCGGACATATATGCACACTCGTAGTTGTCAAAGTTCAGAAGTTGGACATATGTGCACGCTCCTTTTCAATGTTTCAGAAGACGGACAAATGTGCACGCTCGTTGTCATCATTATTTTAATTCAGCTACATCTGATACAAAGAAAAGTATAAAAATTAGGAAAAACATACATGTTAAATGTAAAATAAAGTGCCTATATGTTTTCTAGATAATGTAAATTTATCTAGAAAACATATAGGCACATTTAATAGTAAAGTGCCTATATGTTTTCTAGATAATGTAAATTTATCATAAACGAAGAACATACATGTTAAATGTAAAATAAAGAAGCTATAACCATTAAATTAAAATTATTTGTATAACCACGTTAAAAACATACATGTTAAATATATGTTAAACCAAGAACAAACATGTTAAACCAAGACCAAACATGTTAAAAACATACATGTTAAACAATAACATATATGTTAAATATACTTACATCTTAGCCCGTTTAGATATACTACTACAGTAGCCATAATAGTCAGGCTCAACATGTCTTGCTCACAACTATTGTTTCGTTATTTATGATTGCTACTAAGATGTGCCAATAATTAATCAACTTGATTATCAGAAATTCGATTACGACAAAAGGTTAAAGAACTTCATATCATTTTGGCTCCCCTACACCGTTACATTTGATTATCATTACAAACGAGGGTAATGAAAAAGATGCAAGGCAATTAAAAACTTGTTTCGTGATCCTCAAAAAGGATGACAAACCAAAAGGATGACAAACCGACCATGTTTCTTGATAAGATCACTTCATATTATAAACTTTTTTGTTGATACATCAAATGGTTATATAAAAAAAGAAAAAAAATCCAATGAATGAAGCCCAACATAAAACAAAACTATGATCCAAAATATTGAAACTTTTTATCTTCTACAAATAGAAAGAGAAAGGATCCTTGAGATTATTCATTTTACACTTTTGATATGTGAGAATCTACGATGACCCCGTTAAAATAATGATTAAGTCAACTTGCGTGATGTATATCATGTCATTCATAGAAAATGTGATTTCAATCAAATAATAAAATACAGAGATCATGGTGATGATAGAAAGAAAAATCATCCTGATTCCAATATATCTTCTATTTTTTTCTCATATAAGAAACTTATTAAAAAGTATTCTCCATCCAAACCGATGTAAGAACCATGAAAGGTAACAATTGAATACGAAGCCAATATTTATTTTGATAAGCCCAAAACTGATAAAAGCTCACCATCTTATTAGATTAAAACTTTAAGAAACTTACCTTTTCCCATAACCGAGCAATATAGGCGCATAGATCGTGAAGAAGATATGGTGAACAATAAAACTGAACAATATCAAACTCACAATATAGATTTAAAAAGAGAAAAAAATTGAGAGTGGCGGCTAGGTTTTTGGGTGGCTAGGGTTGTGGAGAAGAAGATGAAACGTGAAAACTGACTTGGAAAACAAGATAATATCTGATATTATATTGTAACTGCTCTTAATTTTGTGTGATTTTACTTTTGATTGAAATCCCATTACTACCCTTTTAACTTTTAAAATATTGTCCTAATCTTTCTGTTAATTACATTAATAGCACATTCAATAATAGCCATTGATCAAACAATCTAATGGTTCAAAGAGAGTTCTCGCAGCTTCTAGCACTTAACAGTGGTTCTCATAATAAAGATACACTATATATATATATACATATATTTACACACACACACATATATATATATATATATATATATATATATATATATATATATATATATATATATATATATATATATATATATATATATATATATATATATATATATATATATATATATATATATATATATATATATATATATATATATCGTTATATAAGAACCACTCATACTAAAATGGATAAAATAAACATTTGACAACATCATTATTTTATAACCGGCATCGGGGAACATTTCTAATAAGTAGGTTTTTTTCTAAGAAATAAATAACTTAGATAATATAATGCATCTTTTGAATTTGAACTTTAAGCATTCCCACACATGTGAAATCAATGCTAGTACCGTACTATCGAATTATCTATTCAAGAACTATCATTTTGGTCGTGAACCAAATGTTTATCATGATTCTGAGACTTGCCATCTCATACCTAGGTGCCGGGTCGGAGCCGTTGCTATATCATACTTGATCGTTGTGCTTTATCACTATCACCAATGTGAGTTCACAGCCTCGCTTTTGCTTATCTTTGCAAACCCTGCGAGAGAGATACATGCTATAAACGAGAACACAAGCTTTTGCAATTGTACGTTACTTGATTATTTGTATTGCCTACGTTGTTAGCCGAAAGAACTCTGCATCATGAACCATTAGTCACTTGCGAGTGAACGCAGATATCGTGAATAGTACTATAGGGAGTAACGACCCCGTCTTGGTTATCAGAAATAACCGGGGAAAACCATATATGAATTGCATTAGGTAATTGGCTATTACCTCCTTCGGCGCAAACTGTTACATACACCAATAATTAGGTGTATGCAGTTGAGTATTGGTGTCATGAGCTTAGTGCATAATAACTGTGATTTTCTATGATAAGTTGTCTATTAAGCAATTATCATCTATCTTGTGTTCAAATGATTAACTATAAACCTATGTATCCACTCAACCTTTGTGTTTACCTTTTAAGCATGTTATCTCAAGTAATAATTGAAGAATATCCTTATGGCATGGAGTGGGCTTGCAAGACCTTTTTATCATGGTGTAAACATAAAGTTATCATTTTCCAAAAACTCATGATACATCTTTTGTTTATCATTAAACAATCTGTGAGTTCTTTGTATACAAATTTTATCAAAACGTCTCTTTTGAGTCATTTTCTATGATTAGTGATCCTTGAAGTGACACCCAAATTAGCCTTCCGCTGCTGTGTTGAAATTTTGGGGGTGTTATAGATTGGCATTAGAGCCAAGGTTATAGAGAACCAAGTTGTTTTTCAAAAAACATTTGGACTATAATTACGCTTTTGAAACAGGACTATTTTACACCACTACCCTACGCCCTCCGTGCCTGCTTTATAACATCGAAATGCATTGGGATTAATGCATCACTAGTAAAACATCAAGTGAAATAATATCATGAGTAAATTGCATTCATTTTAGTTAGGCATGGAGATTTGCTTGGCAGATTGTGCACGACTAACTAAAATCCTGTTTATCACATAATTTTTGGCATTCTACTTACATTACTATTTTTATGGGTTGTTACAGTACCATGTCGTCAGCTTCCAACCCCGTCATGTTATCATATGATTCTGATATGGAGGACGTCATGTCATCCACCACTGTGCCTATGCTAGGGAGTCCAGTCCCAACTTCACCGGCCATTGCTCCAGGTGAGACCGAACCCTTTGAGGAGAGGAAGGTTGCACCGACTCCACCCATCCCAGCTGCACCTGTCCATTCTGGAGAGCATTCTTCATACGCTCCTTTGACCTACGATCAGCTTATGCAATCAAAGAAGTGGTTGCCTGCCTCAGATGTCGGAGCAGATGACGAGGCATCCGAGTTATCTGAGAGTGCTGAATCTGTGTCTTCTGTCACACCATCCTCATCACTACTACCGATTCATCGTCGACGAAGGAGAGTTAGGGTTCTGAAGCCCTATGAGCCTAAGCCTTTTGGAATACCATATAGAATGCACCGAAGAGGTTCGATCTTCAAGCACACCACTCGAAAGCATGTGCGAGCAACTACTATATCTTTTGTACCTCCATCAAACATACCATGATCCATAGCTCATCCACCATCAGCTCCATTCACATCACCACCTATGAATGCTTCACCACTACCACCACCTACCACTTTCTTTCATCAGACCACTACTATACATGTATCATCACCACCGCTAGTGTTGGAATCACTCCTAAACCTTTATTCAAGTGTTTGTTTCTCATATGTAATAGGTAGCTTATTATGGCCTTTATGTTTGTTTTAGGTCAAACTAATGTAGAAGGCCCATAAGCTTAGGGAAGGAGTAGGAGTGTTGCCCTAGCTCCTTGCCTATAAATACTATGTAATAACCCTCACTTGAGGGTTGGTTGTTCAAGTTATTTTCTTCACTACACTCACGCATAACCGTGTCTTTATATCGTGTTTGTGTTTGATTTCTTGTTCAATCGCCTTAATCTCTTTCTAGTAAGCTTGTGTTGTAAAACTAGTGACCTAACAAGTGGTATCAATCGCCTAATAGTTGGGTGAATGTATTGTTTGAAGTGAGTTTTGGTCTCACGCTTAACTTACGGTTCATAAACTTTGGCTTGCTTAAAACGCATTTTTACACTTTTATTCCAAGATTCTTGTACTTTCAATGTTATAAGGTGTTAAACTTATCGCTTTTGGCAAAAGTTTTGAACTTTAGGCGTGGATCATTGTTTTCAACTAGTTTTTGAACGAGGGTGTAAACCTACGCAGAACCATTTTAGGAGCTTTGGATCATCAAGTTTCACATTTTGTGTTATTTTGGTGTTATTGAAGCTATTTCATCACACAAAACCGGTTTAGAAACATCTTTGGGCATAATCAATTTTACGAGTAATCCCACGCGTAGCAAAACCCTAAAACTACGCTGTAAGTTATTCCTTGGTTTGATCTTCGTTGTGGTTTACCCGTGTTTTCTTGCTTGGATAAGCCTGAAAATACGTCGACTTTGGATATCTTTTGCACCGTGATAGTGTAAAGATCATTTGGCAAAACCCCAAACTTACGTGATAAGATAAAGCTTACGCCAGAGAAATCCCACGATAAGATTCATCTTACGCCTAAGCCTAGTCTTACGACAAGGTAATCCTACGCCTAACTTTCACGCCTAACTTTGTGTCACGCATAACTTTAGAGTCTTTTCCCTACTTACGCGTAAGCTAGAACTACGCGTAACTCTCTTTTTTACGCGTAACTTTGGTGTTTTTACGCATAAGTCCTACTAGGTTTCTTGTGATTTCTACGCCTACGGACACTTCATCAACAAAGGTTCATTCGACTACAAAGATCCATTTTTACCAACACAAGTTTTCAACATGTCACAACCACCATACTCTAACTATTTCCCTTACACTTATTCTCAACGACAACAACAACAAATTCCACAACATCAACAATGGAATCAACAACAAGCAATTTATCAACAACAATTTAATGAACAACATACTCCACAACTTGGAGCAATTCCTCCACCACAAATGGTTCAAACACCGCCAAGTCTTCAAGTTCAACCCTACACAAATGACTTCAATCAACATCCATCAAGGAACACTATGAAGGAACCCACTTGGTTTGCAAAGATGTGTGAAGCTTTAAGCAACCAACAATCAATTCATGAGGTCGGATCACTGATGGACCTCCAATGCTCACTCCAGAAACTACGATCAATGGGTGATAAGGTTCTTTAGGTTTTGTGATCCAAGAAGCCACATGGAAAGTTCTTAAAGAAGGTTATCTTGAAGGTCCATTTGAGATGCCCATCGTCATTGTACCCGAGATCCAAATGCAATTCCACCAAGAGACGAACAAACGAACATTGCTATCAAGCAGATTTGAATCCTCAAGAACTTCTATACTATGAAGCGTATGAACTTGCAATGGAATATATCCTCTTATGATTACCAAACCCAATTCTTCGTAGTGTTGATGCTCAAAAGACCGCAAAGAAAATGTGGGATCATATTCGCCTTCTTATGGAAGGATCTCAGACTCAATCGAGGATTTGGAATCCAAAATTTACTTGGCTTATGAACACTTCATGATTGAACCCGAGAGACACTAGAGTCCTATCATCATCGATTTTGAGACATCATCAATGATTTGGATAAACACAACATCATCATGCCAAGAATTGCAGTGAATACTAAGTTCCCGAGTAGTCTTGGTCCCGAATGGAGAAGTATATCATTTTTCTCCATCAAGCGAAGAATATGCATCATTCTACATATGGATTGTTGTACGATTACTTGAAGCCTCATGAAAAGGAAGTTGATCGGGAAAGGATTCTCCGTGCTCAAATTGCTCCACCTACACATCGTGAAAATCAACAACTTGCCTTATTTGCTCAACAAAGTTATCCTCCTCAACAAGCAACTCAACCAACCGCCTCACCACACAAAACGATCATTCACAAAGAACAATCTCAACAAAATCAATTGGTTCCATACAACAACAACAATGCTCAACCAATTGTCGCGAAGCTAATGAGGACATCGATCCGCTCAAAGCATTGCAACAAGGATTTGTTATGATTGCTAATGCTTTTGGCCGTTATACCAACAAATCCAACAATCGATTCGCTCCTCATCTAACACACTAAATCAGTGTTGTAAACAATGGACGAGTTGAAGTTCGTAATCGTGGTTATGGTCATCGGATGGGCGGTGGTCAAGGGTTTAATGCTATGGGTAAGAACAACAGAGCTCAAGTGGTGGAACAGGAAATGCTCATAATGGGTTGAATGGTCTCGATGCTACAACCGCAATGAGAAGGGACACCTAGCTAATGCATGCCCAAAGCCGAGGACTAGGGGTAGTGCTTATTTCAAAGAGGCTCTTCTTCTAGCTGTTAATGATGAAGTCGGTGGATCTCTCATGCATAAAGAACAGAGTTTTATGGCAAATGCGCACTCTGATGATGATATGGAGGACTTGCGTGCCAATGCAGCTTATGTTGATGGCTAATATGCATGAGTTACACATGAGTGACACAGCCCAAGTATGACACCGATGGCTTGTCTCAAAACCCGAACAAACCATATTTATCATCGATCTAATATCTCCGCCAACATCCGAATCCCAAGGCTCGAATGTTCAAAATGAGTCATTTACATAACATTGCGACGATTCAACTAGACCTCAGAGTTACATTTGACGCATCAAGATGACCTTATGGTTTTCATTGATAATCAAATTGACTCCGTGGTTATACTGAGGATCTAAATAATGATCATGTTGTGACTCCTGCTGAACAAACCAAAATTTTGCCTCATCCGATCTTGCTCGTTACTTAAAGACCAAAGAATCCAAAATTGAAGAATGTTGTGCATTAAATAAGGACTTAAAAAGTAAAATGCACTCGTTAACCAAGGATTTTGAATGCTTACTATTGCAACTCAATTTTTAAAACTCAAGAAAAACGTGAAAAGGTTTTGAAACCGCTTTTGCTAAATCTCATCAAAACGAAAATATTTAGAGAGACAGATCGTGATCTAGCCGCTCAAGAATGCTTTGTTGTCCGAGATAGAACAATCGAAACATGAACATAAAAAGCAAATTAACGCTCTTTCCTTGGAAAATCAAAAAGCTAAGGCCGAGTTGTTAACTTGTCAAAACAGCTCTCAGATACAAAAAGCATTCAACGAAACGCATATTTGATCATCTTGAAGAAATCATCGGCTTGCAAAACAAACTTAAAGAGTTTAAAACTGTTGTTTATAAACATGGTGAGTCGTTGATCGCTATTGAAAAGTTTACATTAAAACCCAATCCAAATGGATATGGATGAATCTTGCTGACACAAACCTAAGCTTTCAACCAAAGCATTCAAACCAAACTCAAGTTTCCAAAGGTAATATAAAATTGATAATTCTATTATGAATGTTGTTGAATATCATCGCCAAGAGGAATTAGATGCAGACGAGAGTCGATCAAAATAAAAACTGCATTGCTTACAACAAACCTTTAATTACACAACACCGGTCACTTCGTCACACCAACGGATTCTTCTAACACACCAAGGGTTATCATAAAACGTCTCGAGTCTTCTAATGTTAATCCCCAACCGATTAGGCACAAATTTATGGTCCTTTACCTTCCATCGCTGAAGTAAACTCAAACCTCGAAAACGCAAAATTCTTAGATATTTTGATATTTTCATGGTCGACCTCAAAACTTTAGAACATGAGATAGAATATCATTCTAAATAAAAGTTCAACACTTTCAATCGCTTCTAGCGAGAACAAAGATACATTTTTCGTAAAAATCTTTTACCAAATGTTAAAATTTGAAAAATTGTGCATTGTCTTGGGAACGGAACTTTCATAAGGAACTTGGAGTGATGAAGGTCATTTTCGAGAAAATGAAACATCTATTTCTAATACTAAACGAAAAGAAAATGTTAAGAAAAGATGTTGAACGACTCTTGAATGATGTTATCTCGTACGATATTCATAATATTGTGCTATTGAATTACGTGTCATATGCATCCGATTATATCTCTCGCCGACATCGTTGACTCTGTGGTAATCGTTAAGAATACCGATAATGTGCTTCAGATCGAGTCTTTAAAAGTCGAAAATGAACGATTACTTAACGAACTTTACAATGCAAACGTCGCCTTAATTGGTGTGAAAAGATATTCACATTCAACAACTTGGTTTTCAAAACAAAATCGCCAGCTATGTGCAAAATCTTCCGATCCTAAAATTGAGCAACTTGATGATCAAAACGTGTCTTTGAAAAGTCAAATCTCAAAATATGAACAAGAACTTGTAAAGTTAAACAGAATATGGTGTCATATTTGATTTACTCAATAAGACTCATCATGAAGCATCAAACGAACTTGATCACTATCTTGCACACACTAGAGAAGTATTGCATTTTGTCGGTAATATTCGCTCGAAAATCAAGATTTGATTCACACTATCTCTATGTTAAGAGAAATGTTAGGAAAGTATGAAACTTCCACCAACCATCATTAAGAGATTAGCACCAAGAACACTTAGTAATCGTGCACCTAGAATCCCTACCGCCAAATCACAAGTTGCTAACGTGCTTCTCTACCGAAACAGAATAGTTGCATCTTTTCCAAACGCCCGCACTTCACAAACCTAGGAGCACTCAATCAAGAATAGGAAGTTGCACCTAAGAAAAGATCAATAAGGAATGCTAAAGTAGAAGAACACCCTAGGACTATGAATAAGACTCACGTTGCTTCCACTATAGATATCAAGGTCGGCAAATGTAATAGAAATAGTGATGTAACGAATGCTAAACCTTTAAGTACTTTTGATATTCAACCGATGCACCTTGTGTTATTTGTCGAAAAGTATGAATTCGATTGTCATGACAAATGTGTTGCTAAAGCTATAATCTCTCGCTTACTAATCCTAAGAATCGGAATACCTCTAGGTCCACTAAACATTCTAAGTTTGTGCTTGGTAGACCGCCTTCTTTAGATTCTAAGGCAATCATTGATGTCCCTATAGCTCCAGTTTCACCTCCTAAGACTGTAGTACCACCCAGTGCATTCACTAAGACTAAAGCAAATAGTAGTTATAGATGGCGAAATGGATATATAACACACTAGGATTTAAATGGATGCCTAAATTCATTGATGTGTATGTCTACTATAATCGCTTCGAACCCTCTAACATTTCGGGTTCCACATCTACTTTATTCCATCTCGTGTCGTTTGTGTGTACCGCAGTGATATGATCATTCTCTGATTGTTGATAGCGGATGTTCCCACACATGACAGCAACCTTAAACTCATTATCAAACTTTATTGCAAAGTTCATTGCACCGCCGATTCGGAATGATCACCAGCCTATCATGGGCTACTTGAGACTATATCAATGGGAACATCGAAATCGCAGGGTTTACTATGTGGAAGGCCCCGTCACAACTGCTTTGAGGTCGGTTTTGTGATGGAGATTGGAGGTTGCTTTCCCGGAGAAAACTTGTTTCATTCGTGATCTACAAGGAAATGACCTTATGTCTGCTCGCATAATTCTAGTCTTTACACTATCTCTATGCAAGACATGGTTGCTTCATCTCCCATCCGCTACTTTCAAAGGCAACATCAACAAAATCCTGCTATGGCACCGCTGCCTCTCACATCTAAACTTTCAAACCATCACCAATCTTGCTCGACACAAACTAGTTAAAGGTCTCCCACGATTCCTAAGTATTCAAAAGATCACCTTGCTCACCGTGAACAAGGGAAAAGCACTCGTGCTCATTTTCCTTTAAAGGTGGAACACGACTCTCAAAGATGTGCTTCATCTTCTTCACATGGATTTGTGTGGCGATGCGCGTGCAAACGATCAATGGAAAACGCTACATCTTAGTAATTGTTGATGACTACTCACCGGACTTGGGTCTACTTCTTCAAGCAAAGACCAAGCTCCAAAGATGATCATCACCTTTCTCACAAAATACAGTGTTCACCCGCAACACCGCCGACTAATCGTAATGCATAAAGGAACCGAATTTGTTAACCAAACCCTTCGTGAATTTTATGAGAAAGTGGAATTCAGATCAAACATCTATTGCACGACACCGAACAAAACGGAGTCGTTGAAAGACGAAACCGAACGTTAGTGGAAGTCGAAGAACAATGTTAATCAATGCTAAACTTCCAGATTACTTGTGGGCAAAACGATTCATCGCATGCTATACTCAAAACCGTTCTATGATCACAAAACGCCACAACAAAACACCTTTCGAGCTTGTCCACAACCATAAACCGAATCTCAAACACTTTCATGTATTTGGATCCCTTTGTTATCCAAATAATGATCGTGATGATTTTGGAAAGCTCAAAGCCAAAGTCGACATTGAGTATTTATTGGATATTGTGAGAATTCTAAAGGTTACCGGATCCGGAATCGTCATACAAAATGTGATGGAAATGATTCATGCTCATTTTGATGAACTTACTGAAATGGCTTCGAGTATAATGACTTAGAACCCGTCACAACCGCTTAAACTTCCTCAACCCCATCATCACCGAACAAAGCCCCCACTCACTCACAACAAATGGAAAGGTTACTTGCTCACTGTTCATTGACGATATTGATGAACGTGCTCGTGTGTATCCACTGCTCACCGCTCAACCCGATACTACTCTTATACGATACACTGCTACAACAACTACTATTGAAGAAGCACCACCATTGACTCCACCACAACAGCTTGAACACACCGCTTCCAACAATGATGAACCGCTTGATGATATTCTTAATGAAGTACCCCACCGCAGATTTTTATCCAAATGCGTTGTTTAACCCATTTGCTAATGAGATCGCCGCACTGGATGTCGCAGAATCTTCAACAAACCATTTGAATCTCGTAATCTACACAATGTATACCAACATCAACCTCTACACATCGATGGACAAAAGACCATCCTCCGCAAATATTATTGGCAACCCGAATCAACCAACGTTATGAGACAACGTCTTCACACGATGGTGAACATTGCATTTATGCACCACCGTCCGCTAACTGAGCCTAAAACATTAAAGACGAATGACAAAAGAAAACCGGATTGAATCCATGCAAGAAGAACTCAACCAATTTAAACGCCTTGAAGTATGGAATCGGTTGAAAGACCAACAGGGTCTACGCTCATTGGTCTCAAATGGATTTGGAAAACAAATTGATGTCAAGGGAACGAATCCAAAACAAGTCACGCCTAGTTGCTAAGGGTTATCGCCGAAGAGGAATAGACTTTGAAGAATCTTTTGCTCCGCCGCTCGTCTTGAGGTTGTTCGGATATTTCGCGTCGCGCTCATATGAATATGACGGTCTATCGATGGATGTCAAACCGCGCTTCTCAATGGACAACTTAAAGAAACGGTTTATGTCACCAAACCGATGGATTTGTTGATCCTAAATTCTCGAACCACGCCTACAAACCGAACAAAGCTCAGACGGTCTCAAACAAGCTCCTCGAGCATGGTACGACAAGCAATCATCTTTCCTCATTGCCAATAATTTCACCAAAGGTTCGGTTGACCCAACTCTTTTATACAATATCACGGGCACATATCTTAATTGTTCAAATTTACGATGACATCATTTTGGGTCTACACATAAAAGTTTTCAATCGCTTTGCAAAACTAATGAAGAAAAATTTTGAAATGTCCATGATGGGTGAACTCACGTTCTTTCTAGGACTCGCAAGTTCATCAATCACCCCGTGGTATTTTCTTGAGTCACCCAAATATGCCCTTGAATTGTTAAACAAATTTGAATGAAAACCCGTGACACTTATGCCACACCAATGACTCATACCAAGAAGCTAGACGCCGATTTACATGGGAAATTAGTAGACCCTACCAAACACCAAGTATTATTGGGTGTCTCATGTATCTAACAAAAGCGCAGACTGATATTGTCTTTGCCGCTTATCTATGCTCCCGCTATCGATCGCGACCAACCGAAACCCACCTCTTTGAGGCTAAAAGAATCCTCTCGATACATCAAGGGAACCATTAACTTGGGATCCGTATCCTAAGGATTATGGTTTGAAGTAATTGCTTTTTCGTGACGCCGACCACGCAGGATGCTTAGACTCAAGGAAAAGTACTTCAGAGCACTACATTTTATTGGTGATAAACCGTGTCCTGGCAATCAAAGAAGCGTGATTGTACATCACCGTCATCAACCAAGCAGAATATGTAGCCATGTCCGCGTGTTGTGCTCAAGTCATCCGGATGAGAACACAACTCAAAGACTATGGTTACGATTTGATGTAATCCCGATGTATCGCGACAATCGGAGTGCCATTGCGATCTCGCAACTCATCAAGATTCAAATCAAAGCACATCGATCTTCGCTATCATTTCATCAAGGACCACGGAACAGTGGCAGCTTGAATTATACTTAGGTGGCATGAATACCAATTGGCGATCTTCTCACCAAAGCCTTGCCTCCCGCTAGGTTTAATGAGTTGGTCCACCGGATTGGTATGAGGTGTTTGACTCAAGAGGAATTGGATGACCCCAAAACATCTTAAAAACCCGTCAAACACCAAAATATCTTTTGTAAATACATTTTTCAAAAACAAAATACAAAAATATAAAACCCGATAAAACAACAAAAATATTCTTCTAATCTAATTTTCTTTCAATATGGCAAGTACATTTCTTCCATCAACACTATAATCTTTCAAACTTCAGATTTTTCCGATCAAGTGTTGAGGGGAGAAAATTAATACTAAACTGCTTCAAAACATTCGTGTACTTGCATGTTATTCTACACCGGATGTTTCTTTTATCAATGGTGGCAAACTTTTCGGTTAAATGACACTCCTCGGACTAAAACTTATAACCTTTCATTATTTTCTTAAGTCGAGGGGAGTGTCGCAAGTTTATTTCTTAAAATCTTTGTTTGATAACCAAAACGGAAATTAAATGGCTTTGGATGAAAAAGGAAAAGGTGGAGGGACCAAAATTGTCAAAGCTTTAAAGTTAGTTTAAATAAAACACCCCACCTAACTCTTTCACTTTACATTTATTACTCTCATCTAACTAATCATACGCACAAAATTCGTTCAAGAAATCTGTGTTTTTGATCATCAAAGTGTAAGTGTTTTTATGATCTTAACGTTAATACAAGCAAAGGTTTTGAATTTGATGCAACCAACGGCTAAAACGTTAGATATGTGTGATTATGTGTTCTACGATAAGCGTATGAACACACAATCATTGGTGTGTGTTTATGGTTAAAAGAATGTGTCAAATGTGTCTTTAACAACAATGATACTATTTTTACCCTCAAATCCACCCGAAACACAAATTGATGGTTTTTCAAAATTAGGGTTCTTAAGTCGATTTGGGTATTTTAAATGTGAATGGTTTTGGTCAAATAGATTGTTGTGTGATGATTATATCATGTTGAATTAATGTTATCCAGCCCTATAACAACCCGTAAACACTAATTAAGTCGTAATTAGAAATTAGGGTTTAATGTTCTTGAGTTTGGGTATTTTGATTCACCACTTAATAAAATGTTAATACTTGGTTAACTCTCTCATGTAACATCTTAGAACTACCAAAACGCTTGGTGCAATTTTCATGGTTAGAATTGTTATGTAATTCTTGAACTATTAAGGTTTTGGTTTACGCGTAAGACTTTCTATGTAAACTATAAAATGTGTTTCATGCCATAATCTGCTTCAAAACGACTATACATGTTAAGATTGTAGATATGATGACTTTATTTCGTGTTTGCATACGCATAAAACTCGTAATCAAGGTCCTTGTTACTCTACGCGATAAGGATCACCTATATGAGAAAGTTATGCGAAGAGAAATTTTACGATAATCACATGCCGTAAGGTTCTACAATGGGACCACGCCGATCCGTGAAGGATATGCGAACAATGACCTCACTTAATAAGGCCTACTCACGAGTAAGCCTTACGCCGTAAGGTTTATATACGCCACGCCGTAAGCTCCACGCTTAAGGTCCCCTTTTCCCACGCATAACATTTCTTACGCTGTAAGTAAGGATCCCACGCATAAGCTTGCGCCCACGCATATACCACCCCTGCTTACGCGTAACTTTATCATTTCTACGCCTAAGCCCGGATTGACCTTAATTTTGAATTGTTACGTGTACAAACCTCAGAATAAACTAATCATATCGTCACGAAACCAATAATGTCACTAATAAACTTAAACGTTTGATATGTTGTGAACTATGAGTGATAACATAAACTTTAAAACTTAAAGTTAACTAAATCATGAAACATTTCACGGCGTCATTGGACTATTGAACAAACAAGTGACTTAGGACTCAGAATAATCATTAACACTCTACATTCAATAATAAGACAATAAAACCTTCATTGATCGACATTATGTCTTTCGATATGTTGGTTCTTTTGGCTAATGTTATTTCGCATCACGACATGGTCAGCTCAAATGAATGTGGATGCACCAAGTTCTCACAATTGCCGACATCTTCCCTAATGGCTATCCGAGAAAGATTGGAAAGAACAACCTTAGGGTTGACTTTGAAACCCTCACATGCTCATAATCTTCTTGTCTCATTGCCGTGGATATTCTAAGGAATCATCCCTACCGTAACATGCTCTCACACTCGCACTGATCGAAATCTACATTCAACAATTCCGAATTCAATGCAGAGGATCACGGGTCAAGGTGCAATGATGGTGACTATTAATCACAAACAAGTCACCATCACTCACGCAGATTCTGGGTCGTTCTTCTCATTCCGTAAATCGTGTCAACCGACTTCTATGCCACACCCACCGAGGAGACAGTTCTACAATTCTTGATTGATATTGGCTATGATGAAGCTTCAGAACTATCTCTAAGCATTCTCATGTGGAGCTTAAGAACATTCCTCAACCGTGGAGAACCCTCTACATCATCATCACCAAATGGGTCTCTCGTCGTGACGGTGGCTATGAGCATCCCAAGCTCATAGAACCGCAAATCTTCCGTCACTAATCAACAAGAAGGACATTGAAATTGAAGCTCGATATGGGATGACATGATGACGTTTCTCAAAAAGCTTGGCTCAAAGATTCCCTATGTCGATACACAAAACTGTTGATCCAGAGAGCACTTGGACTTCATCCGATATCCCCAAGAGGTGTTACCGAGCCTATCCCATCTGTCGAGAATCAAGGAATCACAACAAAGAAATAGGTGTCTTTGTGTTACCGATCACCCTCGACTAACGAAATCAAGAAGCTTGAAACATACAAAAGGTATCGGGTAGCGTAAGAGAAGGCAAAGTTGGTCATCTCGATGAAAAGCCTTCTCGAACTCCTACCGGAGAACCGTAAGAGGAAGTGCCGGAAGTGCAAGAAGCCTGAGAGTCAAGGAAAGTCCCAAAGAGGAAACCTGCTCCAAAGAAGAAAGTTCCTCTCGGGAAGATGTTCCTATTCCTACACCAACCACCAAGAAAGCTACCGGACAAAAGCTTTGAGGATACACAATCGGATGAGGAGGTCCACTACTCGAATCGCAAACCAACCACCTCCTCAAGAGAGCAAAACCTCCTAGTCCTCCAGTGACCTAGGAAAAGGAAGACTCTGTACTTGTGCCATAATGAAGAAAGCTATGAAAGTGATGAAGAGCAACCGGATAAATCCTACAGAAGAAGTTTAAAATCGTTAGACACCTTCAAAAGGCTAAAGAATTTGAACAAGAACAAATGCGTGGCCCTGAGGGTCGAGTGGTGGTGTCCACTCTTCACCGATCCCGATGCGTTAATCGACCCGATAAGGGATCCGTGCCACCACTCTTGTGCAAATGACAAAAGCTTGTGGAGGAGTCACGATTATAACATTGAGGAACCGTAAAAGGATAAGACGAGAAAGAAAAGATCGATGAAGAAGCTAAGGCTCGACGGAAGAAAAGCTAACTGGACAAGATAACTAAGAGAATTATGATGATTATCTTCTCAACAACCAATTCGCTCCAAGGAGGATATCGCACCTCCTCATGTCTCCTCATCATCGATTCATCATCTCACTCTTCACCACCACCATCTAAAAGATCAACCAAATCAACATCCAAATCGGTGAAGAAGCCAACTCGATCTTGGATTTCTCATGCGCATAAAAGAATTGGGAATGTCACAAACAAGTCGAAAGAAAGACATGCTCCATGTGAAGATGAATTTTCTACCGATCGACATGATATTCATGATGATATCGACAAGATGCAAGATGAAAGGAGTATGTCCGAAGCTCATGAAAGATGATCTTCAAGGAAAATGGATGAAATGATCAAAGGATACACTCACCGGTTCCTTATGGAGGTCGTTCAAACCGACAAAGGAGATGTATACCGCATAATCAGATCCAAATCTCTTGCATCTAGCCAAACAAGCCATGAAATCAACTCCGATGAATTTAAGCATCAATCCATTGAATCCACAATTTTCTCGGATGATGAATTGGTGAACCGCTAGTAGCGCAAATGTCGAAACGCTCTACAACGTTTGCCTCACACTAAGCTAAACTGTTTGAAGCTCATCGAATACCAACTCGTGTCCTCATTCCGAGAAGAAGTCAAGGCCCAAACGCTCAAGAGATGATGAAGACAAAGATCGGGATAAGGATAAAGAGCCCAAACGCACAAAAAGTCGATGAATCATCTTCTATTCAAGATTCCATGCAACCTCCTCCCAAAGGACTCGACTTCTCAAAGAACTCCTCCTAGCTCTTCACCGATAAACCTCAGATTCGAGTTACCGCCGAGACACGTAAAACGGTGATCACTTTGAGTATACGGGTGGTGACGATGAAGAATTCCATGAGCCCCAACAACAACCCGCCTCTCCCGACAAAGTGCGTAAACCGTAATCCTCATCTAGGCCTAAGAAATGAAGAAGAAGGCGCCCATGGTTGACGTCGTATCATGGCTAGATGACGATAAAAGCAGGAATTTGAATGGTTCTCTACACTTGTTAACTCAACTCCCTACCCGTGAAGGTCAAGATCCGTAGACGGTAATACATTGGAGCATGCTAAGATTACGTAAGAAACGTTCCACGTGAAAAGATGACGAAAACCGAGTTGAAGCGAATCAAGAATGAAGCATTTCAATCGTTAAAGACCGCTCGAAAAGTGCCCTCGAGGTCGAATATTACCTTGATAACATTGCACGAGCTATGTCTAAGAACATGGATTGGCTCAACCCAGAAGCAAACATCGACTTCACCAAACGGGACAACCCTTCATATTACACCGACTGGTCAAAACCACTACCGAAAATTGGCCAACCAGATGAACCTAGGATTCTATTCAGATATTTCTTCAACAAAGACTTGGAATTTCTCCTACATGGTGGCGATGGCTCAAGGAAATACGCTACATCTTTGACACTTCCCTTCCCAGCAGCCATATACTCAAACTGCATAGCTATCGAGGAAAGAGCTAATCACTTGTTCTCCAACAAAGTGGAAGCATACGACCGAGATGCAATGTACGGATTCATCATTGGCGGAATGCCAAAGAATCTACTACGTGTCGCCAGTTCGTAAGTCTCAACATGCGGTGTTCAAGATTAAGGATATCGCTGCCATCAAACATGTTGATCTTTCGACCAAATGGGACTACACCTTTCTCAAGAAGATTGTGGTCAAAAGGCAAGATGAACGGGATTATGCATTCTCCAAGTCGACTTTGAGAATTTGTCTATCAACGACATTGAAGACATGTACCTTGCCAAAGTCTGAGTGGTCGCATGAGGCAATTTTCAACTAAAGTACAACGTGAATTCATTAAGTGGTGCTCATCTTCATCGACGATAGTTATCAAAGAACGGTAGAAGATCTCCGGTGGCGGTTGAATCTTATCGAGACCCGTGTCAACTTCACTCCACCGCACTTGATCTTCCCGACATCAACCACTCTCACAATTTACACTCATCGACAAACCATTCGGCGTCGTTTACGCAGTGAACTTCAAAGAAATTGCTTGATGGCGTGCGAGAGATCTTCACAAGTTTGGAGATCACACTTTGAAGATGGTTAGGGACGGATGGCTTATCGATTGAAGGATATACACCAAAAGATCGGGTCTCCTAAGCGATGGAATTCTCGGGATCGAAGGGATGTGAAGAGGATCATCACGATGGTTGATGAACGGTTGTATAGAAGGATGATTCGTAAGATTGGAAAGCTATGTTGGTGGTCCACCGTGATTAACATTACGACTTTCAACGCCCGATTCACACTCCTGGCGACATCTCCGGACTACCGGTACCCTTAAACCGCTTCTTTCATTATTACTTTGGATGCATGATTTATATATGTGAATGGCTTGTGCACATAACAAATGTACAACCCGTAATTGTCAAGAAAGGACCTCGTGGTACGCTTCAATGCCACAATCCTCATAAAAGGAGCGAAAGCTTCTTACTTTGAGTAAAACCTATCAAACCTTTCATTTTTCAAGGTTTTGCTCAAAGGACAAGTACTTCTCAGATGTTTTCAACACCTCAACCGCTTATATCACTTGTTGAGGGGAGTATTTGAATTATAACTTTGTTCACAAATTGTTCATAGTGGTCATCTTCCCAACACTCGAAATGGTCATATTTATTCTCAACTTTTCAAAATAACATTTTATATGCCATTTTGAGGGGAGAAAATTATGTGATAAGAAATATGTTGTGTTAATACAAATGAATCTTTGTGTAATAGACTTAACCAACGAATTGACGGTACTAAACTATTAGTAACTCAAAAGACTTATCCGGACGGGTAATAATTTCAAGCTAGTTCTCTAGTAATGTAAACGTGTCTCGCAAAGGACTTGTCCAAGTAGAAAGTACCATTCGAGAAACTCTTGGTAGACATGAACTCACGGTATGACAACCTTCGAGGCTTGTCTACACCTTCAAGTTAGTTATTAGAGCTAGTTGTCACCAAAAGCTAACAATGTAATTTTTAACTATGCAACGTAACCGTGTCTCGCGGGAGTGTCTATCTTGAATTGATCAATTCAAAAGTGCGCTCTTCCCACACAATGCATATTTCCGTCAAAACTCTAAAGCACATGTGGGGGAGTATTTACGCTAAAGATAAAACTCTCACGATGGTTCAAACATGTTTTTCATTTACAAACCCTTTGAGAGATTTTCTTAAAATTGGTTTTATGGCAACATAGGTTAGTCATGGAGTGAGAAGGTGACTAAGGTTAGGAATAACCGTCCTATGATCCGCCAGAGTCGGAGGGATCTACCCAAGGACATCACAAATAGTTAGTACTTAGAAGTCCTTAGGTACGATTATAAAAGGAGAAAATGAGAATCGGAGAAAGAAGGAGTTGAAGAATTAAAAGAAATGCAAAGAAAAGGGTGAAAAGAAATAGCATGCACTAAGTGACACCGGGTTCAATTCATATGCTACTGGTTGTCACTTAGTGACACCGGTATTGTAAGATATAACTTTTCACATACACATCAAACCATAACACAAAGTAGCATATAGATGGAATTCTAGAGAGAGAAAGTTAGAGGTTTAGGGAACTTAGTGAGAGAAAGTGAAAGATATTATTATGAGCTCCAACTCTCTACCTTGGGAGGTAGAGAGTATTTATAGTCTTACATAAATCGCCACACATCGGGTCGTGGATCGGGGCATCTGGTGGGTAAAGACCGTCGTCCTCCACGGTGTTACTTAACTAAATACTACTTAGCTTAAAAGAACTACGACTACGAGCTTTTAACGATTACATATACTTTAGGTGACCGACTCTTTACTACCGGAATTTCTAATTCCTAACAATCTCCCTAATGGAGGTCACCTCAATCATGTACCAAAATTACATAGAATACAAATAGATATTACATTAACAATTGATCTTGTATTCTTGATGTAGTCCTTGCTCCTAAGCTCGTAGTCATTGATTCTTCACATTGCATGTTTGAATATTCCAAGTGGAGGTCTTTACCGATCCATGTGATAATAAATTTGAGCCAGATTTGAGATCATCACTATCAAAATCTCTAAGACATCCTTTGTGGTGTTGTGACTTTAGGACCGACATGCTCACATTCGGATCATGAAATCTTCTCATCGAGTAGCGAAGCTTTAGTTGATTCATGATATTGGCGCAACAGAAAGCGTGTTTTGGAGTGAAAATATCGAGTCATTGATGCACTAATCATGATTTCTTTGAGTTGAATGTGTTAAGTGAGCATGCGGCTATGGATTGACCGCTTCATTCCGATCACCGCAACCGCCGGGTGTACCGCATACAATTAGCAATAAATCGCATCTAAAGTGTCTTTGATCACTTTCGTTGAATTGAGGTACACGACCCACGGTTCCCGCTGATCAAGACATGTATCGCCTATGATCGGTAAAATTCAAGAATTTCCTTGACGGTGGTTTCGCAATGTTCTATTGTTCTCAAACCGAACGTCTCAAAGAAGACAACACGGAGTGAGTGAACCAAATAATTTTAAGTCCATCGATTGATGAAAAAGATTTGAAAACAATCGTATTGTTTCAATAGAAATTGTTTTGCAATACAACGAAGGTTTTATTGAAAATCAATTATCAATCATAAAATACCTTTGGTTTGAAAATGAGTACACGGTCGATGTGCTAAAGAAAAGAGTTGTTAAGCACAAAGACCGGTTTTTCAAAGGTATCCGTCAATCCATAACTCGAACCGTGATTGATTCAAGAGATTGAATCGCCCCATTGTTTCTGCTCGGTTGTCACATGGTTAATCTATAAATAGATCTCACATGCCACCTACCGTGAGCTTGTTTGATGTTGGCTCGTAAGGCTTTCCATCTTCATTGTGAATATGTAAACACATCACTGGGATGTTCGGCAATATCACAAGGATAGCGTGAGGACTCAAGATATAATCTCTCTTCCACATTGTGTGAAACCGAGAGTCTTCATTGAAAGTGTCCTAATGAGATTTATTGATGATCTCGTGGCTCTAGACTCAATTTGTGCATATTTGGATCCCGTGTCGAGACTAGGGAGAGGTCTCCTTCTTCAATATCAACCATCTCTAAGAGAAAGTCGATAGATAATGTCGGTTCCCGTGAGAATGAAACAAGCCCTTTAAGAGGAACTTGAGTGGTTTGGAAAGTTGAAGTGCGATCGTCATCGGGTCCATGACGCCTTGTCTTCAATACCGATGTTACCATCAAGTAGCATATGAATTGAACCCGTTTTCGCCCTAAGGTTGAATACATGGAGGGCTATTTGTTTTCACCCTTTTCTCATTCAATTCTTTTAATTCTTCAACCCTTCAAGGCTTACCGAGACTTCATAGCTAGAACCTTGTTGGGTTTATTCCAAGATTAGCTCACCTTGGTCCGCACTCTTCCCATATCTCATTTTTCTCCTTTTATCATCATACCTAAGGACTTCTACACTAACTAGTGGATTATTCTCGGTGATCCCTCCGGTTCGGCGGATCATGGGAACACATACCTAACCTTATCATCCTTATATCTCCGCATAAAGTAGAGTTGGTCGGTCTATTTGGTATTGTTCATTTGCCATTGGAACCAATTGAAAACCATTTGAAAATCAATTCGATACTTGTGATATATTATCAAAGCATTTTGTACCGAATTGCTTTTGATATTTTTAGAACGAGAACCCCTCAACATGTGCATCAAGTATTTGAAAATGTTTTGCACACGGAGGCAAGAGAAAGAATTAACTTCTTTGATTACCATTTTCTAAAGATATCAACATCACTTCCCACATCAAATCAAGAAGATATAGCATTTAGGGAAGGATGAGGTTTCCATAACATTGCTCCCCTCAATATGTGCCTCGAGGTTTGAAAAGAGTTTTGCACATACTAGAGGAACTTGCACATTGAGATAAGTTGATCACATTTCAAATCATAGGTTAAAGATAGATGCTCCCCTCAACATGTGCACGGAAAATTTGAAATCGTTTGTCACATGTGGGCGAGGATAGCATGTACATCCTTATAAAACCATTTACCGAATTATCGGTTTAAATCCAATTTAAATCACACATTCTCCCGATCACAATTATCAAATCATTTGAGATTTGTGATCTCGTATAGATTTAAATTGATTTTGAAAGCTTTAAGGAGAATTGTGACTTGATTATGAAAGCGTTTGAACCGATAAGGATCGGATTTGAGACTTTAAACTCCATTGATAAAACATGCATGTAAATCTTTTGAAAACAATTTAATGCCAAATAACTTTTAATTTAATTGAAATCATTCTCCCCTCAATCAATGACATAGGTTGTTGATTGAGAGATAGAGATTTTGACAAATAAGTCTTGATGATTATCAAAAATGGAGATCGAGTTATTTTTCAAAGCATTTAGTTTTCAATGAGATAAATGTTTATAGAATCGAGCATGGAATTTTGAAAACATGATAAGACATGGCTCGTTCTTTCTTTTAAAACCGGGTTATTGCCGAAAATGACAATAAACCATTTAGTTTCTCTTTCTCCCAAAATATTTTTGATTTTTGATTGATTTTTTTTTATTTATTTATTTTTTTTTTTTATATAAAACTTGAACAACATCTAAAGTCCCGTGTCATTCTTTGAATGACAACATCAAGACCGTAGATATTATCGAATCGAGAGAAACATGACAAAATGACAATATTTTTTGAAGATATTTCAATTTTTCAAATTTTTATGGATTTTGAAAGTTTTATATTTTTCTATTTGATTTTGAAGGTTTTATAATTTTGTATTTTGTTTTCAAATAAATATTTACAAGAGATAGATGAAGATAGACCTTTACTCCTCGCCTTCCTCCTCAAGACGTTTGAGTGTTTCGGTTGAAGGCTTTTTAAGCCAAGACGTGGAAGGATAAACTCAAACGTTCTCTTGGAAGAGCTTTGGTGAAGATGTCGCTAATTGATATTCGCACCTCACAAAGTATAGTTCCACCACACCTTTTCCACTTGTTCCCGATGAAATGATGTCGAATGTCGATATGCTTTGCTCTTGAGTGTTGAACGTTGTTGCATGAGAGCAATAGCACTTTATTATCACAAAGATGAGGATTTTGTTGAATACAAAGCCATAGTCGATAATTGAGATCTCATCCATAAGATTTGAGCACAACAAGATGACATGGCTATGTATTCAACCTCTCAGAGGAAATAGAAGTACTCATTTGCTTCTTTGAAGACCACTCACAAGCTTATCACCCAAAACTGAGCACCTCCGACGTACTTCGACGTGTATCTTGACAATCTGCATGATCAAGATCGCATAGGCCGTTAGTGACATACCGTGTCCTTGGTACCAAAGACCCATATTGATGGTTCCTTGAGATACCAAAGACCCGCTTAATCGCTTCAAGGTGCTTTTTAGTAGGCTTAGCTCGGTATCTAGCACACATGCAAACAATGAACAAGATGTCTCGGTCTACTAGCGATGAGATACATCAGGATCCAATCATACTCGATATTTCGTTTGGTCAATCATGATCCCCGAGAGGTCCTCATCTAGTTTGGTTCGGTCAATCATGGGGTGTCAACAGGTCACTTGAATCAAATCCAAATTTCTTTAAAATCTCTGTTGTATATTTAGATTGATTTATGAAAATGCCTCCGGACTTTGTGAAATTTGTAATCCCAAGAAAATGACATTTGTCCCATCATTGACATTTGAAACTTTGAACTCATTTCATTTGAAAACCGATCACATTCCATTGGGTCTGCGAGGCAAAAATAATATCATCAACATAAATTTGAACATGAATTAAATGTTTGCTCGACTTCGGTGAACAATGTAGGATCAATCGCTCCTTTGATGTATCCGTTGATAGAAGAAACTTTGACAAAGGTATCATACCATGCCCTTGGAGCTTGCTTTAAACCGTAAAGAGCCTTCTTCAAACGATAACGTGAGTAGGATGCTCTTGATTCACAAATCCTTCAGTTATCGGCGTGACGACTTCTTTAAGATCTCCGTTCGAAATGCCGTCTTTACATCCATCCGATATACTACCATGTTCTTACTCGCAAGATTAGCGAAAGATTCGATTGCCTCGATTCGAGCAACTGGAGCAAAAGATTCTTCAAAGTCTATACCTCCTCTTGACGATAACCTTTAGCAACTAATCGAGCCTTGTTCTTCAACACATCACCATGCTCATCAAGTTTTACTTTGAAGATCCATTTGAGAGCTATAATCATAGCACGATCTCGGAGCGGTACTAACTCCCATACATCAAGACGATCAAACTCATGGATTTCATCTTGCATGGCATTGAACCAACTATCTTCATTCATGGCGGTTTTAACATCTTTTGGTTCGATCTTAGATAGTACGGAGTTGAAGAAACACCATAAGGCATCGGTTGCAAGTTGTTTCCGGTTGATACAGACGAGAGGATTTCCAATGATGTTGTCTAATGGATGATCGTGAGTCTATTTTCGAGATGTTCATGTGGCGCTTGTTGAGGAACCGAGGTAGGTGAGTCGATGTCTCTCAAGAAGATGGTTACGATGATGATTCAGAGTAGCAAATATGTTTTCAAATGGAGCATCTTCAGAGTAGCAAAGGGATTAACTTCATCATTGATGCCGTAAACATTTCCATGATGTACATTTGAAGAATGATGATTTGTTGATGAGATCAAGGATCGTGCAGTGCTTCTTGACTTAAAGATATTGAGATCAAGGATTGACTTCATTCACCGGAATATGAGCATCCTCTGTTGTAGGTTCACACCTCATTATTAATTGAATCATATGGTTCATCAAACATAGGATCAAACAATTTCTTTACATCATCTTCGATGGAGGTACATATGGAGTTTCTTGAAAGGAGTTTGGAACAAGAGATGATCCAATGGGACTTGTTTTGAAGTCACGGGTCTGGTGGAGTGTCCAGAGCCATTTGACCGGTCGACTCATCAAACGTAACGTGAATTGTTTCCATGATATTTCGGGTTCTTTTGTTGTAGATTCAAGATCCCTTTTGTTTGATGCATATCCTACAAATACTCCAATGTCGACTTTGGCCCTAAGTTTGCCTAAGTCTTGACCTCATTAGTTGGATAGCACAATGCACCAAACACACGAAGGAAAGATAGATTAGGTTTCTGTTGTGGACAAGTTCGTATGGAGTTTTTCCATGAACGATTGTGAATCGTGGAACGATTTTGTGTGTAGCATGCAGTGGCAATTGCTTCACCCGGAGAAACATTGGAACCTTTGAGTAGATCAAGATTGTTCTAGCGGCTTCAACAAGAGTACGATTTCGTCTTTCAACTACACCATTCATTGAGGGGTTCGTGGAACACTTCTTTGATGGTCGATTCCAACGCTTTCATAGAATTCACTAAGTTGTTTGTTGACAAACTCGGCCCATTGTCTGCTCGATAATTCGATCGTTTTGTTTAGTCGAACTCGCACTGCTTGATGAGTTTGATGATGATATCGTGAGTTTCATCCTTTGTCCTTAAGAACTTGACCTGTGAATCTAGAGTAATCATCAACCACAACTAACACATATTTCTTCCCAAAGATATTCTCGCACCCTCATAGGTCCACATAAATCCATATGAATCATATGAAGAACTTACGTGATGAGTTAGTAGGTTTGGGTTTATGGGCATGCTTCTTGCTTTTTCCCAATTGACATGTTGAACAAAGATGGTCCTTTTCATACTTTAGTCTAGGTAAACCTACAACTAAGTCTTTTCGGAAAGATTGTTGATGGTGCCAAGTTCAAGTGATTGAGACGACGATGCCATAACCATGACTTTGTTTTGGAAGCCTTTGATAACAAGCGATTGAGAGGCCCTCATCATGGCATCGATAGAGATGGTGTAAAGGTTTGAGCCACGAGTTCCTTTTAACGCTTCCTTACCATTAAGATCTCTAACAAAGGTGTATGTTTTCAATGCAACTTCTAGATCGAATCACGAGAATTGACCAACAGAGAATGATTATGGCCCAAACCTTCTACATAGTAAACTCTAGAGATGACACTATCACCAACAACATAATCTCCATAACCCATAATAGCACCGAAATGATCATTACCAAATCTAATAGTCCCGATGAATTTGCTCACGAAGTTCATGAGCGAGACCGGTCTCCGGTCATATGCTTGGAATAAATGAGTCCAGTACCACGTAATCGATTTGAACGATCCGCGGTTGAACACGTACAAGAATAGATAATCGATAATTGGGATCCCATGCAAGAATGGGTTCCATTTGGTTAGTAACAATGTTTGGAACACCCACATCGTAAATAGAAGCATTCATATCAAAAAGTGAGGCATGGAATCATTGTAAATAGATGCAAGATTAGTGTCGAGATAGCCTGCTCACAGTGTGATCACTTCTTAAGGGAATAGTTCTACCAAGAGGCATCCATTTTCTAGTGGGCATTATCCGATTAGTCTTAAGACCAACAGTGTCCAATAAAAGCCTATTTTATCGAATGTTCTTCCCGGTTTCCATTGCTTTCTAACTTTCTTTCATTTTTGCCTTTTAGCCTTCTTAGCATGAATTTTAGCATTAACAATATTAATTGGACACTTAACATCATTAGGCGAACATTATCACCACATTCATGATTAGAGATGTAATTCAAGACATCAAGACATGGTTTGCAAATAGTATCGGAATTCAATTAATTACAAGACGCCTATGGCTAATACTAGAATCAACACGATTCGCTTTATTCAATTCAAGCTTAAAGTTCCTAGATTGTTCTTCTACTCTTCCAAAGGCACATTCTTAGCTTGAGAGGTCCTATCATTCCTTGTATTGTCTTGAGACTTTGACCGCTCCTTTAATGTCACCGATTACTCCTATAGAGGAATGGGAACATTAGTTGGTTTTACTACTCTTTGCACCACCTGCTTAGATGTTGGGATCCGAACTACATGCAGTGCACTAAGGTTCACTTTCTTAAACTAGAGGTACCGAGATTAGTACTCCTAGAAGGCATCTTTGAGTCTCTCTCTTAGCATTGATGATCTAGAATCGAACTACTCAAGGGTACACTCACGGTTCACATTTAAAACATTGGGAATCGAGTGCATATCATATTTGGCATTAGGCATCGAGCATGGAATCAAAGGGTTAACTCTCTCACCTAATGTCTTTGGGCATATTGTGATCAAGCATTCTAAGATTTCTTGAGATCGTTTGGCATATAAGCATGCATGTCCAATTGCATTATCATGAGGTTTCTCTAGCTTATCCTCTTCAACAATCTCACGCAGACATTCTAGGCAATCCTTAAGGGATGAGAAGTATGTTTGAATGGCAAGTTTGTTGTTCCTTAGATGAGGAGGACATATGTCACAGATAAAGCATATTTATTACAAGAGTGAACCTTGATACAACATTCTCCCCATTGGTCATTAGGATTTTCCCTTTGCTCGACCCTTCAGATTCTCAATTTCCTTTTGCAATGAAGCTATTTGTTCGTGGTTTTTGTTACGAGTGACTTTGATTGATTCAAATAACTCATTGAAATGACGTTAACCTTTTCATTTTCTTCTAGAAAACTTTCGCTTTCCTTTTGTAAAGCATTTACTAGGTTTTGAAGATGAAACGTTTGAGAATTCCGAGAATCTAAAGGAGGAGGCATTTGGGAACCTATCATATTGTTCGTTTGACCCTTTAATTGAGAGATTTGGGCTTTCAACTTTCGATCGTGTTACATCGAGCTTGAATCGCTCATCTCGCTTGTTAATTTGAAAAGCAGATCAAACTCGAGCATCCGAAGATGTCTTGATATTTGAAGTTTTGACATTTTCTTTGTAGATTAAAATACTCAACTTCTAGTTTAGAAAAATGTTTAACCAAATTGTCGTGATCATCGATTCAATTTTCTCATTTAGTTTAGAATTAGTTTTTCAAGCTCAATGACACGATCATGGGAGACTTTCAGGCCACGATAGTTCATGAAATTTGAAGCATTAATAGAGCAATTTGAAGCGTTGAAAAAGACATCTTGAGCAACACATTCAAGAATAAGATTCTCATTTAATGTATGCGTGTTTTTCTCTCAATCTCATTATATTTCAAAGGCACGCCATAGTCACTAACTTCAACAACCATTGCATCAAATTCCTTTTCCATTCCCTTAATATCGCTTTCTATCCCTTTTAAGACTCTCAAAGTGATCTTTAGAAGTTTAAAGAAGGGCATGAACTCGCTTAAATAACATTCTTTCATTTGTTCAAACCCCTTTCTCCTTCGATTATACCGTGGGTGTGATCCTTTTCTTGCAAGTTTTCTCAAAATCAACAAATAGTTGAAATATAACGATTGGCTAATTAATGTCTTGCTTTTAGTGGCAATTGTTCTAGGTACAAGATGCATTGGTGTATTAGGAGGATACACAATCGCTCTAGGCATTTTCCTAAGGGAGGGTTTGTTTCAACAATATTTTCCGCTTTTCGCTTATCTAAATCTTTTTCTAGAAGACTTGTTCGGAGTCAACAAAGTCCGAGGCTTAAACTTGTTCAAGGAAATCCGCTTTTCCTTCTTGTAATCATGAGGAGTGATAATTATGTTTTCTCTTTGCATTTGGGATCATTTTGTTTCTTATTCATCTTTTCCTAGTGATTTCATTTGATTTCTTATCTTCCTCGTGCACTCAACGAACTAGGTTTCGCTTAGGCTTAAGGATTTCATTACCATCATAAAGCACCTTATGAGCATTTCTAGCCTTTTAATTACCTCCGGATTTGGTTCCTCAACAAGGGAATGCTATGCTTATCGCTTAAGACTCGATGTTTAGTGACCATGTGAGAGCTTGAATGGTGTTTCCTTGTATGTACAACTTGTTTTCAAGTTTGTTTTTCAAAGTTTTGATTGGAAAAATCTCTCAAGAGTTTTGATTCCTTTGCATTAAATTCTTGCTTAAGCATTTTCACATTTTCTTGAAGTTCTTGTTTTTGCTTAGCTGTTTTAGAAAGTTTTTCTTGCAAGGAATGTAATTCTTGTTTCAATACTTCTCTAAACTTACTTTTTCTAATTACTTGTACTCACTTGGTCATCCATTTCCCGCTCACGAGTGGTCAACTCAAATTTTGCACGTTGTTCATAAATAGCAACACGCTCCTTATAGGCATTTAGTTCGAAATAACGGAATCATCAGAGCACATGCAAGGTATTCATCAAAGACATAGTCATTGTTGACCAGAAGATGCATCACTTGGTACAACTTCACTTTCACTTTGTTTCACGATTGATCGTATGGGACAATATTGTTATTACCCATATTTTCAACATTTGATTCAATAGTTTCGATTGATTGTACTTTGTCATGCATCCGTTGCACATCAAAGATCATCGTATAGTTTTAATACCTCCGAGATGAGTTTGTCCTTGGATGTGCCGACTTGTGGTGAAGAAGAGACCTTGGGAGAAACCATTGGAGAAATGCTAGCCATGGAAATTGTGTGTGCAGAGGTCCATCATCTACATCGTAGTCGTATGCATCACAACAAGAACTTGAAAGGCATTCGATGATTGTGACCTATCTCCCAATAGGTCGCTCATCGACATCTGCATCATAGGTCTTGGCATTGCCTCGCAAGAAACAAGAATTCCTCTTCATCCAAAGCAAGACCATTGTCCCGAGCTTGTGCAAGAAGATCTTATCTCTCAAGTAATCGAAGATTCGCGGACGCTTTGGAGATGTGCGTTCCTTGCAATGTGTCCTTCACCACCACGCTTATAGCATTTGATTGGCTTAGCTTGACCTTGGTTACCATTTCTTCCTCGACGGTTGCCAACATAACCTCTCCCAGCTCCACCTCTTCCCCGATCATACTGTCTTTCCGAATCGGTTGCACCACCTATCCTTCCATCTTTAACAAAGTGGCTTGATTGTGTGGGTTAGATGCAATTCGAGGTTGTTGTTGGTTTGTGGGGAGAATTCATGTTTTGACTAATGAGAAGAGCTAGTTGATTGATGAAGTTACCCACGTGAGCATCAAAGATCACTTGTTTGAACATAGGATCAGAATGAGTTTGTGATTACCATTACCCAAGGGTATGACTTGTGATGCTTTGGTTGTGATTCCGATGTTAGAGTAGAAAGTGTTGAGTCATTAGCCGAGCTTGTCTCTCCCTGGTTGGTTTTGAACCGATTGAGAATCAATTTTTCAAACATAGCATGTCTCTCATTCGAAGGAGGAAGGCATAGAGTTGCTCATAGTTTGTATTCTTCAATCCTTTAGTAAGCTTCACAATGTGACAAACTTGTGCCATTCGGGATTTATGTTGTTCACAAATTTTGAGTTCAAATTGAATGTTAGGCATAGTCATTCGATGTTCCTCATGTCATTCACTAACTTATGAAATCTCACATAGTACTCATAGACATTCTCATCCGGTTTCATCTTGAAGTGCTCAAATTAAGTCATAGAGTTGGGATTCTCTGCCTTCCATGGTTAATTCTAAACCCGAGAGAAGCATCTTTACATTATCCCAAACCGCCTTTGCATCGTTGTTATGATTGATCGACTTGTAGATGTCTTTAGGAAGACCTTGAAGAACAATGTTTGAAGCCCCGATATCGCATCGAATCTCTTTTCTCCTTATCATCAAGCTCATCATACATCTTAGGTCCGTCCATTCCGTAAACAGTGTACCATTTTCATTAGTATCTAGTATGTCTCTAGTCGCCTCAACTCGATATGGTCCTTCATCAATGGATTTGAGAATGTTGACACCATTTTCCTTTCCAAGGCAATACAATCGATTCGCTGAGCCCAAGAATCGTAGTCGGCCTGTCAAGCATGGGTGGGCGAGTATCCGAGCCACCGCTTGAACATCCTCGGCGACAAAGGGAGATGATGAGGAACGTTGGTAGACATGTTAATGATTATACGGATTTTATAACTCTATGATTAAACCGAAATAGATTCTTTCACGGATTTTACTAAATCAAGAGAAAACCGTAAACAATCACTCAAGTCGCTAGAAGATAATGCACTAAGTCGCTAGAAGATAATGCACTAAGTCGCTAGAAGATAATGCACTAAGTCGCTAGAAGATAATGCACTAAGTCGCTAACACTTAATTCGCTAGATGCCTAAGTCGCTAGAGTCCCAAGTCGCTAGACAAAAAGCAAGTCGCTAAGTAGTAACTCGCTAACCCTCAAGTCGCTAGCAAAATTTTGGCAAGAATTGCTACACAAGTCGCTAGAGATACAAGTCGCTAAAGAGCAACTCACATGCACCAAGTCGCTACCACAAGTCGCTACTCGTAGTGGAGAGTCCACTACTTGTACTTTAACTCGCTAGATCTAACTCGCTAGGTTTAACACCGAACTCGCTACAATTTTGTAAAGCAAGTCGCCACGAAGAAAATTATCCGTGAACTAAGTCGCTAGCATGAAAACCATATAAACATCACTTTTCAATCCAAAACAACCCAACCAAGATGATTCAAGCTACCAAATGAAAACCTAAACACTTGTGATGATTCTAAACATAAAAGTACTAACAAAATTCAAACTTTAACACAAGAAATCAACCAAATGATGCAAAACCACTAAACTTTTTCAAACTCAAAACCACCTAAAACCACTAGAAATCCAAAGATGTGCAAGATATGATCTAACCATGGCTCTTGATACCAATTGTAAGATATAACTTTTCACATACACATCAAACCATAACACAAAGTAGCATATAGATGGAATTCTAGAGAGAGAAAGTTAGAGGTTTAGGAACTTAGTGAGAGAAAGTGAAAGATATTATTATGAGCTCCAACTCTCTACCTTGGGAGGTAGAGAGTATTTATAGTCTTACATAAATCGCCACACATCGGGCCGTGGATCGTGCATACGGTGGGTAAAGACCCGTCCGTCCTCCACGGTGTTACTTAACTAAATACTACTTAGCTTAAAAGAACTACGACTACGAGCTTTTAACGATTACATATACTTTAGGTGACCTACTCTTTACTACCGGAATTTCTAATTCCTAACTGTATTGAAGATTAAAAGTAAATCATGGACCCAAAGGACGCATGCACTAAACCTTCTTAGCCACTCAAGTTTCTCTCAACGTAAGCTTGTTTCATTCTCACAGGGAACCCCACGTAAACTATTGGCTTTCTTAGAGATCACCGGTATTGAAGAAGGAGACCCTCTCTAGTCTCCGCTCAGAAAACCAAACGCACTATTGAGTCTAGAGCCACGAGATTCATCAAAAGATCTCTTAGGTACACTTGACATTTCATCACCGATGTTCAACAATAAGAACATCGGTGGTACATTATCGAGCCCTTCATGCATCTTAGCAATCTGTCAAGAACATTTATGAGAGGTTCAACCGTGATCCTCGGTGATTGAATGGAAACTCGCTGTGGTCAACATCAAACAAATCGACAGCAGTCACTTTGGTAACTCCCGTGGATTACGCTTAGTGTGTCTCAAATATTACTGATGTGAGGTGATGCTTCGTGTACATCGACTCATCTGAATCAGATGTACTTCAGTACATCGTTATCTCACTTGTGGGACTCCAGCCTCAGAACGCCCTTGTAAGAATTAGAGTTATGTTTTCACACTATGTTAACACTCTCAAGTTCAAACTTGTAAGCGCCGGAATTCACTTATTACTAACCGCTTGAAATTTTTCTTCTTATGGAAGCTCCAGAGCGGGATGATCGTATGGATTCTTCTCATGCTCACGCCAACATCATCACTAATGGAAGTTCTATCCAAAAGCAACACACAATGAATGATTCTTCGTCAAATCAAAGAATCTACAAAGTTAAAGACTTAAAGAACTTCATCAAGATGAATTCCAACGTCAAAGAGTGTGTGAGCATGTTGAAGAATGACGTGGAGACATCATGCGAAGGCACTGAGGCGACTTGATGCGATAACAACATACTATCACTTTCATCACAAAGAACAATGATCAAAGAACAAAGTTAAAGGTAATGTCAAAGCATAACTGCTCAAAGAAAAATCTCTCTACACCGGGAGATTGTTCGAATCAAGGCATTCCTTCTCACGAGAAAGAAGAATGTCGAAGACGTCAAAGCTACTATTACATCAACGCTTCACTGTTTTCATTACCAACACTTGAGGGGAGATTGTTGGAATCACCCTAAACCTTTATTCAAGTGTTTGTTTCATATGTAATAGGTAGCTTATTATGGCCTTTATGTTTGTTTTAGGTCAAGCTTATGTAGAAGGCCCATAAGCTTAGGCCCCCGTCCAATAAGGAAAAGGGAAGGAGTAGGAGTGTTGCCTAGCTCCTGCCTATAAATACTATGTAATAACCTCACTGAGGGTGGTTGTTCAAGTTATTTTCTTTCACTACACTCTACGCATAATCGTGTCTTTATATCATGTGTTTGTGTTTGATTTCTTGTTCAATCGCCTTAATCTCTTTCTAGTAAGCTTGTGTTGTAAAACTAGTGACCTAACAGCTAGCTTCATCGCCATTAGTTGTCCACAGTGAGCCCCAGCTACCACTCAGGGACATAAATTGTTTTCTCCCCTCATCATTAGATCCGTATGTGCAGGTGATGACTATTGATATCCATCCAGGACCTCAAAAGAAGGTCGATGCTAGGCGTTGGTCTTTTCTACTACTAGTCATGCACATATGAAGATCTGAAGAAGGTACTCCTAGCATCGTTCAGCTCGTTGAAAGCTCATTGACTACTCCAGCAAGAATCCTACCAGTGACGGGAGAACCTGTGCATCGCTTTATTCCTTTATTAGCAGCTCGACTAGTAAGACATGAGGACTAGTTGGGTGAGATTATGGCACATGTTGATGAGATTCACCTAGTCAGGATTGAGAGCATCGAATAAGAGGTGGAAAAACCCGTAGTTGGCCGCTACTCAATGGACATTGTCTTTGATATGATGAGTACTCAAATTGTGGAGGCTAGAGAGGCTGTCGCAGATCTGACCGAGAGACTTGAGATTGCTAGGCAGGAGGCTAGTGTCATGAGAGAGACTGCTACAGTTAGAGAGGAGGCTATGCAGCATCAGGCTGTCGAGATTACATCTGTCAGTACCCATGCATCCACGTTGGAGCAAAGACTCGACGATCTCCAGGCTAGAGAGAGAGAGGTAGGGATCAACAGTTCGAGGAGTTGTCAGCCATGGTCAGCGAGCTACGACGTCGTCTTAAGGACACACCGGACGACTCATAGATCAGAGTCATCTTTCATATAGCTTAGTGACATTGGGCTCACCATATGTGGCATTAATATTATAATATCGTGGTTGTATTCTTATATTCTTGTGTGTTTCATTGGTTATATAAACCGATCCGATCATTATATTCTCATGTATGTTATGATATTGTCTTGACATGTCATGATTGATTTACCCTTGCTTATGACGATACTATTCCATTGATTTTATGTGATGATCTTGACTATTACAATATTTATAATATGTAATCACTTGTATTATTATCGATGATTCTAAATTATGGTGTTTATCTCTTGGTAATTTTAAAAAAATGGCCAAGAAGAAAGCTACATCATCCGCTAATGCTACCATAACTCCAACGGCTGTTCGAAAGATGGTCGCTGACAGTGTTAGTGCTGCCATCGCCAAACATGCTATTGAGGCTACTCAAGCTGAAGCCGCACGCATTGATGAAGCTGAACCTATTGCTGAAGCTACACATGAAGCCAAAGTCGCGTTTGCACGTAGTCGAATTGCACGATGTCAAGTTGCCGATAGTCAAGTCGCACATGAAGATGAAGTTGTACGGGAGGCCGAGTCTGCTCGCATTGCTGAAGCCGCACGCGTTGCTAAAGCAGCACGCGTCATTGAGGTTGCAAACTCTAATGAAACTGACAACTAGACTAACCAAAGTGAGTCTCCTGTAGTGCGCAAATGTAGCTAAAAAGGATTCATAAACTACAAGCTTAAATTATTTAAGGGAACTGAAGGTGCTATTGGTCTTCTCCATTGGTTTGAAAGGTCAGAAACTGTGTTCCTCCTAAGTGAATGCACGGGTGATTGCAAGGTCAAGTTTGCAACTAGAACTTTGCTAGAAGATGCATTTTCATGGTGGAAAGCTCATGCGCAACCAATTCGCATGGAAGAAGCTTGTAAAATTTCTTGGTCCAATCTGAAGCAACTGTTGATGAAATAGTATTGTCCAAGAACTGAAATCAAGAAATTAGAGGACGAATTCTACCATTTGGCCCTAAGGGCAGTGATCTTAAGACTTACTTCAAAAGGTTCCACGACCTGAGAGCCATGTGTCCTAACATGTTTCCCATAAATGACAAGCTTTTGGAAAGTCTCATCAGGGGCCTACCCCGAAGTATTGAAGGAGATGTCATCGCTTCCAACCCTCAGACTATAGAAGAAGTTGTCACAATTTCCCACCATCTCATGGAACCAATCCTGAAGCTTGGAACCGCACAGAACTCAAATGACAATAAAAGAAAGTTTGTTGATTGATGAAACATGAGCCCCAACCCTCATCATAACAACATCTCAACTCAATTCAACAACAACCACCGAAACAACAACAACCATCAATACCATCAGAACAGGAACCACCACCATAATCAACAGAACCGAAGACAAGAAGCCGCAAGGGCTTATGCTGCCACACCAACTGCAGTTAGGGGATATGCTGGACCTCACCCCCTGTGCAATAAATACATGTTGCACCACTCTAGACCATGTACAAAGTGCAAGAAATGCAACAAGTTGGGTCATCAAGCTAGGAATGCCAAAACCCTGCCAATGGAAACAAGGTATAACCGGAAAATGTAAACTGTTATGGATGTGGAGAGAAAGGTCATTTCAAGAACCAATGCCCAAAAAGAAATGTTTCCCAAAACAACAATGTGCGTGCAAGGGCATATGTGTTAGGAGATGGAGACATTCCACTGAACCCTGACGTCGTAACGGGTAGGTTTTCACTTAACAATCATTCTGCAAAATACTTGTTTGATTCTGGAGCCGATAGGAGTTTGTATCTGCTACCTTTGCACCTTTACTTGAAATCACCCCAACTACCTTAGACACCACTTATGAAGTTCAACTAGCCGATGGAAAGATAATAGGAACCAACATCGTAATCCGTGATTGCCATATGCTTTTACAAGATCAACCATTCAGTATAGATCTTATGCCAATCAAGCTTGGTAGTTTCGACGCAGATATTGGCGTGGACTGGTTATCTAAACACCATGCAATAATTATATGCGATGAGAAGACTGTTCATATTCCAATCAATGGTGAAACCTTGGTTCTCCATGGGGATCAAAGTAAGAAGTACTTGAGCATCATATCCTACATCAAGATTGTGAAATACATAGTAAAGGGATGTCATGCTTTCTTAGCTCAGGTAACAGAAAAGAAGTTCGAAGAAAGACGGCTGGAGGATGTACCTGTAGTTAAGGAATTCCCTAAAGTATTCCCTGAATATTTGCCTGGTCTTCCGCCTGCCTGTCAGGTCGAATTTCAAATTGATCTAGTGCATGGAGCTACACCCGTAGCTCGAGCACCATACTATTTGGCACCATTTGAATTGCAGGAGTTATCAAAATAACTGCAAGAGTATCTGACAAGGGATTCATTCGACTAAGTTCCTCGCCTTAGGGAGCTCCGATTTTGTTCGTCAAGAAGAAAGATGGATCTTTTTGAATGTGCGTCGATTATAGGGAGTTGAACAAACTCACCATAAAGAACCGATATCCTTTTCCTAGGATTGATGATTTGTTCGATCAGTTACAAGGATCGAGTATATACTCGAAAATTGACTTAAGATCTGGATACCATCAGCTAAGGGTGAAAGAAGAGAATATTCCAAAAACCGCATTCTAAACTCGTTATGGTCATTATGAGTTCCAAGTGATGCCATTTGGTCTAACCAATGCGCCTGATGTATTCATGGACCTAATGAATAGGGTCTGTAAACCTTACTTGGATAAATTTGTTATTGTGTTCATTGACGTTATTATCATTTACTTAGTGATAAAGAAGAAAATGCAGAACATTTTGAGAAATGTCTTGGGATTACACAAAGATGAAGAATTGTACGCTAAATTTTCCAAATGCGACTTTTGGATCCAGGCAGTAAAATTTCTTGGGCATGTGAATTATAGTCAAGGAATTCATGTGGACCCATCAAAGATTGAATCTGTTAAGAACTGGGCTACTCCAACCAACCCCAACGAGATTTGACAATTTTAAGGTCTCGTCGGTTATTACCGGAGATATATCGAAGGTTTCGCAAAGATTGCCAAACCATTGACGGAACTAACTTAGACAAAAAAGAAGTTTGAATGGGGAAATGATCAAGAGTCAGCTTTCCAACTCCTAAAGCAAAAGCTTTGCGAAGCTTTAATTTTGGCCTTACCCGAGGGAGTAGAAGACTTTGTATTTTACTGTGATGCTTCACACTTGGGTCTAGGAGCTGTTCTAATGCAGAGGAGTAAAGTAATTGCTTACACCTCCCTTCAACTCAAGAATCATGAGAAAAATTATACAACTCACGATCTGGAACTGGGAGCAGCTATATTTGCTCTTAAGTTACGGAGACACTATCTATATGGAACCAAATGCATAGTGTGCACCGATCATAAAAGCCTTCAACACATCTTGGATCCAAAAGGTACTGAACAAGCGACAACGCCGATGGCTATAATTGCTCATTGACTATGACTGTGAGATCTGCTTCCATCCTGAAAAGGAAAATGTCATGGCAGATGCCTTGAGCAGGAAAGATCGCCCTAAACCGCTTAGAGTGACATCTTTAGGAATGGTAATTAATTCACCTCTTCCATAAAAAATTCTTGAAGCTCAGACTGAAGCACTTAAAGAAGCAAACAAGCCAAACGAGAAAATTTATGGCATGGCGGAGAATGAAAATGGCTTTGTAAAGAGATCAGATGGAATGTTGTGTTATGAAGAAAGAAGCTGGATTCCACTTTACGGGGTTCATCCATGAACTCATCATGCATGAATCTCATAAGTATAAGTACTCCATCCATCCCGGTCCCAACAAGATGTACCAAGATCATAAACTTCTGTATTGGTGGCCAAACATGAAGGCCGACATCGGTGAGTATGTTGGAAAATGTCTAACATGCTCTAGAGTGAAGGCAGAACATCAGAAACCATCCGGATTGCTAACTCAACCAGAAATTCCCGTTTGGAAATGGGAAAGAATCACCATGGACTTCATCACTAAACTACTGAAAACATCAAATGGATTCTACACCTTCTGGGTCATTGTTGACCGCCTCACCAAATCAGCTCACTTCTTGCCTATCAAAGAAACTGACGATATAAGGACACTTGCTTGGTTATATCTGAAGGAAATTTTTTCTCGCCATGGGGTACCGATTTCTATCATATCAGATAAGGATAGCCAATTTACCTCGAGATTCTAGCAAACACTCCAACGAGCTATGGGTACCCAATTGGACATGAGTATCGCCTACCATCCTCAAACCGACGGACAAAGTGAAAGGACAATCCAAACCTTGGAAGACATGCTTAGTTCATGCGTGATAGATTTAATAAAAGGTTGGGATAAACACCTACCGTGGTAGAATTTTCTTACAATAACAGCTACCACACCAGAATCAAAGCAGCTCCATTCGAAGCACTCTATGGACGTAAATGTCGATCACCCGTCTGCTGGGCAGAAGTTGCAGAGGTACAACTTACTGGCCCTGAAATTGTTCAGGAAACAACCGAGAAAATTATGCAAATCAAACAACGCCTGCAAGCAGCAAGAGACAGACAAAAGAGCTATGCTGATGTCAGGAAAAAACCCATGGAATTCCAAGTCGGAGACAGAGTTATGCTAAAGGTATCTCCATGGAAAGGAATTGTCAGATTTGGCAAACGTTGAAAACTTAAACCACGATACGTGGGGCCATTCAAAATTCTAAAAAGAATTGGTACAGTGGTGTATAAACTCAAGCTTTTGGAAAAGCTCGGTAGGATACATGATACCTTTCACGTGTCTAACCTTAAGAAATGCCTATCCGATGAAACCCTTTTTGTTCCTCTAAAGGATATTCAACTCAATGAAAAACTTAGCTTCGTAGAAGAACCTATAGAAATCATGGATAGGGATGTCAAAAGATTAAAGCAAAGCCACATTCCCATTATCAAGGTTCGATGGAATCATAAGAAGAGAGGTGTTGAGTACACCTGGGAACGTGAGGATCTAATTCGTACCAAATATCCTCACCTATTCACCAAATCACCCACGACAACCTCTACAAATTAAACTGCAGGACGCGGTTCTTTTAAGGGGTAGGTATTGTAAGCTCCCAGAAAATTCCCATGTCATTACCTATGTAATTATGAATAAAGCACAAGATTTGGAACCATAAAATTTTCATTATATCAATTTCGTATACCACTTGGCAAGTATATCGAAACCATGTTCCATGAATGAAAGGCGTGAATTAAACCGCTAGGCCCGATCAAATTCACTACTTACCTTTTTAATAATATTTTCGTGTGTATATATATATATATATATATATATATATATATATATATATATATATATATATATATATATATATATATATATATAAATTATATAAGAAATATATATATTTTTTCATTTTCCTCTTGATGGGCTTCCAATCCAAACCGCCCATACTGCTTTTTAAATTTTGTTTGGGCTCTTGTAGCCTCCAACCCAACAAACCTTCATAACATTTCTCGGCCTTAGCCCATCCATTTCTCGCCTACGCACCCCAAAATTTTTTGATAGACCAAATGGGAAGCAAATTGAAATTGTAATATATTGTTTCTTGTTTCTGTGAACCGATCAGATAGAAACACACACCACTTTTGGGTCATTGTTCTTGCGTGTAAGTGTAACCAAAGGAGACAAACTCTTCACTAAGTCACCCTAACACATAATATTAATAACCTAAGCTAGCTTTGACCCCCCTTTGACCTTATTAACCAACAAGTAATGTGTTTCCCATGCTCATGTTGAAAAGACCAAACCAAAAACCCATTCCCTTAAATTCGGCTGAGATCGAGCATGCTTAAGGAGATTATACACTTTTCTTCCTTTCTTGGAAACTAGGAAGAATCATAATTTAAATAAAGGGCAAGCCATACATTCATCACTATAAAATGTGCCACAAACACAAGGCTTGAATCACCAAGTCTTATCACTTACCAACCTCACTCAAACTCTTCCCATACCACTTCAAATCGTCCACTGTGAAGTCAAGGCAAGGGAGAAGCAAAAGCGTTAATGGGTAGTAGCTAGTCACAGTATTATAAGGAGCACGAGAGTCCTTGTCACATCCAAATCCCTTCGAATTTCATCACCACCACTTTATCAAAATCTCTTGCTCACGTTATCATTTCTATCGCACGTAAAACTTGTTATAGAACCTAAGGCAATCTAGTAGACTATCGTATGAATACTTTAAATGTGAGAATAAGTCGCTAGAATATTAGCAAACCAAGAAACTACATTCTATATCAACCATAATCACACTATATGACTTGTGTTAGTATATAGAAGTTTCCTTACCTATTTTCTTTGAAACAAAAGTAGCGTTTAAAATTTCCACTCTCACACGACACATGCTAAGTATCATGCTAATAACATTACAAAATACATTAAGAAACTTATAAACACCACAATATCACATTTTGCAAACTAACAACCCAACGGAACCCTTTAACGGGCCTTGACAACCCATTAAGCAACCCAAATCCACCCATTTTTAAGAAGTAAGCAAGAAATAAGCTTGGAATAAGCTAAATAAGCCATAGAAATAATAAGGAATTCGAATGTTTACAAAAGCTTGTGATTTGGACTAGTAACAAAAATGTTTTGGAGTTAAGGGTCATGTATTGCCAAATTGCGAAACATATGAATAAAAATAGAAATATGGTACGTGCATGAGGGGTCAAACGTGTAAATCACAGAAAGTTAGTGAATTTATTAAAAATATTAAAATTTGACATGTTTTGAAAAGATATAACTACAAGGGTAAAAAGTGTAAATGTGATATTTTTTTATTAGAAGTAAAGTTATTTAACTCGAGGAGTAGAAACGGTAAACTTGGAAAGATCTAAGGTTAAATGAGTAAATTATTAAGGCAAGGGTCGATATTGTAAAATTCATTACGTAAGGGTATAAAATAAATGTTTAGAAAACTTGTAAAACTTTTATCGATTTCATAAAAACAAGTATTTTGACGACCTAATATACATGCGCAAGTATATGTAAATTAATATGTCACTAACTAAATAAACCTATATATATATATATATATATATATATATATATATATATATATATATATATATATATATATATATATATATATATATATATATATATATATATATATATATATATATATATATATATATATATATATATATATATATATATATATATATGTATGTATACTTTATATAATAACGACTCTACTAAAATGGACAAAATAAATGATGCGTGTTTTAATCGAATTGTGTTTTAATATTTATAAGTGTCTCTTATACTTATGGTCTACCCTAATGCACTAACGGCACTTGTAAGTCATTTGACCTATTAGTTACGGCGTAATCCTAAGATGGAGTTACCGAATCTTCCGTTGAGTTTGTTTTCCCGAGTCACGCTCACATTGCGGCGTAATGTGAGAGAAGAGTTATGCCGTAATTTCTTCAAAATGGTCATACTATCATATATCTTCAATAAACCTCCAACCGATCTCATTAGCTCCAATGCTCAGAATTACCCGAAAGTTAAATATAGAGGAAAACAAGCGTGAATCGATATAAATGTTATAAAATACGAGCATTATCCGGGAAATTGACACTTAATATTCAGAACTATTTGATGATATCAATAACCACTTGACAACATCATTGTTTTTGTAAATCGGCATCGGGGAACATTTCTAAAAAGTGGGTTTTTCTAATAAATAAATAAATTATATAATATAATGCATCTTTTTAATTTGAACTTTAAGCATTCCCACACATGTGAAATCAACGCTAGTACCACACTATCGAATTATCTATTCAAGCACTATCATTTTGGTCGTGAACCAAACGTTTATCATGATTCTGAGACTTGCCATCTCGTACCTAGGTTCCGGGCGGAGCCGTTGCTATATCATACTTGATCTCGTTGTGCTTTATCACTATCACCAAGGTGAGTTCATAGCCTCGCTTTTACTTATCTTTGCAAACTCCGCGAGGGAGATATATGCTATAAACTAAAACACAAACTTTGCAATTGTGCGCTACTTGATTATTGGTATTGCCTATGTTGTTAGCCAAAAGACCCCTGCATCATGAACATTAGTCACTTGCGAGTGAACGTAGATATCATGAATAGTATTATGGGGAGTAACGACCCCGTCTTGGTTATCGTAAATAACCAGGGCGCACCTTATTTGAATTGCATTAGCTAATTGGCTATTACCTCTTTGAGGGAAAAATGTTACGTACACCAGTAATTAGGTTTATGTAGTTGAGTATTAGTGTCATGAGTTTAGTGCATAATAATCTATGATTTTCTATGATAAGTTTTCTTTTAAGCAATTATCATCTATCTTGTGTTCAACTGATTAACTATAAACCTATGGATTGACTCAACCGTTGTGTTGACCCGCATGTTATCTCAGGTAATAATTGAAGAATATCCTTATGGCACGAATTAGGCTTGCAAGACCTTTTTATCATGGTGTAAACATAAAGTTATCATTTTCTACAAACTCATGATTCATCTGTTGTGTATCGTTAAACTATCTGGGAGTTCATTGTAACAAAACAATTAGTTTTTCTTGAATGATAACAACTTTTATCAAAATGTCTCTTTTGAGTCATTTTCTATGATTATTAATTGTGATCCTTGAAGTAACACCCAAATTAGCCTTCCGCTGCTATGTTGAAATTTTGGGGGTGTTACAGTAATGGTTATTTGAGTAATTTTCTTAGTTTACTTGCCTTATTTGTTTTCTCGTAAATTAAAATTTAGAAAATGAAAAAAAACGTAACCACCCGAAATTTCAAGCATTTTAATAACAAACCTCAAACGTAACCGTTAATTCACTCCTCGTTGGATACCGACCCGGGTAATCACTAGCCTGGTATCATATATCGTATATTTGCGGGTTTTGCGTGGTGACCTTTTTCCTAAAGAGTTGACTCGTCGATTCGTGTGTTTATCGTATATTTGACATTTCTATATTATATTTGATATATTTCACTCATAAAAATGGCCAATATCAATTTGCTTTTCCAAAACCCTAAAACACAAAAATATTTTTCTTTTCTTTTGTGTGTGTATATATATATATATATATATATTGGGGCCATTATTTTGAGAACCCTGTTAAGTGCGAGAACTGCGAGAACCCCTTATGTACACCTAGTACTGCATATTGTGCAACATATCAATGCAACATAGCATTTTTGAATTATTAAACCTTTTTATTTAATTCAAAAGGGTATAATAGTAAAAGTTAATTTTATATTATTTTTGATTTTTTAAAATAAATAAATCCTATCTTTTAAAAACATTCAATTTTCAAATTTTTTATTTTTTATTTATTTTTCATCTATTTTTGCGTTTTTTTTTTTTTTAACATGCATGTTTAAAACCGATTTAGTGCATATGTGTTTTTATGAATTAATTTTATTATTTTAGTTTTTGAAATAGGTTTTTCGACATACATGTTTTTCACAATGAAGTGCATACATGTTTTCTAGATAAATAAGTTTATATGAAACTAAGAACATATATGTTAAATACAAATTCCAATATCGATTGATATACAATTAAATACAAATTTTCAAGAAGCAGAAATCCATGAATCTAATCGATCTATACACGAGAAGGTGTACAAGTAATATTTAACGCAAACAGATATATGTGCACACTCCTTGTTATCAACATTTTTAGAAGTAGGACATATATGCACACTCGTAGTCGTCAGAGTTCAGAAGTTGGACATATGTGCACGTTAATTTTCAATGTTTCAGAAGACGGACAAATGTGCACACTCGCTGTCATCATTCTTTTAATTCAGCTACATCTGATATAAAGAAAAGTATAAAAGTTAGGAAAATAAACGCAAACTAATATACACACGTATAAACACATGTATGAGGGCCTAAATTTATTTATTTTTTATTTATTTATGTTTTTGGAATAATATTTTTACAATTTATATTTTTCAAATAGTAAAGTGCCTATGTGTTTTTTAGATAATGTAAATTTATCAGAAACCATTAAATTAATATTATTTGTATAACCACGTTAATAATATACATGTTAAACCAAGAACATACATGTTAAATATATGTTAAACCAATAACATGTTAAAAACATACATGTTAACAAAAAACAAACATGTTAAAAACATACATGTTAACCAAAAACAAACATGTTAAAAACATACATGTTAAACCAAGAACATATATGTTAAACATCATCATTTTAAGCCATGTTTGTTAGATGGCATGGTTTTTTAATTTATGTTAAATGACAATTTTATACCATTCGAGTGTGTTAAATAAGAGCATATATATATGGTTTTCCAAAATAACTAGATGCACAGACATTAGTACTCGTAAAAATATAATGAGTCATAGGGTATAGATAGCTTATAGTCATGCAAAACATACATTACATACGAATCAAACTTTATTAAATGCTATAGCCTTGATGTGGTTCATATCATTAACTACGCCAATACTTAAAGGCTAGCAAGATTTAAAAGAGCAATAACTTAACGTATAGCGTATAGTACATTTTTAACTCTATTAATTATTATTTTTTTCGAAAGAATATATGCTGTAATCATAGATCGCAAAACCCAAGATCCATTCTTCAGTGCCTGAATATATTGAATATTATAATTACTTGCAATTGAGTGTAGGAACTATGCATTGACAGTAAATAAAATAAATTTAACCTGTAACAGGATACCATCAGACCAAGCAAACTGCATTCCTTCATCACTTTCAACAGGTAGGTCCGATCCCAACAGATCCATCATATCAGTCTATGATTATTAAAAGTGCAACAGATTTCTCGATCGTCTTTTTTTTTCCCTTAAAGGAGGATTTATGGTGGTGGTGTCTGAATTTTTGATTAGGGTTAAGAGAGAGATGTTTGAGGATGGAAGTGAGAGAGATCTGGGAATTAGTTTTAGTGATTCTGATATCTCTTTAAAAATAAGGAAGGTTTTCAATTAATTTGAATTATCGCTAAGATTATGAATGTTAAAATACCAATAATGCCCCTAATAAATTAATTATATTAATTTAAAAAATGAAATACTAAATTGTGATTGGTCAATTGGAGTTCTCGCAGTTCGCACTTAACAGGTTCTCATAATAAAGATACACTATATATATATATATATATATATATATATATATATATATATATATATATATATATATATATATACTAGTAGTCAAAACTCGTCCGATGGACGGGTATGACTTTGTGGTTTTGATTATTTTGATTTAGTGGATCAAATATATACTAAAAAGTAATTAAAAGTTAAATGAAAGGGTTAAGATCTATAACCGATGTTACCATAATCCATTAAATGAGTAAAAGCAGGTTAGTACTTTGATTTGTGGTTTTTAATTTTAGGATTTAGTAGAACAAATATATAGTCAAAAGTTATTAAAAGTTAAATTAAACGGTTAAGAAGTATAATTGATGTTACCATAATCCATAAAACGGCTAAAAGTAGGTAACTAATTTCTAACATTTTGTTCTAAACAATATTAATCATGAACATCTTTTACATTTGATAATATTATTAACATTTATTATTATTATTTTGTGTTTGTTAATTATGTTTAGTTAGTTATTGTATATAGGTGCTTCCAGCTATTATTTTACCAAATTTAGATGATGTTGACGAATTTGAATTATCTGTGAATGGATTTATGGTTTTGTTTGATGTTTGTTGTGATGAGAATATGTATGTATTGTCGGGTTACAAGTGGAGTTTTTTTGTTGATACCCTTTGTTTGTTAAGTGGTGATGTTTGTGTGTTTACCAGGAATAGGGAAAAAGGTTGCGGTTATATGGTTTTCGTAATGATGATATAATCCTTAGAGAGGTGGTATTCAAAACGACAGCTTATTTAAGGATGCTCCAACTACAATTTACTTAGTTAGAGCAGTGTTAGTGTTTTGTTCGAGTTATTAAATTTGATATCATTAATTTCTTAGTTTACATTATAATTATATCCTGGTGTGTTACGTTTTTAAAATTATTTTTTTATGACGTAGTTAGTATTTATATAAGGTTTTATTTTCAATAAGTTTTTAAACGAAATTTTATAAAGCAAGATACACGATTAAGATTGCTCGAGTATGTGTTTTTAGAATTCTCGTAATCTTACGATGTTTTTTTAATATGGCGAAGCCCGCCCCAGGGCAGGCATGACTTGTTATTATTCTTTGATAGTATTGCGTTATGAATACACAATGTTTGTTGTTGATTTTATGTAATTACCATCCGTATCACAGCAAAAGATACTGCGTGAATACATTGAGACGCCTTACTTGATATGCCCATGCCATGAATGTCTCTGAATCACTACTCGTCGTGGGTAGATCCAGTGGTTGTTTACCCAATCCCGTTGTACCATTTAGTGAAATCCTTTCACTTTCTCAATCACCAAATCAGTGATCAATAAAATTTGTATTAAAAATCGTTGGCATATTTTGTTATACCGTAAGAAGGGTAGTAAAAAATAGTTGGAAAGTGTACATGTTGAAAGAAAGGGTCGTACATAAAAAAAACTTTTGGGTTTACTTGCCTCACTTGTAGGATTTTGGCGGCGGCTATTTATATATGTGCCACCTAAAGGCCGGTCACTTATATACATGGGCACCACGTAAATGTTTAGGCATTACGCAGGTATGTGAAGTGAAGAAGTACATGCTATCGCATTTGCTTTCAAAGTATATCTAACATTGAGCAATATATAAATACAAAAGAATGAACTCCAATTAAATGAAGACATGGAAATGAATAAATGTAACTGCATTATCTTGATCCACTGTAATGGTTTCGATGGGCGGGCTAGACTTTCATTAGAAAAAATAAGTTAGCAAAAAATAAAATATATAATACCAATTTTTTTGTTGAATGCATTAAGAATGAAAAAAAATTAAACATTTATCGAATATTAGAGAAAAAAAAAGTTATGTACTCAAGCATACTTGCATAACTCGATATAAATTGAATTTAAGAGATAACTCAATACGAATATTCAAACATCTGAAGTCAATAACAGAGAGATAAAAAAATCATTCAGGTCATACCAAAACATTGTTATAACATGTTCTATCATATAATTCTAGCTTCATAATCCTCAAACTGAAAATAATCTAATTCTAGCTTTCCGAATTTTCACCAAAAATTATGATCTTAAAACTATTCTTCAACCTTTAAGACCAAGGTAGATGGTGCACACGTTCCTTTCAGCCATCCGTTTTTTTGAACAAATGCTCTAGCCTTGTATTGCATAGCCTCATTCCTATATTTAATCACCTTAAACCCTCTCCGCTTAACCCTCCTATCCATACCTTCAACCCCAATCACGTGCATATTTACCATAAAAACACGTATCTAATGCGAGAATGGAGGGCCACTGCTTAAGCTGCCTCAGGACCTGCGATATTTTGGAACCCCATTGACTTTGCTATAAATCCACTTCCAATTGCAACTATATAAGTCAAACATCACACTTTTCTAATATTTATGCACTCGTTTATAAATAATGTAGTTTTATTATTATTATTCTATCATTACATAAATAATGTAGTTTTTATAATTTTACTAATTATTTATAATATTTTAAAAAGAGAGGAAAATTACGTTTGTGATATTGAACCATCTTGACCTAACCCATGTCCAATAACTTATTTGGACCCATTAGCTAGCCCGCCTCACACAACTAATTAAAACTTACAAAAGTTTGCACTCTTGTATGTGGTCCAGCCAGTCTTGTGGGTTTTGTTTCCAGTGATGATGGTCTTGTTGCCACCATCGCCAAATATGAACACGTTTACTTGATCTTTAGTCACGGTTACATGCTCGTCATAGATCTCTTCCTTTATTAAATGGTTTTTTTTTATGAATAACCAAAATGATGAGACAGCTGCATCAATAGATGAACCTATTCTAGGCAGCACAACCTCCACACACAATGCCCTTGTCATCATTTAATGAATTAATAAGTAAGAATCACAAAACGAAAGATAAAAGATATAAACTTCAAGAACCTTCATGGTATTATACTTGGACGAATGAGAAGCCAGAACTTTTACGCCTATTTGGTCTTGTTGCTACCTCCTTCCTCCTTAGTGGTTGTAGCACAACTTTTATTCTTGTATCAAAAACTCATTTTGACCCATTGCCCACCTCTAGATTAGCTTATCACTTTAAAAATATTAACATAACTGCTAAAACCAAGATTCTTAACAACAATGAAGGCATATATGTAGCAATATCTTTAGCTAATATTTTGACTTGCTTGATAAAACTATCAAATCTAATTTTAAGACTTTTGAGTCTAATCAGTAGCAAGGTTCGGCATATATGGTGTACAATGAAACTTGGCATTAAGAACTGATATAACGCTCGAATGTTCTTACCGTGCTTAACTTGTCACGCAAGCTCCTCGAAGTGTCCGGATTGGGTAATGAAGAAGCTCTTCTAGCCTTTAAATTCAACGACCAACTACGGTGAATAAAAGATAAAATGTAAATACATTATTCAAACGGGTCATTTATTGTATGGGTTGTGTCAAATTAATCTAAAACCTTATATTTTAGTTTTTTTGGCTTTTTGTTGATACATATCAATATCCAAACTGACTTGTAAAGCAAGAAAACTGGGCAGAAATTGTCATTTTTTGTAAAAGAACATCATGTTTACTTTTAAAATTAAAGTGCAAAATTTGACAATCCTGACCCGTTTATTTATAAATGTATCGATTTCAGTAATGATTTATTTAAAACAGGTTCAATGGGAAAAATATTATTTTTTTGCAAAATAAGAATCGGGTCGAAACAACACAACCAGAGAAGCAACTTGATAATACATTAACCACGCCTTGTAATTAACTCGTCGCACCCCATCTCAGTCCCTCAACACCATTCCCTAAGTGCGGCTTCTTTGGCACAATGCATGACGCTGCGTTCCAGTTACATTAGTGGCCCTTTCAATTGGTTGTTCTCTAATCTGCGAACCTTCCAACTATGACATAATAAACTTGTATAAGCTTCAAAAATAAGCCAAAAAAGGGGTTTATGTAAAATGAGCTGAAAAAATAAACCTCATAAGACATAAGCCCATAAATGTATTTAGGGGGTGTTTGGGTTAGCTTACTTTATGGGCTTATCGGCTTATTGAGATTAAGGATAGCTAATAAGCTCATTGTTTTTGGGCTTATTAGGTTATCCACTTAACCTTATGGCCTATTTAAGCCATATGCTCAAATGGGTAAGCCAAAAAAATAGCCTACCAAAGTGTCTTGAACTATGTTGGAGAAGCTCCCATTTTCATCTACCCATATTGCTAAAAGCATAGTGGCAAATGATATATTTGCGATATTATTTCACCTCAAAATCTTATGCAAGCAATAGATCTTATTGAATAAAGTAACAAAAGACGTGTTTAGATTATTAGTTTATTCAAAATAATGCTTTTAGACTTGAAACGCTTTAACTACACTACAACTTGGACTAAAAGAATTACTACAATTTAACTGATTACTTACTTAAACTTGATTAGAAAAAAAAATTAAAAATGTAATCCAAGTTTCCCCTATTCAAGCAAATTCATGTGCACAACATGAAAACTATGCCCTCTAATTCTCCATGTGTCATGTGTGCAAGCCTATAATCATTATTTGCATATAAAAACTGGTTTTTGCAGCGATTATCATGTCTCATTATATTCTCTTAGAATTATTTTATACACATGCTATGAATGTTAGGGGACATGTCTTGTTTATCTAATTAATTAATATAATATTTTAAATCCAGCTTTAGCTGACTAAGCCTTTAGATATTGAATGTTGACATATAATGCAATCTTCATTTTTATATTTTATGGCATCATTGATGGCCATTTTAAAAAGTCACAAGCAATCGCATCTGCAAAAAACATATATTAAACATGCAACAGCAAGAAACATAGAGACGCAAGGGAAAAATAAAATGGATTTTTTTTTCACAATCAATTTGATAAAGTAACATGTGCGAAAATCCGAGGAATTGATGTTGGTAAGATGGGTGGGTCTGGTAATGGTTCAAATAGGTAATATTCTATCTTGTAGATAAGCAGGTTAAATATGATTATAAAATAAGTAACAGTCCATTTATTGGAAAAAAAATATTGAGAGGTAATATGCAGTAAACATAAGGTTTGGGCAGCTTTCGACCCGTTAGACCTATTTGACTCGTTACCTTTTAGCACACTCTACTTAATTATAACAAAACCATCGTAGACTAATGGTTCATATGAGATAACTCATAAATATGTTACATAGTTGTTGAGGTAATATGCGGTATACATAAGGTTTGGGCAGCTTTCGACCCGTTAGACCTATCTGACCCGTTACCTTTTAGCACACTCTACTTATAACAAAACTATCGTAGACTAATGGGTCATATGAGATAACTCATAAACATGTCAAATAGTTGTTTTGTGAACTCTAAAAGCATTCCTCCAAGCACTTTCGGTAAAAATAATTGGTTTAAACAAATGTGTAGATGACATACCCTTTCCGAAAGACTCACAATATCGTTTTTATCCTGAATGTGGTTAAATATATAACTTAACTTATGGCGTTTATTACCTGAATTAGTTAGTACGCAATTGGTTTAACCTATTATCCTATTATCTGCTATAGGGCCTATTTGATTTATCCTATTATCTGGGCTAGCTTAATAATCTAGGCTTAGGGCTGTTTGGTTTAGCCTATTACTTGGGATATGGGGGTTGTTTGGAATAGCTTAAATATAATGTTAAGCTATAACAGAGCATGAAAGAACCTTATACAGATATTTCGGTAATCGGAGCCATGAAGTCAAATGGCCAATCATGGTACAATTTTTTATTAGCTTATATCAGGGAAGCCTGAAACCAAGGCATGTTCTGGACCAACTCACCAGCCCTAAAAAACCAATTCCTAGCCCAATTACACCCGAAAGTTGCACAAGTATGAAATGGTATACCTCAAATGCACCCTTGACTTAAATTGATTCGTCTATAGCCTGGGATGTACAATAAACCATCAGACATATTTTTAGTAATCAGATCTCAAGCATTTACATGGTACTCTTCATTTCCTTCAACACCGTCACTTATGTCCTCTAGAACACCATTCCATGTAGCAGAAATATCTAAAAACATTTTGTCTGCATTGTCAAACTTTCCACCTTGTAATTGAATTGAAAATGTAGTAAACGGCTCCACTCGCTTGAGATAATACAATACATTCATAGAGAAGCACATTTGCATTTAAGCTACAAATGCATTAGGGTCATGAACTCATGCATGTTAAAACACAATTCAGATACCATTTTGAAAAGCCATAGGCGAAATTTAAAACGCATAATTCAGTCAACCATTAGGGAAAAAGTGGTTGTTAGGGCCCCTTTATTGTTGTGAAAATAAAATTTCCGCATCACGAATAACCTATTTAGCCCCCATATTTTCTTGTCCGTGAAACTATCTGAATAAAAAGTAATTTGACCAGTGTGACCTCCATTAAAATGATGTTATTGTTAAGGCTCATTAAGTAAAACGTATTTGAAAGAGATATATTATCAGGAAGTTGGAAGGATAGGTAAAAAGTGATCAAACTGTCCCGCAAAGAAAACGATTTCTAGAACTGGAAATCCTTAAGTGAGTGATTGGAAAACCTACTGTCCCGGAACTTGAATAATGTGAACCATAATGGAATTTGGGTATGACAGTATCATTAAAGCTGTAGCATCTCTCCTAAAACTCCTTCAACCGGTCAGCATTCAGTGGTCCAACAGGCTGCAAAATATGTTTGTTCAAAAAAATATATTAGTTTAAAATCTATTATGCACAAGTCTAGAAAGAAAAAGCAAAATGTGTGACCTTTTATAGATATCGGTAAGACAGTGGACTTGTAAAATCCAATTGCTATGACGGTAATATGCAAGAATCCATCGGAAAACGGGGTACTACACACCAAAACATAGTTAGTAGTTACTAACATATTATCTGCTATTGGGGGGGGGGGCTATTTGATTTATCCTATTATCTGGGCTACCTTAATAATCTGGGCTTAGGGGGGCTGTTTGGTTTAGCCTATTATTTGGGATATGCGGGTTGTTTGGAATAGCTTAAATCTAACGTTTAGTTATAAGAAAACATGAAAGAAACTTATGTGATGACTCCTTTTAGGATGATTCAGATGTATGTGATGAGTCCACAGATGCTCGCACGTAAAAAAAATTCTTCCATACTAATCAAATAGTTAGCACTCAATAGTCTGCAAGTCAAATTTACACATGGAAAGTCGAAGATAAAAGAAATACGTATATGATTGATGAGAAAATATGTACAAATCAAGTATTATTAGGCACTTTACCATTCTCAAACGCAAACTTTGCCACGCTATCAGAATCTATTCAGGAACAGCAAAAGACTGATGGTGAGCTGCTTTTTCTAATTCTAAACGTGAAGCTTTTCACGTTCTACATCATATAAAATCACCAACATGATTAATTTTGTATTAAAAAATTGCATGGCTGTTGCATCCTATAGAAAAATACTGAATATATTTTATTAAATAATCATAAAAAATAACAACTGAAAACTCCAAGAAGGTTGCTAATCAACTTATGTTCCTTCGTTTCATGCACAAAAGCGGCATTTATACCAAAAAGTCCAAATAACAAAATAGTTAAGTTGAAAACAGTATTTTAAATACTTCACTGATGGTGCATATAAGAACCACATAGGCCCGATTAGTTTCCAATAGTTCACTCTTATTCTAGACAGAAGTTCATAAGCTTATATATGTGAACTTGCGTAGGCCGCCTTTTTGCAGCGAAAGTAACGATTTGAAGAAAGGGTCATCGACTCCCAAAGAAACAAACCTGAATAGCCTCGACGTACCTCCGAGGAGGCCTAGTAGATTCAGAAACTTGTGCATCCGATTATTCGGACTGACGCTCAATTGCCTATAGAAAAGTGAAATATCAATGGAATAAAACAAAGGAGATAAAAAAATAGAAAACTTTACAGAAATGCGCACTGCTATTTTTTTTGAGGTCCTCAATGTCTCTCCTTACCATAGAATCTCTAAAAAATGTCTACAATCACAAAAAGTAGTCTATTGAACGAAATTCACCAAGATAAATAAAATGTTACATATTCAAATCGATATTCAAACCGATTTAACAACAAAATTATATAACAACAAAACTACAGTTAGTTTTGATCCAAAGTATTAGGTTTTTCAAATTGAAGACGTAAATTTGATTGTTGGAAAGAGAAATCATACCATGACTCACATAACACACATACTATCGATTGAGAAGATGGAGAGTACATGTTAGTTTACACTACTTAAGAGTATGACTAACCTCGTAACGATGTCCTTCTACATCTCACCTGCTGGCCAGCAATATAATCATGGCATAGTCCAACATATTTTAAACTTGTTACAAATTATTAATAGCTTAAGAAACAAAGAGTAACAAACTGCACATAATGTTTTTGAAATCCAATATGTTACTGAGAAACAAAAAAAAAGAACATTAAAACTCTTCCACAATCATAAAACCTGTAAACCTACAAAACAAATAAACAAAAAACAAACAACACCTATTAGAAAAACTAAAAACACCATGCATGCATTATACTTGATCATATACAACGTATTAGAGTTTTAGGAATTTAGGAGGATATTAATGATGAATGAATTGAAAAGAAGGACATTAGGATTTTCTGGTGAGGCTCACGATTGAAGTTCAAACCTGTGATGAAGAAAACATCGATCAATAGAGGAGATTGTGAGGAAAAAGGATATTAGGGTTTTTGAGAAAAAGTAAATTATGAATGAATCGTATATATTTTTTGGGTATAAGGGTTACCTAAGTTGTAGAGATTCTCATAGTTATCTAATATAATTAGTTGCGTAGGGGTTTATAGATTTAGATTTGCAAGATATAATTCAAAACATGTGTTGGTCTAGTGGTTATTATGTTTGTTAATAATACAAACACCCTAGGTTCAAATCTTGCAAGTGACAATTTTTATAAACAATTTTGGAATTTTCAAATTTTAGTTCCATAAATTCATGCTTAGGTGGAATTATGACATGAGTTAATTAATACACGAAATTTAAAAAAAAAATCAAATTAAATTATAAAAAATTGCCACATGTATTCAATGATGACATGTAAATATGACGTGGCATTATGGGATGCCAAGTGGCATTATGACGTGGCATGCCTCCTCTTATATATATATATATATATATATATATATATATATATATATATATATATATGTATATAAGTTAAAAACCCAAAACATTTTGCTTTTTATTGTGTTAATAAGATAAAAGATCAATCATATAACACTCTCAACTTGAGTGTTATCATAATAAGTTCCCAAAGAAATGATCAAAACTTGCCTTTTTGTCACTTGCAAAATATGCTTGTGATTATTGGTTTATGTTCTTTGTGTTTTTTATTTGGTATCATTTTGATTGATTGGTTGTTAGTGCATGCGCACTCGTTTTAAAAGATATTTTATAAAATTCCAAAAATACTCTTCTTTATCTTCTTTACCGTTTAATTCTCTCTTCTTATCCCTCTTACGTTTAATTCTTATGGCGACACTCGATTACCGTCATTGTTTTCATTGTAAAAGCCATATGGAAGATGATTAGTATCGTTGTCACAAATGTATATGTGAACGGTGTGGAAATCATAGTAGAGACGGATTTTGTTATTGGTGCGAATTATCTATTAAAAAGTCTCTCAATGATTCTCAAAGTTTTTATTCCTACCCAGTCAAGCAAAGAAAGGTCAAAACCCCGAAAAGTGGCGCCAAGCACTATACTTCTTCCTGTCCCTCTCCATGGAAGAACTAGACAAGACAACCTCACATGTCTCCCCCCCCCATGCCAGCTTGGAAATCCTACCACTCCTCATTGGGTTTAGATTAAAGACAAAGTAATGGACGGATAGGATGCAATGAAGTGTTCTCCAAGGGTCCTCCAAAGGTCAAGGTTTATCTAAAGGAAAGACAATTCATCTTCTCTCACACAAGAAACACAGAAGCAGTTGAAAAACCTTAGTGTAGACATAGTATAAATAGGCTTTTGTAAAAACCTAAAAGGTTGTCTATAGCTTTTGTTCTAGTCCCAATTTACTTTTTCATCTTTTAATTCATGTAATGTTTTCATTTAAGTTTAATTTCAAGTGTAATCTTAGTTTTAGCAATTTAATTTTCAAGTCTTGCAAGTCTGTTATGCATCAATAAAAATTGTATTTTTTAAGCTGCTTGTTTAAATTGTATTTTCTTTGGCTTAAAACAGTTTTAAAACCATTTTAATTATCTTTAGGGAGTGTTTGGCACAAGCATTTTACACTGCTTGTGCTAGGTATGAGGTTGTAAAATCATATGGTTTTAGTTAAAAAAAAAGTTAGAAATCGGTTTTTGTCAATTGAAGTCCAAGTTTAAGTTAAAACAACAATCTTCTTTCTTTTTCAAAAAGTCATAACACACAAACATGGGTGATTGATCTGTCGTCTTCTCAGATAATTTTCATGGGTCAATTATGATCCATAGTTCAAGAAATTTGTTTTTAAGTATTGTTTATATCCCTAAATTTATCTGTTTTTAGTTTTTATGACTTAGTCTTCTTATTTAATTACTTAAAAATATGCCAAAGTGGGCAGTTTAGACTCAAACTCAAAATGGTTCATTATAACTGTCCTGACCCAGCCTTTTAACAAGTCCTTTTTTAGCTTCTAATCTGCTCCATTTTAGCTCTAATTTGGATTTTGGAACCCTTGTAGTATGCATTTAATCTGTTTCAGCTTATTAGGTGTTTTAGTACTTGATTGTTAGCTTATTTTCAAGCCTCAACCCCCCATTTGCCTGTTTTAACTGCAGCTGCAATAGCAGCTCATAATTGCTTTTTTTTTAGCTTATTAGTTTTCCCTCAGTTTATTTAGGCTTAGATTGGATAATTTAGTTACCTTTAACTCTCATTAGCTTATTTTAGAAGCACAAGCTCATAAGAGCTTGTCAGTGCATTAGCCATAGGGCTGTTTCAATGTTATTTTGCTGCAGTAGGTTCAAGGAGCTTATTAGCCTATCCTCTTGCTTATTTAGGTTCCTTTTGCTTATTAGGTGTATTAGGATTAGCCCTTTTTAGATATTAGCTTAGTTTAGGTTTTTTTTGAAGTTTTTTATTGTTTAAAGACCCTTGGCAGTCCAAGATAAAACCAAACAGTCCCTTAGTGTAACTGTTGGATTGTTTTAGCTTATTCCTGGCTTATTTTTTATTTTTAAAATTTTTGTGTTTATAAAAAGTTGTTATATTTTAGTTTTATAAAAGTTCAAAAATTAGAAAATGCAAAAAAAAAGTAAAAAGGGATGGTCCTGGGACAGCTAGGCTCGAACCTGGGAACCTCTCCCCTTGTAAGCACACAACACCGCACCACACTACCAACTGCCCTTGGGACTTGTCTCATTCAACTTTCATACAATTAATATCTTAAATACGTTTAAGTCCTTTTAGCTTATTTTAAATCATTAGCTTATTCCAGCTTATCTACATGAGCTGGTAACTTCAACTTATTTTTCTTAGGACCATAGTATAATTTAGCACCTTCTTTAATTTTTGAAGATTTTTCCGTAATAGTTTAGTATTTTTTATAAATTAATTAGTTTAAACTAGTTTTTAATTCATAAAAAATTATGTGAAAGTCAAAAAATATTCTAAAATCATTTTTAGTCATTTAGGACTTAGGAAAAATAGATTTGCACCTGTAGGCTTTAAATTGCAAAATTTTGATTTTTAAGGCTCGGGACGTTCCCGGTTTTGCCCCGTTTTTAGTTTTTACGGCCATAGGACTTCATTTAGCATCGTTTTCTTGTTTCTTATGCTTAGTAACGGTTAATTGAGTAATTTTCTTAGTTTACTTGCCTTATTTGCTTTCCCTTTCATTAAAATTTAGAAAACCAAATCAAAATCGTAAAAAACCGAACTTTCAAGCATTTTAATAACAAACCTCAAACATAACCGTCAATTCACTCCTCGTTCGGAAACGACCCGGGTAATCACTTTCCCGGTATCATATATCGTAAAGTTGAGGGTTTTGCGTGTTTACCGTTTTCCTAAAGGGTTGACTCGTCGATTCGCGCGTTTATCGTATATTTGATATTTCTATATTATACTTGATATATTTGACCCTTAAAGAAGGCTGATATCAATTTTGGCGCCACGCTTGGAGGTTGTGTTGCAATAATATCGTTAAGATTTGACGATTAGTCACTTAAAGATCCTTCCTCATGAAGTTATTTTCTTTCCAAAATCCTAAAACACAAAATATTTAGCTTTTCTTTATATATATATATATATATATATATATATATATATATATATATATATATATATACGTAATGTGTGTGTGTGTGTGCGGTGTATATATATATATAAAGTTAAAAAACCAAAAACATTTTGCTTTTTATTGTGTTAATAAAAAATAAAAGATCAATCATATAACACTCTCAACTTGTGTGTTATTATAATAAGTTCACAAACAAAAGATTCAAAACTTGCCTTTGTGTCACTGGCGAAAATACGCTTGTGATTATTCGTTTAAGTTCTTTGTTGCGAATTATCCATTAAAAAGTCTCTCAATGATTCTCAAAGTTTTTCCGACTACCCTCCACAGCCCCAGACGGCTTCATTCGATTATTTCTATATTTGTAAAGATCAGTTAGGAGATGGTTCTTTTGTGAACGATGTTTTTGCAAGGAATGTAGATTTAGTCGTGGACTTTGTACATGTTGCCCTTCTGAAATGGGGAATACATTCTCTTATGATTCTAACCCGAACTTTTCCGATTATCCTCCAAACGATTTTTACCACCCTCCGCAGAATTCATATGAGCAAGAACCATACTATTCAATTTTTAATGATACATCGTTTCAAAGTACACCAAATTTTTTTTGTGAAAATTGTGGGGGTCCTCATGATGATTATCAATGTCAATTGCGGAATCAAAATTACTATGAACCTGATCCTTGTTATAATACTTGCCGAAGAGGAACGAGAAGCTCAAATTAAAAAATCTATTGAAGAATTACTAATCAAAGAACGAGCAGCTGAAAGGCTTTCCCCATTACTCGCGGCTTACATTGACGATAACGATGATGACGATACTATTCAAATTAAAGAATAGGGTGAAGGCTGAATATATGTAACAAACTTTCTCAAATTAACCAATATACGTAACATACTTATTTTATTCTCTACATACGTAATATACTTTCAAATATTTACCAATATACGTAATATTAACAGGTTACCAGTTTTTAAAGTTACATTAATGGTCCCTGTCGTTTGCGTTAACTCTCACTGTAAGTCCTTTGACATTTTTTAACTTAAAAAAGTTACAGTAATGGTCCATGTGGTTTACTTTGACTTTTGCCGTTAGTCCTTTGTCTTTCATCTCTTTTATATACGTTTTTATATATGATTTTATACATATTTTTATATACGTTTTATGCACATTTTTATAAACGCTTTTATACACTTTTTTACACACGTTTTTGTACACGCTTTTTATACACGTTTTTTTATACGTCTTTTACACGTATTTACACACATTTTTATAGACGTTTTTACGTTTTATATACATTTTTACGTTTTATACACATGTTTTTAACACGTTTTTTACACTATTTTGTGCGTTTTATATCGTTTTTACGCGTTTTATGCGTTTTATACACATTTTATAGACGTTTAAAAAACTTTTTTTTTATAAACGTGTATAAAACCGTATTAAAAAAACATGTAAAAAACGTATAAAAAACCTTGTATAAAAACGTGCATAAAATCGTGTCAAAAAACGTATATAAAAATGTGTACAAAAACATGTAAAAACATGTAAAAACACGTATATAAAACCGTTTATAAAAGCGTGTATAAAATCGTGTAAAAAAACGTATATAAAAACTTGTGTAAAAAACATGTAAAAAAACGTGTAAAAAAATGTATAAAAACGTGTTAAAAACGTATGTAAAACTCTGTATAAAAACATGCATAAAATCGTGTAATAAAATGTATTTAAAAATATGTGTAAAAACGTGTAAAAATGTTTATAAAACGTGTAAAAAACGTATATAAAAATGTGTGTAAAAAGTTGTATAAAAATTTGTAAAAAAACGTGTAAAAACGTATATAAAAAAGATGAATATCAAATGACTAACAGTGAAAGTCAAAGCAAACCACAGGGAACATTACTGTAACTTTTGTAAGTGAAAAAATGTCAAAGGACTAATGGGGAAAGTCAACACAAACGACAGGGACCATTACTGTAACTTTTCAAAGTGGTAACCTGTCAACATTACGTATATTCGTAAGTATTTGACATTATATTACGTATGTTCAGAATAAAATAAGTATGTTATGTATATTGGGTAAATTTGAGAAAGTTTGTTACGTATATTCAGCCTTCGCCCTAAAGAATATTACGAGATTTTGTCAGCTGAAATCACACCCGAAGAACCCGTTAACTCTCTAATTATCGGGGACGAGCATCTTAGCACTATTCCAGAAATGGAATCAGATGAAGTAATAAAGTCTAGTATTGAGAACCTTGTCCCAATCCCAAGTGAGTCAGAGGATATCTCCGGTAATATGTGTGATAAGCCTCCTGATTATGATTCTTTTCCTCTCGATACCCAAAAAGATCCTGTTAAGATGTTCTGCGATTTTGAAAATGATTGTACTTCGTTTGATGATTCTTTATCGTGTGGAGACATCGATTATGTTGAGGAATTACCTTTTGAGCTCGTTAGCTTAGAGGAAATGAGAGATTTTGAACCAGAAGATAAAGAGATTGACACTGATTTTGAACTGGAAGATGAATGTATGCATAACCTTGTTCCAAGCCCAAGGGTGTCTAACAAACCTTTCGATTCTCCTGATTCGATTTTGGAAACATTCAATATGACAATCACTAATCCTCTATTTGATTTCGATTATGAATTTACTCTAAATTTAGATAATCCAACATTTGATATTTCGAATGAGGATAGTGACTTTTTCTTGGAAAACCCCGTAACATCTCCCTCTTTACCCGAGCTCGAGGATTTTACATCTGAAGAAAAGAATAGTGGCAATCCCACTTCGAATTTAGTCCCTCTTGAGGAGTTCGCCGATTAACTCGCTCTTGTTGATCCATTTCCTCTGGGAAATGATGATGCTCACTTCGATTTTGATGATGATCTTAATGAATTAGAAGATCTTTATACAATGAGCCTTATGATAATTCGTCAACTGACCCTCTTATGGAAGAGGTAGACTCATTTCTTTCTCTGGATGACTCGATACCTCCGGGTATTAAGAGTGACGAGTACGACTAAGATCCATCATCCCATCATCCGCATGCCAAACCGCCGGATGATGGAATCTTCTTTAATGTTAAGGCCGATACGGATGTCTTAACTTCAAAAGTAGTGGATCAGATTTCTGAACATTCTGTTAATGTTCCTCCATCTAATATTTTGCCCACCCAACCCACCCGTTGTCAAGTAATTGACACTTTGATTTCTTATCTCGTGACATCACCATGTCTTATCTCCTACGGGAGTGAGGATACCATTTTTGACCCCGGCATCTCCATTTATCATTATTTTGAGCTGGTTGTATCTCATCGGTGTGGAACTGTCATTAAATTCAATTTTTATCCAAACCTCTTGAATGAAAGTCCGATGGAGATTTTCTCTTCCACTTGCTCCCCCATGGACCAATGCATCCAAGGTCAAGTCAAGCTAGTGACTTAGTTAACAAAAACAAAAGCGCTTTGTGGTTGGCAACCCATGCTTTCATTTTCTAACACTAAGTGTTGGGGAATTCCTCTGCTATTGTTTGCTTGTTGTGTGTTTGCTCTTTGCTTTCATTATTCCCGTAGATCGTGAAGATTGATGCGCCTATTTTCAATCTAGCCGCCCAATATCCGATCTTTTTGCTAACAATTATCTAGGGATATCTTATTAATCCTTTTTCGAGAAAAAAGATTTCGTTCCCACACTTGGCTAGTATTATTACCTTTTTACGTTCTATTGTGTAGGTATAATTGCCGATACTTTAAATATTGAGGGCAATATTCAATTCTAAGTGTGTGTGGGGGGGGGGGGAATTCTGACGAATTTTGATCGCATTTGTACCTACTAGTACCCTAGCACCCCCGTTTTGACCAAAATTTAAAAATTTTTATCATTTTAAATTAAATAATTGCATGAAAAAGAAGTGCTTTGCACATAAAATAATGCGTTAATTCTTCGGTGTTAATGAAAGTTTAGTCTTGATTAGGCTAGAACAAGGGGAATCCCGACTCTGCTAGAGTGTTGATGTAACATATTGGATTTCACATACACATCAAACCATAAATAAAGTAGGCGTATAAGATGCGTTTTAGAGAGAGAAAGTTAGAGGTTTGGGAACTTTAGTGAGAGAAAGAAAAATCTTATTATGAGCTCCAACTCTCTACCTTGGGAGGTAGAGAGTATTTATAATCCTTACATAAAGCGCCACTGACGGGCATGGATCGGGCATCTGAGTGGGTAAAGACCCGTCCATCCTCCACGGTGTTACATAACTAAATACTACTTAACATAAAATAACTTCGACTACGAGCTTTCTAACGATTACATATACTTGATGTGACCGGCACTTTAATACTGGATTTACTAAATCCTAACAATCTCCCCAAGGAGGTCACCTCAAACACACATTAAAATTACATAGAATACAAACGAGATATTACATTGAGATTGTTCTTGGATTCTTGTTCATGTTCTTTGTTTTGTAGCTCGTAGTCTTTGATTCTTCATTTTGCATGTTTGGATAATCTGAGTGGAGGTCTTTAAGCGATCCACATGATCCGTGTTTGAGCCGCTTTGAGATCATCGACCACATTAAATCTCGACTCATCCATTGTGGTGTTGGTATGATGTGATGTTGTGACATTTGGACCGACATGCTCACATTACGGATCATGATATATTCTTATCGAGTAGCGAAGCTTTCGTTGATTCATGATATTGGCGTGCCGTAGCGAAACATGGAGTGATAATATCGAGTCATTGATGAACTAATCATGATTTCTTTGGAAATGAATGTGTTGTGTGAGCATGCGACTATGGATTGACCGCTCCATTACGATCGGTACAAGCGTCGGTACTGCCAAGACAGAACAGTTAGCAATAAAGTACACGAAAGTGTCTTTGATCACTTCGTTGAATTGAGGTACACGCCCACAGTTCCCGTTGATCGATACAAATCTGCTTCGTGATCGGTATAATTAGAAGAATTTCCTTGGCGGAGGTTTCGCGTTTGCTCTAGTTGTTCTCAAACCGGAGCGTCTCAAAGAAGACAACACGGAGTGAGTGAACCAATAATTGAGATTCAGCGATTGATAAAAGAGATTTGAAGAACAATGGGTATCGCTCAATAGAAATTGTTTTTGCAATACAACGAGGGTTTTAATGAAAATCAATTATCAATCATAAACACCTTTTATTTTGAAATATTTGTACACAATCGATGTGCTAAAGAAAAGAGTTTTTAAACAAAAGCGACCGGTTTTCAAAGGTATCCGTCAATCCATAACTCGAACCGGATTGATTCAAAGATTGAATCGCCCATTGTTTACATTCGGTTGTCACATGGTTGATCTATTGAATAGATCTCACATGCCACCCACGGGAGCTTGTTTGATGTTGGCTCGGAAGGCTTTCCATCTTCATTGTGAATATGTTTGCATATCACTCGGATGTTACAGCAATACCACAAGGATAATCGTGGGACTCATAAGATGTAATCTCTCTTTCCACATTATGTGAACCAGAGAGTCTTCATTGAAAGTGTCCTAATGAGATTTATTGATGATCTCGTGGCTCTAGACTCAATTGTGCATATTTGGTTCCTAAGAAGGAGACCTAAGCCGGAGACTAGGGAGAGGGTCTCCTTCTTCAATATCAACAAACTCTAAGAGAAAGTCGATAGATAATGTCGGTTCCCCGTGAGAATGAAACAAGTCCTTTTAAGAGGAACTTGAGTGGTTTGGGAAGTTGTAGTGCAGTGCATCACTAGGTCCATGACGACTTGTCTTCAATACCGATGTTACCTTGGTAACCACCAGTAGCATATGAATTGAACTCGGTTTCTGCCCTAAGGTTAAATAAATGGAGGGCTATTTCTTTTCACCCTTTTCACATTCAATTCTTTTCATTCTTCAAACCCTTGGTGCTTACGAAACTTCATAACTAGAACCTTGTTGGGTTTATTCGATACTAGCTTGGTTTCAGTCGCACTCTTCCCATATCTCATTTTCTCCTTTTTCAATATACCTAAGGACTCTACACTATCAAGTGGTTTTGTCCTGGGTAGATCCCTCCGGTTCGGTGGATCATTGGACCTCAACCTAACCTTATCGTCCTTATATCACCATGCATAAAGTAAAGTTGGTCGGTCTTTTGATATAGTTCTTACGCCTTGAAACCAATTGAAAACCATTTGAAAATCAATCAAGATACTTGTGATATAAAATCAAAGTATTTTGTATCTTAATTGTTTTGATATTTTAGAAATGCTCCCCCTCAACATATGCATAAAATTCAGAAATTGTTTAGCACATGGAGGCAAGAGATCTTTGAAATTGTTAGATTAAGAATGAAAGGTCCAATCTTTTGATTAACATTTTCTAAAATGATCATCATCACTTCCCAATCAATTTGAGTATATAAAACATTTTGAGGAAGGATGAGGTTTTCAAAAGTTTGCTCCCCCTCAGTATGTGCCTCGAAGTTTGAAAGAGTTTTGCACATATTAGAGGGAACCTGCACTTAGAGACAATTCAATCACATTTCAATAATTTAAGGTTTAAAGTAGATGCTCCCCATCAACATGTGCATGGAAAATTTTAAATCGTTTGTCACATGCGGTGAGGAAAACTTGCTAAACACTTATGAACCCATTTATCGAATTATCAGTTTAAATCTAATTTAAATCACAAATTCTCCCCCGATCACAATTATCAAATCATTTGAGATTTGTGATCTCTGAGATTAAATTGATTTTGAAATCTTTAAGGAGAATTGTGACTTGATTATGAAAAAGTTTTAAGCGATAAAGATTGGATTTTGAGACTTTAAGCTCCATAGATTAAACATGCATGATTATCTTTTGAAAACAATTGTATGACAAATAACCTTTGATTTAATTGAAATCATTCTCCCCTCAATCAATGACATAAGTTGTTGATTGAGAGATAGATATTTTGACAAAAGTTAAGTCCGGATGATTTACACAAAATAGAGTACTGAGTTATTTTTCAAAGCAATTAGTTTTCATTAGATTGAAAGCAATTGTTTATAGAATCAAAGCATGAGATTTGAAAAGCAAGATAAAGCATGGCTCTGTTCTTTCTTTGAAAAGCGGTTCTTGCTGAAATGACAATAAACCATAAATTCACTTTCTCCAAAAGTTTTTTTTTTTTTTTTTTTTTTTTTTAAACATTCGAACAACATCTAAAGTCCGTGTCATTCTTTGAATGACATCACAAAAACCGTAGATATTATCGAATTGACAAAAAGACAATATATATATAAAACAAGTTAATAGTGAACTATGACTGAAATTAACATAAGGAAAACACACTAAGTAATTTTCAACATCATATTCTTATTAGAAATAAATCAACAAAGAATACGCTACCCAAGTACTTGCGGAATAGTACTTGGGATTGAAATGACATAGTCGAGTGACTCCTCTCTAAGCTCAGGCTAAGTCTGAGCACAACTCTTAGAGCTCATTGACCTATCTCGAAACTAAGTTGTATTTGGAGGAGTGAAAAGATGGCTTGCGTGTATGTGTGTTTTACAATTCACAAGCTTAATCTTTTCACTCCATCTCTTATGCTATTTATACATGTATGATATTTGACTCTTTCCTAAGTGACAAGCGACATCATCTGAGAAGACAAAATCTTGATGTATTTTGTCTCATTCTAAAGACTATTCTAGGTAAGAGACAAGACTACTTTCCTAAGTTCGGTGATGACACGAACACGATCTTTGCTATTCGGGGAAAGTTGACTTTGGTTGATAAGGACTTCATCTTATCGATTCAAATTTTTCCGCCTTGTCCCGCTCTTTCTTGATCTTTACATCCTTGATCTTCTACTTGATTTGTCTTGATGTAAGAGTTGGAGAGAGGTCTTAGGGATTGATGAGTTATTCTCATCACTCACTTGAATCCATCATCTTCTTCTTGACTCGGTCTTCACCCTTTAAGTTCCGCCTTCTGCGGTGGAGACTTCTTTATGCCTCGTCTTGAGTATCCGAAGATGACTCACTAAGAGGCTATGCACTCGGTGACACGATTCTTGTTTAACGGACTAAACACTTGGGCTATTTTCTATTCAAATCCTAGATTAAGGGGTTTGGGTATTTATTGAACCAATGATCTCCCCTATTTGGATATACAAATAGCCTAAGTGATTGATCGATGTAAGTGAGCAAATGGCTTCTTCCTACTTGAATGTACTAATGAATACAATAAGGAACCTTGAATATTTTAACAAAACATACATCGTTTATTGATCAAATTACAAAGGTTCCTATCACTAGTACAAAAGATAAATCAAAATGATGTCGGTTGAGATGGATCCCAGTGCTTCAAGCTTAGGCTTCTTTTTGAGGAGTGTTTCTTTGTCGAGGTGCTCTCTTATCTTGGCATTCGGTCATGGCGAACGATGTTTCTTGAGGTTTGGATTTGAGAGGCCTTTGGTATGTAACTTAGCATTGCACCACACCACTGATCAATGTCACTCCATCTTTGAAAAGCGGGGTTTCCATAGACATCAATGTGGAATAGCCCTCTTCGGGCTTCTCAATCACTAGACAGTTCACAAATTTAACACCTTGACTCCTGTTGCATTCTAATCCGAGCACTTTGATTTCAGGTTGGAACTCAACTCTATTCCTTTTGCGATGGATGATTGTGGTTGAGATCCTTGAGGTGCGATTAAAGGCGGCTGAATTCGAGTTGGATTGGACAATCCTCGATCTTTCATATCTTTTCTTGAGCATTTTCATGGGTCCTAAACCACCGCATTTTCTTCTTTTCAATAATTGGACCAAGTTCATTGAGTTCGATGATCCCGAAGTTAGTGAATTTGAGAGGATCATGAACTCGAAGTGCTTTATCATCCCTCGTAGAGCGTTCATGGCGGAGGTTTGGTATTAGGATGATTCGACATCTGTGATCTTTTCGGGAAGCCTTGACTTATCATTGTCGATTGTAATCCTCGATTACGCTTTGCACGAGAGCTTTAGTTTTCTTCTTCTTTTCTTCCATTGTTTTCTCATAGCGATCATCCGAGCCACTGAGCTTCCTTGAACTTTTGTCTGCTGACCCTTTTGGAGCTTGCTTGGATTTAATCCCGTTTCGACTTCTTGGCGACAACCTTTGCCGATGCTTCTCTGTTCTTTTTCTCTTCTTCGACTAGTTTCAATCTTCTTTCTTCTTTAGCAAGATGTTTACTCATTGTTGTGGTGTTAGCGGTACTCGATGTCGTCTTTGTTTATAGGGAATCTTCTCGGGCTCAAAGTTGCCATTTGCCTTTTCCTTTGTCTGGCACGAGGAAGATGAAGTTGCTACCGAGGGTGGTGGTGTTGTTGTTATTGGAGTGATTCTTGTCGGTGTTGTTGTTGTTGATGTTGTTGGTGGGATTGATGAGATAGGTGTTCTTTGAGGCGGTGGTGATGATGAGATTTGAGCCATTGATCTTTGTTGGTGTTGGCTCCCCCTCGGTGAGAAGGAGTTTCTTGACAATATTCTCCCCTCACCTGCATTAGGAGCCTTAGTGAGGGCAAGAGTTGGAGTTAGTCTTGAAAGGGGTGGCGACTTGACCCTTGAAGGCTGATAAATTTACGAGATTATAGCCTTGATGTCGAAGTGTCGATTGAATACCGGTGACTTTAGTGTCCAAATTAGCTGAGAAACTTCGGGCTGTCATTCGGGCCCAAGATTCACGGCGAGAGATGAGGATGCACGAGCCAATGTAGCCACTGCGTATTCAAAGAGTCCAATGTAGTTTGAAGGGCTGGGTGAGGATTGAAGACCACGAACATTTGCGAGACTTGAGCGATTCGGTGAGGTTCGAGGATTGTTTCAAGTGCATCTCGGTAGCCTCCGGCACTTTAGAGTTGAGTGCTAGGTCTTCTTTGACAAACTCCACGATTTCATCTATTGTGGTACCTACACCACGAAGATGCGAGGAATTTAGCCACGTTTTCATCGAGTCGGTGAATGTTGTCATACATTAGATCCCTCGTGCTCATGAACATTTTCATCAAAGCCATGTACCTCGACCTTTAGATCGGCATAACTCGCGGCTGACCTCGGTGTGTTGTTCCCACAATGTGTCGGTGACCCAGAATATAACCTTCTTGAAGCTTTGGTGATCCACCGAACAGCCGTCTTTCGATAAGTGGGAGAACATTATCAAATCTTTCAAATTCATCGATGGAGGAAGAGGAGTCATCATTGTCGGGGCTTGTTGGTGATTCGATATGCTCATGGATCAGTGAGGCTCTTGTTCACTTGAACCTCATCGTCCATTTCTTCTCCGGTGATAAGATTTCATCATCGATCTCGGCAAGCTCATCTTGAAAATAATATCGGTGACATCGACCTTGATTAACGGGGGTTGGTGATGGGTTCCATATCGGGTGGTATGTTTCCTCCGAGTCTTTGTCCCCGTTGACCCCTCGGACCTTTGGTGGGCGTTTCCAGTGCCTTCTTGAGTCGAGGATTGGTTGTGGGTTCCATATCGGTGGGTTGTTTCTTTCCTCAGAATCTTTGTCCCCAGTGACCCTTGAGACACGGTGGGCGTTTCAGTGCCTTTAGCAGTCGGTGATAGTTGTATCCCTATCGGTGGGTTGTTTGATTCCTCGAGTCTTTGGGAATGATCGGTGTTCCCTCGGACAAAGGCTTGGATTTTCTAATGTCATCATCTTGGGCGTTGGAAGGCGCTCCCCTACCGCCGGGTTGTATGTTTCCTTTGGATCTTGGGAGTAGTAGGTGTGACCAAGGTCTTGTTGTGATGTATCGGTGTCCTTCGTTGTCCTTGGGGTGGTTGTTGCACAGTTAGTGGGTGTCTTTTTGGTCTCGAGCTTTTTGTGCCTCTTGGGCTATGCTCTGCATCGGGGCCACGAGACTTTGGTTTAGTCTTAGTCCCGATCGAGACTTCCCTTTTTCTTTTAGGAGGCGGGGTTTGGACACCGATCCACTTTGATTGTTCTACAACAATCATGTGGGCGTCAATTCGATGGGAGTGACAAGGGATGGGTCCTTTTGAAAATTTGATGGGCTCGGGATGCGGGTAAATTTCAAATTTTTCATCCCGAGTATAATTTGAACCCGAACGATTACAAGCACAAGAGACAAACCTAGGATACGAAATGTACTTCGTCCTAGATTTGCTCAGTAGCTTAGTTACGAGATCACTTTGTAAATGATCTCCCTATGTCGACAATGACCCCATTCATCAAAGCAATATGCCATCATCAATCGAATAGAGTTAACTTGTTCGGTGGATGAGTGGTTCCGCCGAGGACACGAATCACGAAGTGAAGAGGATCCTCCAAGCCACGGGAATGAGCTTTTAGTGGCGGGGTCTTGTCCAAAAAATTTGGATCTAAAGCGATTTGTTTTAACCCATCCTTCAACGTGGAGGGTTCGGGATGGGCGACATAAGCACCTTTGTTATAATCTAACCTGTTGAAGTGCAAAGCGTTTTGTAATCCGAGGTGTGTTGTTTCCCCATTTAGACCGAACTCGATGAGATGCTCTGAGAGGTCCAAGGTTATTCTCATCGATAGAAGGTGTCGGGTCAAAGGCTCTAGTGTAGCCCAAAACTCCACGAGGTAGTTTGGGTACACTCTTGAGGACATTTACAAAGGCCGTTTTGAGTGGGCGATTGAATAAAAATTTTATAATGTCTTTATAGGTTGGGACATTTTAGGATATTCAAAATTTCCTATGACATTATTTGTTTTAAATTCAACGTTAGTAAGATCCCCTACCCATCGAGAAACAAGCGGAGAGATTGTGTTCTAGCCATTTCCATTAACGAAGATTTTAGGGTTTAAAAATGTTTTGACTAGAACAATCAAAGTATTTAGATCTCTTCAAGTTTGTGATGAAAAAATTTTGTAAATGTTTACAAGGAGCGTTTTTCCAAAAGAGGTTTTGAAGATATTGAGAACACACAAATATTTCTGGATTTGAGAAAGAATTTTGACAGAGTTTAGTTGCCAAAATAATTTATGTGTGTTTGTTTGTGTTGGAAGAGGGTATTTATAGAGTGATAAGAGGGGTGTATTGTGCACAAATGAGAATATTAAAAGTCGGTTTTGAAAGGCGTTTGAATTTCCACATTTAATGCTACCACTCCATTACCGATAGTAAAATCATTAGGAATTAGAAAAATTGTGGTATTAAAGAGTCGGTGCCTCAAGTATATGTAATCGTTAGAAAGCTCGTAGTCGTAGTTCTTTTAAGTTAAGTAGTATTTAGTTAAGTAACACCGTGGAGGACGGACGGTCTTTACCCTTGTATGCTCGATCCACGGCCCGAAGTGTGGCGATTTATGTAAGACTATATATACTCTCTACCTCCCGAGGTAGAGTTGGAGCTCATAATAATATCTTTCACTTTCTCTCACTAAGTTCCCTAAACCTCTAACTTTTCTCTCTAGAATACCATTTATCGCCACTTTGTGTTATGGTTTGATGTGTATGTGAAAAATTATATCTAACAATTGGTATCAAGAGCCATGGTTAGATCATATCTTGCACATCTTTGGATTTCTAGTGGTTTTAGGTGGTTTTGAGTTTGAAAAAGTTTAGTGGTTTTGCATCATTTGGTTGATTTCTTGTGTTAAAGTTTGGATTTTGTTAGTACTTTTATGTTTAGAATCATCACAAGTGTGTTGGTTTTCATTTGGTAAGCTTAAATCATCTTGGTTGGGTTGTTTTGGATTGAAAAGTGATGTTTAAGTGGTTTTCTTGCTAGCGACTTAACTCACGGATTACTTTCTTCGTAGCGACTTGCTTTACAAGTTTGTAGCGAGTTCTGTTTTAGACCTAGCGACTTAGATCTAGCGATTTCTGATACAAGTAGTGGACTCTCCACTACGGGTAGCGACTTGTGGTAGCGACACAGTGCATAGTGAGTTGCTCTTTAGCAACTTGTATCTTTAGCGACTTGAGTAGCAATGCTTTGCCAAAATTTTGCTAGCGACTTGAGGCTTAGCGAGTTACTACTTAGCGACTTGCATTTGTCTAGCGACTTGGGACTCTAGCGACTTAGTGGTGTAGCGAATTAAGTGTTAGCGACTTGGTGCATTATCTTCTAGCGACTTGGGTGATTGTTTACGGTTTCTCTTGATTTAGTAAAATCCGTGAAAGAATCTATTTCTCGGTTTAATCGTAGAGTTATAAAATCCCGTATTATACATTAACATGTCTACCAACGTTCCTACTATCATCTCCACATTGCGAGAGGATGTTCAAGCGGTGGGTCGATACTCGTCCACCCGTGCTGCAAAGACCGACTACGATTCTTGGGCTCAATGAATCAGATTGTCTTGCCTTGGAAAGGAAAATGGTGTCAACATTCTCAAATCCATTGATGAAGGACCATATCGAGTTGAGGCGACTAGAGACAAACTTGATACTAATGAAGATGGTACTCATTTTACGGAATGGACGGACCTAAAATGTATGATGAGCTTGATGATAAGGATAAAAGAGATTCGATCACGGATATCGGGGCTTCAAACATTGTTCTTCAAGGTCTTCCTAAAGACATCTACAAGATGATCAATCATAACACCGATGCAAAGGCGGTTTGGGATAATGTTAAGATGCTTCTCGCGAGTTCGAATTAACTATGGAAGGAGAGAATCCCAACTCTATGGCCAATTTGAACACTTCAAGATGAAACGAGATGAGAATGTCTATGAGTACTATGTGAGATTTCATAAGTTAGTGAATGACATGAGGAACATCGAATGACTATGCCTAACATTCAAGCGAACTCAAAATTTGTGAACAACATGAATCCCGAATGGCACAAGTTTGTCACCATTTGTGAAGCTCACTAAAGGATTGAAGAATACAAACTATGAGCAACTCTATGCCTTCCTCCTTCGAATGAGAGACATGCTATGTTTGAAAATTGATTCTCAATCGGTTCAAAACAAACCGGGAGAGACAAGCTCGTCTAATGACTCAAGCGCCTTCTACTCAAACATCGGAATCACAACCAAAGCATCACAAGTCATACCCTTGGGTAATGGTAATCACAAACTCATTCCACGATCCTATGTTCAAACAAGGCGATCTTTGATGCACACGTGGGTAACTTCATTAATCAACTAGCTCTTACGATTAGTCAAAACATGAATTCTCTCACACAAACCAACAACAACCTCGAGCGACATCTAACCCACACAATCAAGCCACCGTTAAAGATGGAAGGATCGTGGTGCAACCGATTCGGAAAGCGGTATGATCGGGGAAGAGGTGGAGGCGGGAGAGGTTATGTTGGCAACCGAATCGAGGAAGGAATGGTAACTAAGGTCAAGCTAAGCAAATCAAATGTTATAAGCGTGGTGGTGAGGGACACATTGCAAGGCGCACATCTCAAGCGTCCACGAATCGATTACTTGAGAGATAAGATCTTTGCTGGCACAAGCTCGGGACAATGGTGCTGCTTTGGATGAAGAGGAATTGCTGTTTCTTCTTTGAGGGCAATGCCAAGACCTATGATGCGAGATGTGGATGAGCGGCCTATTCGGGAGATAGGTCACAATCATCGAATGCCTTTCAAGTCGTGATTGTGATGCATACGACTCGATGTGGATGATGGACCCACGACACACACAATTTTATGGCTAGCATTTCTCCAATGGTTTCTCCCAAGGTCTCTTCTTCACCACTAGTTGGCCCATCCCAAGACAAACTCATGTCGAGGTATTGAAACTATACGATAATCTTGATGTGCAGCGAGATGCATGACAAAGTACAATCAATGAAACTATTGAATCAAATGTTGAAAATATGGGTAATATCGATATTATCCCATATGATCAATACGTGAAACAAAGTGAAAGTGAAGGTGTACCAAGTGATGCATCTTCCGCGATCAACAATGACTATGTTTTTGATGAATACACTGCATGTGCCCTCGATGATTCTATAATTTCGAACTAAATGCCTATAAAGAGCGTGTTGCTATTTATGAACAACGTGCAAAATTTGAGTTGACCACTCGTGAGCGAAATGGATGACCAAGTGCGTACAATCATTAGAAAAAGTAACTTTAGAGAAGAAGTATTGAAACAAGAATTAAATTCCTTGCAAGAAAAACTTTCTAAAGCAGCTAAGCAAAAACAAGAACTTCAAGAAAATGTGAAAATGCTTAGCAAGAATTTAATGCAAAGGAATCAAAACTCTTGAGAGACTTTTCTAATCGAAAACTTTGAAAAACAAGCTTGAAAAGAAGTTGTACATACAAGGAAACACCATTCGATTGCTCACATGGTCACTAAACATAGAGTTCTAGCGATAAGCATAGTGTTCCCATTATAGATAAACTGACCCCGAGTGCGGAAAGATAGCAAAAGCAGCTCAAAGTGTGATCTATGATGGGCCGAGATTCTTAAACCTAGGCAGAAACCTAGTTGCGTTGAGTGCCGAGGAAGATAAGAAATCGGATGAAGTCACTAGGAAAGGATGAACAAAAATTAGATAACCCTAAATGCAAAGAGAAAAATAATTATCACTCCCCATGACTACAAGAAGGAAAAGCTGGATTTCCTTGAACATGTTTAAGCCTCGGACATTGTTGACTCCGAACAAGTTTTTACGGAAAAAGGATTTAGATAAGCGAAAAGTGAAAATATTGTTGAAACAAACCCCCTTTGGAAAATGCCTAGAGCGTGTGTATCCTCCTAATACACCAATGCATCTTGTTCCTAGAAAATTGCCACTAAAAGTAAGACCTTAATTAGCCAATATGTTATATTTCAACTATTTGTTGATTTTGAGAAAACTTGCAAGAAAAGGATCACACCTTTGGTATAACGGAAGGAGAAAGGGTTTGAGCAAATGAAAGAATGTTATTTAAGCGAGGTCATGCCTTTCTTTAAACTTCTCGAAAGATCACTTTGAGAGTCTTAAAGGGGATAAGCGATATCAAGGGAATGGAAAAGGAATTTGATGCAATGATAGTTGAAGTTAGTGATTATGAGCGTGCACTAAAATATAATGAGATTGAGAGGAAGAACTTGCATACCTTAAATGAGACTCTTATTCTTGAATGTGTTGCTCAAGATATTTTTTCAACGCTTCAAAATGCTCTATTAATGCTTCCAAATTTCATGAACTATCTGTTGCCACGAAAGTCTCCATGATCGTGTCATTGAGCTTGAAAAATCTAATTCTAAACTAAACAAGAAAATTGAGCCCGGATGATCACGACAATTTGGTTAAACATTTTTCTAAACTAGAAGTTGAGTATTTTAATTTACAACTAAAATATCAACATCTTAAAGAAAATGTCAAAACTTCAAATATCAAGACATCATCGGATGCTCGAGTTTGATGCGGTTTTCAAATTAACAAGCGTGATGAGCGATTCAAGCTCGATGCAACCTGATCGAAAGTTGAAAGCCTAAATCTCTCAACTAAAGGGTCAAACGAACAATATGACGGGCTCCCAAATGCCCCCTCCTTTAGATTCTCGAATTCTCAAAGCGTTTCATCTTCAAAAACCTAGTAAATGCTTTACAAAGGAAAGCGAAAGTTTTTGAAGAAAATGAAAAGGTTAAACGTCATTTCAATGAGTTATTTGAATCAATTAAAGTCACTCGTAACAAAAATAACGAACAAATAGCTTCATTGCAAAAGGAAATTGAGAATCTGAAGAGTCGGGTAAAAGGAAAAATGCCAATGACCAATGGGGAGAATGTTGTATCAAAGGTTCACTCTTGTAATAAATATGCTTCATCTGTGACATATGTCCCTCCTCATCTAAGGAACAACAAACTCGCTATTCAAACATACTTCTCATCCCTTAAGGATTGCCTAGAATGTCTGCGTGAGATTGTTGAAGAGGATAAGCTAGAGAAACCTCATGATAATACAATTGGACATGCATGCTTATATGCCAAACGATCTCAAGAAATCTTAGAATGCTTGATCACAATATGCCCAAAGTCATTAGGTGAGAGAGTTAATCCTTTGATTCCATGCTCGATGCCTAATGCCAAGTATGATATGCATTCGATTCCCAATGTTTTGAATGTGAACCGTGGTGTGCCTTTAAGTAGTTGATTCGGATCATCAATGCTAAGAAAGAGAACTCAAGTGTGCCTTCTAGGAGTACAAATCTCGGTACCTCTAGTTTTAAGAAAGTGAACCTTAGTGCACTGCATGTAGTTCGGACAGTACATCTAAGCAGTGATGCAAAGAGTAGTTAAACCAACTAATGTTCCCATTCCTCTACAGAGTATGTCGGTGACATTAAACGGAGCGGTCAAAGTCTCAAGACAATACAAGGAATGATAGGACCTCTCAAGCTAAGAATGTACCTTTGGAAGAGAGTAGAAGAACAATCTAGGAACTTTAAGCTTGAATTGAATAAAATGAATCGTGTTGATTCTAGTATTAGCCATAGGCGTACTATAATTAATTGAATTCGATACTATTTGCAAACCTTGTGCGATGTGCGCTTGAATTCATTTCAAATCATGAATGTGGTGTTAATGTTACGCCTAATGATGTTAATTGTCCGATTAATATTGTTAATGCAAAAATTCATGCTAAGAAGGCTAAAAGGCAAAAGCGAAAGAAAGTTAGAAAGCGGTTGAAACCCACGGGAAGAACATTCGATGAAATTAGGCTTTTATTGGATACACATTGGTCATAAGACTAATCGAGATAATGCCCACTAGAAAATGGATGCCTCTTGGTAGAACTATTCCCTTAAGAAGTGATCACTGCGTGAGCAGGCTATCTGAGACACTAGTCTCGCATCTATTCACAATGATTCCATTGCCTCGCTCTACGATATGAATGCTTCTATTTACGATGTGGGTGTTCCAAACATTGTTACTAACCAAATGGAACCCATTCTTGCATGGGGATCCCAATTATCCGATTATCCATTCTTATGCATGTTCAGCTGTAGATCGTTCATATCGTTACGTGGTACTGGACTCAGTTGTTCAAGCATATATTTGGAGACGGTCATGGCTCATGAACCGTGAGCAAATTCATCGGGACTATTAGATTTGGTAATGATCATTTCGGTGCTATTATGGGTTATGGAGATTATATTGTTGGTGATAGTGTCATCTCTAGAGTTTACTATGTGGAAGGTTTGGGTCATAATCGTTCTCTGTTGGTCGATTACGTGATTACGATCTAGCAAAGTAGCCTTGAGAAAACATACACCTTTGTTAGAGATCTTAATGGTAAGGAGCTGTTAAAAGGAACTCGTGGCTCAAATCTTTACACCATCTCTATCGATGACATGATGAGGGCCTCTCAATCGCTTGTTATCAAAGGCTTCAAAACAAAGTCATGGTTATGGCATCGTCGTCTCAATCACTTGAACTTGGCACCATCAGCGATCTTTCGAGAAAGGACTTAGTTGTAGGTTTACCTAGACTAAAGTATGAAAAGGATCATCTTTGTTCGACATGCCAATTGGGTAAAAGCAAAAGTTTGCCCACAAACCCAAACCTACTAACTACATCACGAAGTTCTTCATATGATTCATATGGTTTATGTGGACCAATGAGGGTGCAAAATATCTTTGGGAAGAAATATGTGTTAGTTGTGGTTGATGATTACTCTAGATTCACAGGTCAAGTTCTTAAGGACAAAGGATGAAACTCGATATCATCATCAAACTCATCAAGCAGTGCGAGTTCGACTTAACAAAACCGTCGAATTATCGAATAGACAATGGGCGGGTTTGTCAACAAACAACTTAATGAATTCTATGAAAGCGTTGGAATCGACCATCAAAGAAGTGTTCCACGAACTCCTCAACGAGCGGTGTAGTTGAAGGCGAAATCGAACTCTTGTTGAAGCCGCTAGAACAATCTTGATTTACTCAAAGGTTCCAATGTTTCTCTGGGTTGAAGCGATCGCCCTTGCATGCTACACACAAAATCGTTCCCTAATTCAAAGCGTACATGGAAAAACTCCATATGAACTTGTCCTTGAGAAAACCTAATCTCTCTTTCCTTCGTGTGTTTGGTGCATTGTGTTATCCAACCAATGAGGGTCAAGACTTAGGCAAACTTAGGGCTAAAGCGACATTGGAGTATTTGTAGGATATGCATCAAACAAAAGGGATACGAATCTACAACAAAGAACCCGAAATATCATGGAAACAATTCACGTTACGTTTGATGAATGACGGTCAAGTGGCTCTTGGACACTCCGCTCGGGACCGCACTTCAAAAACAGTCCATTGGTTCATCCCTTGTTCCAAATTCTCTCAAGAAACTCTATATGTACCTCCATCGAAGATGATTTAAAAAATTGTTTGATCCTATGTTTGATGAACTGTATGATTCAATTACTAATGAGGTGTTGATCCTACAACAGAGGATGCTCATATTCACGTGAATGAAGTCAATCCTTGGTCTCAATATCTTTAAGTCAAGAAGCACTTCTGTTGATCCTTGATCTCATCAACAAATCATCATCCTTCAAATGTACATCATGGAAATGTTTACGGCATCAATGATGAAGTTAATCCCTTTGCTACTCCGAAGATGCTCCATTTGAAAACATATTTGCTCTGAATCATCATCGAACCATCTTCTTGAGGAGACATCGACTCGACTACTTCGGTCCCTCAACAAGCGCCACACGAACACCTTAGAAAATGGACTCACGATCATCCATTAGACAACATCATTGGTAATCCCTCTCATCTGTATCAACCCGAAACAACTTGCAACCGATGCCTTATGGTGCTTCTTCAACTCCGTACTATCTAAGATCGAAACAAAAGATGTTAAAGCGCCATGAATGAAGATAGGCGGTTCAATGCCATGCAAGATGAAATTCATGAGTTTGATCGTCTTGATGTATGGGAGTTAGTACACCGCTCAGGCGTGCTATGATTATAGCTCTTAAATGGATCTTCAAAGTGAAACTTGATGAGCATGGTGATGTGTTGAAGAACAAGGCTCGATTAGTTGCTAAAGGATACCGTCAAGAGGAGGTATTGATTTTGAAGAATCTTTTGCTCACATTGTTGCTCGAATCGAGGCAATCGAATCTTTACGGCTAATCTTGCTTGTAAGAACATGGTAGTCTATCGGATGGATGTGAAAGCGGCATTTACGAGCGGAGATCTTAAAGAAGTCGTCTCGTCGACCAACTGAAGGATTTGTGAATCAAGAGCATCCTACTCACGTTTATCGTCGAAGAAGGCTCTTTACGGTTTAAAGCAAGCTCCAAGGGCATGGTATGATACAACTGTCAAAGTTTCTTCTATCAACCGGATTGACAAAGGCGATTGATCCTACATTGTTCACCAGAAGTCGGCAAACATTTAACTCATGTTCAAATTTATGTTGATGATATTATTTTTGCCTCGGCGGACCCAATGGAATGTGATCGTTTTCTAATGAAATGAGTTCAAAATTTCAAATGTCAATGATGGGACAAATGTCATTTTCTTGGGATTACAAATTTCACAAAGTCCCGAGGCATTTTCATAAATCAATCTAAATATGCGAGATCTTAAAGAAATTTGGATATGATTCAAGTGACCTGTTGACACCCCATGATTGATCGAACCAAACTAGATGAGGACCACTCGGGGATCATGATTGACCAAGCGAAATATCGTGAGTATGATTGGATCACGATGTACCTCACGACTAGTAGACCGACATCTTGTTATTTGTTTGCATGTGTGCTAGATACCGAGCTAAGCCTACTAAAAGCACCTTGAAGCGATTAAATGGGTCTTCGGTATCTCAAGGAACCATCAATATGGGACTATGGTACCCGAAGGACACCGGTATGTCACTAACGGCCTATCACGGATCTTGATCATGCGAGTTGTCAAGATACACGTCGAAGTACATCCGGAGGTGCTCGGTTTTTGGGTGATAAGCTTGAGCTGGTCTTCAAAGAAGCAAATGAGTACTTCTATTTCTCTCTGAGGTGAATACATAGCCATGTCATCTTGTTGTACTCAAATCTTATGGATGAGATCTCGATTATCGACTATGGCTTTGAATTCAACAAAATCCCTACATCTTTGTGATAATAAAAGTGTTATTGCTCTCTCATGCAACAACGTTCAACACTCAAGAGCAAAGCATATCGACATTCGACATCATTTCATCGGGAACAAGTGGAAAAAGGTGTGGTGGAACTATATTTTGTGAGGTCGAATATCGGTTAGCGACATCTTCACCAAAGCTCTTCAAGAGAACGTTTTGAGTTTATTCTTCCACGTCTTGGTTTGAAAAGCCTTCAACCGAAACTCTCAAACGTCTTGAGGAGGAAGGCGAGGAGTAAAGGTCTATCTTCATCTATCTCTTGTAAATATTTATTCGAAAAACAAAATACAAAATTATAAAACTCTCAAAATCAAATAGAAAATTATAAAACTTTCAAAATCCATAAAAATCTGAAAAATCTTCAAAAAATATTGTCATGTTTTTCTCGGTTCGATAATATCTACGGTCTTTGTGATGTCATTCAAAGAATGACACGGGTCTTTAGATGTTGTTGAATTCCAAAAAAAAAAAAAAAAAAAAAAAAAAATTATAAAAAAAATATATATTTTTGGGAGAAAGAAAAAATGGTTTATTGTCATTTGGGCAATAAACCGCTTTTCAAAGAAAGAACGAGCCATGCTTTACCATGTTTTCAAATTCCATGCTCGATTCTATAAACATTTATCTGCTTGAAAACTAAGCGCTTTGAAAAATAACTCGGTCTCTATTTTGATAATCATCGGACTTATTTGTCAAAATCTCTATCTCTCAATCAACAACCTATATCATTGATTGAGGGAGAATGATTTCAATTAAATTAAAAAGTTATTTGGCATTAAATTGTTTTCAAAAGATGTACATGCATGTTTTACCAATGGAGTTTAAAGTCTTAAAATCCGATCCTTATCAGTTAAAACGCTTTCATCAAGTCACAATTCCCCTTAAAAGCTTTCAAAATCAATTTATTTCTATAAGAGATCACAAATCTCAAATGATTTGATAATTGTGATCGGGGGAGAATGTGTGATTTAAATTGGATTTAAACTGATAATTCGGTAAATGGTTTTATAAGGATGTACATGATGTCCTTCCCACATGTGACAAACGATTTCAAATTTTCAATGCACATGTTGAGGGAGCATCTATCTTAAACCTATGATTTGAAGCGTGATCATCTATCTCAATGTGCGAGGTTCCTTCTAGCGTGTGCAAAACTCTTTTCTAATCTCGAGGCACATATTGAGGGGAGCAAACTTATGAAAACCTCATCCTTCCGGAAATGCTTTATCTTCTTGATTTGATCGTGGAAGTGATGTTGATATCTTTAGAAAAGCGGTAATCAAAGAAGTAAATTCTTCCTTTTGCCTCCGTGTGCAAAACGATTTCAAACATTTGATGCACATGTTGAGGGGAGCACTGTTCTAAAAATATCAAAAACAATTCGGCACAAAATGTTTTGATAATATATCACAAGTATCGGATTGATTTTCAATTGGTTCCAATGGCGGATGAACAATACTAAATTGACCGACCAACTTTACTTTATATACGGTGATATAAGGATGATAAGGTTAGGTATGTGTTCCATGATCCACTTGAGCAGGAGGGATCTACCGAGGACAATCCACTAGTTAGTGTAGAAGTCCTTAGGTATGATGATAAAAGGAGAAAAGTGAGATATGGGAAGAGTGCGGATGAGATAGAGCAAATCTTGGAACAAACCCAACAAGGTTCTTGCTATGAAGTCTCGGTAAGCCTTCGAAGGGGTTGAAGAATTAAAAGAATTGAATGAGAAAAGGGTGAAAACAAATAGCCCTCCATTTATTCAACCTTAGGGCGTAAACCGGGTTCACTTCATATACTCTTGATGGTAACATCGGTATTGAAGACAAGGCGTCATGGAGCCGGTGACGACCGCACTTCAACTTTCAAACCACTCAAGTTCCTCTTAAAAGGACTTGTTTCATTCTCACGGGAACCGACATTATCTATCGACTTTCTCTTAGAGATTGTTGATATTGAAGAAGGAGACCCTCTCCCTAGTCTCTGTCACGGGATCCAAATATGCACAAATTGAGTCTAGAGCCACGAGATCATCAATAAATCTCATTAGGACACTTTCAAAGAAGACTCTTTGTTTCACACAATGTGGAAGAGAGATTATATCTTGAGTCCTCGCATTATCCTTGTGGTATTGCGGAACATCCGAGTGATGTGTATACATATTCACAATGAAGATGGAAAGCCTTCTAGAGCCAACATCAAACAAGCTCTGGTAGGTGGCATGTGAGATCTATTATATAGATCAACCATGTGACAACCGACGAGAAACAATGGGCGATTCAATCTCTTGAATCAATCTGGTTCGAGTTATGGATTGACGGATACCTTTGAAAAACCGGTCATTGTGCTTAAAAACTCTTTTCTTTAGCAAATCGACCGTGTACGGATATTTCAAATCAAAAGGTGTTTTATGATTGATAATTGATTTTCATTAAAACCTTCGTTGTATTGCAAAACAACTTCTATTGAGCAATACACGATTGTTTTCAAATCTCTTTTCATCAATCGGTGAACTTAAAATTATTTGGTTCACTCACTCCGTGTTGTCTTCTTTGAGATGTTCGGTTTGAGAACAGCTAGAGCATTGCGAAACCCGTCAAGGAAATTCTTGAATTATACCGATCACAGGCGGTACATGTCTTGATCAGCGGGAACCGTGGGCGTGTACCTCAATTCAGCGAAAGTGATCAAAGACACTTTCATGCGATTTATTGCTAGCTGTTGTATGCGGTCGCCGGCGTTTGCGGTGATCGAATGAAGCGGTCAATCCATAGCCGCATGCTCATAACACATTCAACTCAAAAGAAATCATGATTAGTGCATCAATGACTCGATATTTTCACTCCATGCTTACGCTACACTGCCGCCAATATCTTGAATCAACGAAAGCTTCCGCTACTCGATAAGAAGATATCATGATCCGAATGTGAGCATGTCGGTCCTAATGTCACAACATCACATAATACCAACACCACAAAGGATGTCTCGAGATTTTGATGGTGATGATCTCAAAAGTCGGCACAAATTTATTATCACGTGGATCGTAAAGACCTCCACTTGAAGTAACCAAACATGCAATGTGAAGAGTTAATGACTACGAGCTTAGGAGCAAAAGACTACATCAAGAATGCAAGATCAATTGTTAATGTAATATCTATTTGTATTCAATGTAAGTTTGGTACATGATTGAGGTGACCTCCCTTGGGGAGATTGTTAGGAATTAGAAATTCCGGTATTAAAGAGTCGGTCACCTCAAGTATATGTAATCGTTAGAAAGCTCGTAGTCGTAGTTCTTTTAAGTTAAGTAGTATTTAGTTAAGTAACACCGTGGAGGACTGGACGGGTCTTTACCCTGTATGCACGATCCACACCGAAGTGTGGCGATTTATGTAAGACTATATATACTCTCTACCTCCCAAGGTAGAGTTGGAGCTCATAATAATATCTTTCACTTTCTCTCACTAAGTTCCCTAAACCTCTAACTTTCTCTCTCTAGAATACCATTTATCGCCACTTTGTGTTATGGTTTGATGTGTATGTGAAAACTTATATCTAACAAAATCCCGTTTTGCAAGGGATTGCGATTACATTCTGCGGTAAAAGTGCACTTTTGCGAGATAAAATATCAATTTGATATTTTTGTGAGAGGCATTAAATGCCAAGTGGGATGACGATGAAGACAAAGAGACATATATTCCTTTATTAAATTGGCATAGTTACCAACCTAGGACATGAAAGTAAGCGATACTTGGATCATTTAGTTACTCATTCAATGCTCTTTGTCAAGTGTCAGGACCCTGAATGAGTCTTACTCATTTGGTGAGTTGTTGGTTTTGGATATTGGGAGAATGAACCATTTCGAGAACTCACCGAGATTGGTTTTCGAGATACTTGGCTTTCAATGTCAAGCATTCCTAATTCAACTTTCGGTCTCACAAGGTAGGTTCATCCAAGGTTTGGTGAAGATATCACCATTGATATTCCGTAGGGATGAAATGAAGTTCAATATCTCCTTTCATTATGTGATCCCTAATGAAGTTATATCGATATCAATGTGTTTGGTTCTTTGGTGGAGGACGGGGTTGTTGGAGATTGCAATTGCACTAGTGTTATCACGAAGATGGGCACCATTTTGTAATGGATGTCATAGTCACCGAGTTGACTTTTCATCCATAATACATTGGCACAACATCCATTGCTGTACTACATATTGACTCGGTGAGGACATAGCCACTAATTGTTGCTTCTTTGCACTCCAACAAACCGGTTTTCCTCCAAGAAATTGCGGGACCACGAGGTACTTTTTACATCCATGTTGCAGCCAAGCATAATCGAATCGAGTAACCCTTGAGATCAAACCCCAGCATTTCGGATAATAGAGTCCAAGGTTTGGGGTTCCTTTCGGTACTGAGTATTCTTTTGGGCTGCATGAGGTGAGATTCTTTGGGATTGACCGATATCTTGCTATTAAGCAGATGAAAATTGTATGTACGGTCTAGTAGCAGTTAGATACATCGGTGAGCCAACAATCCCTACGAAATGGGTTTGATTGATGATTTGCCGGTGAGATCGGGTCCAAGGTTGTTAGGTGGGACCATTGGTGTCTTCACCGAGGCATAGTCAAATATCTCATATTTCTTCAAGAGATTTACGGTGTATTTCTCTTGGTGATGGATATTCCTTTATCGGTTTGCACGATTTGCGGTCAAGAAAGTATGTAAGTTCCCCCATCCCGCTCATTTCAAACTTTTTGTCATTAGTTTTTCAAACTGTTTGCAAAGTTTGTAGTTTGTTGAGCCAAAGATGATATCATCAACATACACTTGGACGAGATCACATCTGTTGGGTTCTATAGACAAACGATTGTGTTGTCTATCTTTCCTCGACAAACTTGTTTTGTATCGGAAGGGCGAGAGAGTTTCATACCATGCCCAGGAGCTTATTTGAGTCCATAAAGGGCTTTGTCAAGCTTGCATACATAGTCGGAAATTCACTACTCAAAGCCGGAGGTTGCTAAACATACATCTTCCTTGAGATCACCATTTAAGAATGCACTTTTAACATCCATTTGGTAGACCACAAGTTCATGTATGTTGCATATGCAAGGAAGATCTGATGGCTTCCATTCTTGCAACAGGAGCAAATGTCTCATCATAGTCAATGCCTTCTTGTTGACTGTAACCTTTGGCTACAAGTCGGCTTTGTTTTAAATGCGATGCTATTTTAAATCGGTTTGGTTTCGAAAAACCACTTCATTCCTATGACTACTACATCCCGAGGACATTTGATCAAGGTCATGACCTTGTTTTTATCAAGCTATTGCAGTTCTTCTTGCATGGCTTCGAACCCGGCTTGGGTATTTTAGAGCCTCGATGACACTTTTGGGTTCTATATCCGATAGATAATCGACATAGAGACATTCATTGGTCAAGTGCAGTTAGACTAACGACCATGCTTCTAGTGAGCATGCCCTCGATGGGTTCACCAATGATGTTTACAAGCTCAATGTCACGAGATCTTGTCCACTTACTTTGTGGTCTTGGATCCGAGCTTAAAGATGTCTTTGGGAGTTCGAGATGTGAGTTCGGTGTAAAGCCACAAAATTATTTAGAACATATGTAGAGATGTCTTGTTGGGGTGAGATTCATGAGTTCTGAGGTTCCGATCATTTGGATCGGTGTTACCTAACCCAGGAACCGATCGATTATCAATTAACTCAGCGATGGTTGGTTGGGGTAGGTTGTGAGGTAAGACATAATATGAGATTTCAACATCGACTTGATACGAGGAATTGAATTCGGTGTTGTACTCATCGGGGAGGATATCTTGATGAGTTATCAATTCCTATTTCCTCCATCGAGGTGTTGGTGAACTGATGCTTTCGGCACTTTCATCAAAGGTGACATGAAAGGTTTCCTCAACTTGTTGTCTCCTTGTGTTAAAAACCACGAAGGCTTTGGAGATCGGTGAGTAGCCTAGAAGTATCCATCATCGACCTTTGCATCAAACTTGCCTAGATGATCCTTGTGGTTATGAATAAACACGGGACATCCAAATACATGAAAATAGTGATGTCGGAAGTCTACCTTTGAAGATCTCATATGGGGTTTTATTATGTCTTTTGAAAATGATTGACTGTTTTTAGTGTAACGGTAGTTTTGATCGCTTCGATCCGAAATGCTTTGAGAGGGTGAGCCATTTAACATAGTTCTATTGCCTCAATGAGAGTTCTGTTTTCCTTCGAACCCCATTTTGTTCGGGGTATATGGAGATGAGAAATTTTGAGAAATTCCTTTTCATCATAGAAACTCTCAAGTTCTTGATTTACGAACTTCGGTACCATTGTCGATTCGATTTGTTTAAACGTAATGTCATTACGGTTTTCTATCTTCACGATGAATGACATTATTGTATCATTACGACTCTTTTTGGAAAGAAAGTATACCCAGTGTATCTTGAGAACTCATCAACAATGACAAGTGTATACTTCTCATCTTTGGATTGATCGGGGTGACAGGTCCAAAGAGATCCATGTGCAGGAGGTGAAGGCGACTTTGATGGAGAAATTTTGTTTGGTTTTGAATGATGCTGTTGTGTTTACCCTTTCACAGGCGGAGCATGGTTTGTCTTTGCAAAACCGGTGATGGTAAGCCAAGGACCTTGTTTGTTTTGCCAAGTTGTTGAGGTTTTGAAGTTTAAGTGTGAGAGTCTCTTATACCACTGACCAATTGATAGTTTCGGTGGCTTTAGCAAAGACATGTTCCATCTTGGGAGAGTGTTGACATGCCTAGCACATAAACATCATCTCTCTAGGAGCTATCAACACAACTTCCTTGTTTGCATTGAAAATGGTACCTTGTTTATCATTGAATTGTACAATGTATTTAGCATCACATAGTTGGTCGACATCGATGAGATTGTATTTGAGACCATTGACATAGGCTATTCTAGAAAAAACTATTCCATTGCAATTTACTAAACCATAACCTTGATGGGACATGATGAGTTATCACCAAAAACTACCTTGGGTCCTGGTTCCTTTACATACTTGTGCGAGATATTCCTTCACACGGTCATGCTTCTTGAGCATCCACCTGTCTAGGCGCCAAATAGGCTCCCGGCATGTCTACGCACAAGTAGTAAACTGAATTAGTTTTTCTTCGTGACCCACTTACTAGTGGGCTTGGGTCTCAAGGTCTCTTTGAAATTTGCAATTGACTCATGGTCGGTGGTTGTGTGCATAGTGCTACCACAGATTTTTGCATTTAGAGGTGAGGATGACTCGATGACTCTAGGTTGTTTGGAATTTCTCCTTGCATGAATGACATCGTCATGTTGGGATGTCTCATGAGCTGGATTATCGCATATGTCACAAAGCATGTATTCATGAGACAATCATCGATGATGATCATTAAACCCAAAGTGAGGGCCGAGAGGAAAAGGTTTTCTTTGTATTCTTTGGAGCGACTTTGGAGGTGAAGCATAACGATGACCAACTTTGGTATAGTTTGCTTGGTGACGACATCTTGTAGATGGTCTGCGATCCTGTGATCATCCTTTTGCGATCATGCAAAAAGGATTCTATAGTGATTGTCGATGGTATGGGTGGTATAATGACACGCTCACACTTTTGTTTGTTTTAGAGGTTGACTTAGACTTTGAGGCGGAGGAAGGCGACTTTGTTTCCTTGATTGGTTCGAGGACCTTTTCAATGGACTCCATTTTTGATAAGCTTCCTCACAAGTTCGATCGATTCTTGAAATTGGTCGAACTTCGGTGGGGACGAGAGGATGTTGAAGTCTCGGTAGGAGTAGACTCTTGTTGGATTAGTTTTGCTTGTCTTTGTAGGATGGTTCTACCAAGTCCGGACCTTTCCTTTGGTGAGTGAGGATTAAATTTTAGAGGAGTAAGCTCGAGCTTGGATCGGCACCACGAAGAGGTTTCGTGGGTGGAAGCATTGTTTGATTTCTTGGACTCGGAGATCATTCAGTACACTGGTCATCTCGGAAGTCCTAGCATGCTCTTAAGAGCTTGGCTCTCGAGCTCAAGAATCCTTCGGAATCAAGTTTGGAAGCTTACTCTCGGGATTAACCCGTTCAATCCGATCCTTTGGAATTTGGAGTTGTCAACATGTTGGTAATCATACCACCACACAAATGGTTTTGAACTTTGGTCTTTGTTGCGAGAGTGAGGAGATGATCTTCACCTATGACTCTCTTTTGCTCTGGAGCACCCACGACATCAAAGACCACAGGATTCTTAGCATCCAACTATCAAGAATATCTTGTTCCTTTTTAAGTTCATCTTGAAGAGCACGATTTCTCTTAACTAGTTCGGTGTTTTGAATTTGCAAGGTGGCGACATCAAGCTTGGCTTGTTTTAAAATAATGAGTTCATCTCTACACTTGTTTAATTCAAAACTTAGCTTGTTGTATTTTGAAAAGAGATTTAATCTTTGCTCTTCTACGAACTTAAGGTCAACATTAAGATAATTCATATAAGGCGCCAATCGAGTCATCATCCATAGATAGTAAGATGTTTACCTTCTTCGTAGTGATGTTGACCCATTCCCCATTTCTCGCATGATTCTTTCCAAGCTGCTAGCTTGTCCTCTTACGAGAGGGCCATCGATTTGTGACATGCACCATTTCATCATCGATGACACCGGCTCTTCATCGATCGAAGGTCTCAAACAACAAGGCCTTTGTTTTACCCGCATGATTGAACACTTTTGTTGTTTAGAGGGACTGCCTCGAGCAATGCAAGCTTAGCTTTGACTTTCTTATACTTAGCTTCAAAGTCAACAGTTTTGTTTTGATCAGTTGTTTTGAAAATTATGATGAGACTGGTAGATTTTGGTTGAAATTTGCTAAAGCTCGAGGACCGATTTGACCACGATGGTTTATAATAGGGTTTAAATTGTTTTTGTTTTGAGTCTTTGCAAAATGACCTCTTTTGTGACACTTAAAGCATTCATTGTCCTCATTTGCTTTGGCATTGAAAACCTTTGTTTCTTTTTATAAACCTTCGAGAGTTAGCAAGGAGTGCCCTTTCCTAAAATTCGGTGTTTAGGTCATTTAGGTACTCTCACTTGATCTCTCATCGGGCTCATCATCGAATTTTCTTGAAAATCTTGCACAACATTGTTAGAATAAGCGGTTGATATTGGTGATGAGGTGGTGGTCGGGGACTTCTTGACTTCACGAGACTTCTTTAAGTCGGTATCGTCTGTTGAAGAGATTTTCCTCATAGACAAATTTCCCATAAATTTCGTGAAGCTCAAGATTTTGGATATGATTAGCATTCCTAAGTCCACGAGAGAAATTCAACCACTTCTCGGAGAGGCTGACAAAACCAACATTGATTTCATGTTTGGACAACTTAACACCATCATTTGACAATTCATTTAAAGAGTTTTGTACACGGTGTAAGTTTGGGAGAGAGTTTCGAGTCCTTAGCCACGAAGGTGTTATACTCAAGTTTCGGTCCATTATCCTGTTTTCCTTGGTATCGATGGTCCTTCATGACTATGAACTAGGTCATCCAGTTTGCTTAGGCGCACAACGACTTATAAGACTCCATAATATCGTCGGAAGACAAGATATTATGATACTTTTGAGTCTTTGGTCCTGGTTGACCACTCTCCTTTCATCCTGGTCCACCGAGCTTGAGTTTGGGCAACCCTTGACGGTCTTTGGGACAAATGGACCTTCATTTATACACTTTATATAATAAGGTTCCATCCTAATCAAATAGCAAAGCATTCGCTTTCCATTTGTTGAATTTGCCAACTTCAAGTCTAGGGCAACAATTGAATAAGCTCCACCCTTTTTATCGACTAGTTGGGGTACATCAATTTCGACCATTTAGGATCTAATTTAAAAACTTTTAGAGGCCTAAAAAGCGAGTTTTATAATTAGCCTTGCTCGATACCACTAGTTGTTTCCGTTCACTATCGTTTAAAGCAGTTTAAGTTTATAAAACAAGTTAATAGTGAACTATGGTAAAATTAACATAAGGAAAACACACTAAGTAATTTTCAACATCATATTCTTATTAGAAATAAATCAACAAAGAATCGTTACCCAAGTACTTAGGAATAGTACTTGGGATTGAAATAAACAAAGTTGGTGACTCCTCTCTAAGCTCGGGGCTAAGTCCGAGCACAACTCTTATAGCTCATTTGAGCTATCTCAGAACTAAGTTGTATTTGGAGGAGTGAAAAGATGGCTATGTGTATGTGTGTTTTACAATTCACAAGCTTAATCTTTTCACTCCATCTCTTATCTATTTATACATGTATGATATTTGACTCTTTCCTAAGTGACAAGCGACATCATCTGAAGACAAAATATCGATGTATTTTGTCTCATTTAAAGACTATTCTAGGTAAGAGACAAGACTACTTTCCTAAGTTTAGTGATGACACTTGACACGATCTTTTGCTATTCGAGGAAAGTTGACTTTGGTTGATAAGGAATTCGTCTTATCGATTCAACTTTTCCCACCTTGTCCCGCTCTTTCTTGATCTTTACATCCTTGGTCTTCTACTTGGTTTGTCTTTAGTGTAAGAGTTGGAGAGGTCTTAGGGATTCGGTGAGTTATTGTCATCACTCACCGAATCCATCATCTTCTTCTTGACTCGGTCTTCACCCTTTAAGTTCCGCCTTCGAGGTGGAGACTTCTTCTCGCCTCGTCTTGAGTATCCGAAGATGACTCATCGAGAGGCTATGCACTCGATGACACGATTAGTGTTTAACGGACTAAACACTTGGGCTACTTTCTATCCAAATCCTAGATTAAGGGGTTTGGGTATTTATTGAACCCAACAAGATAGATGAAGGAAAAACTTTTACTCCTCTTCTTCCTCTTGAAGACGTTTGAGTGTTTCCGGTTGTAGACTCTTAAGACCAAGTCGTGGAAGGATAAACTCAAAACGTTCTATAGGAAGAGCTTTGGTGAAGATGTCTGCTAACTGGTATTCAGTCCTCACAAAGTATAGTTCCACAACACCGTTTTCAACTTTCTCCCTTATGAAATGATGTCGAATGTCGATGTGCTTTGCTCTTGAGTGTTGTACATTGTTGCATGAGAGGGCAATAACACTTTATTGTCTGTCTGAGAGGATTTTGTTGAATTCAAAGCCATAGTCGATAAGTGGGATCTCATCCATAGGATTTGAGCACAACAAGATGACATGGCTATATATTCAACCTATATAGAGAAATAGTAGTAGTCATTTGCTTCTTTGAAGACCAGCTCACAAGCTTATCACCCAAAACTGAGCACCTCGGCGTGCTTGACGTGTATCTTGACATCCTACATGATCGGCATCTGCATGAAGGTTGTTAGTGACATACGGTGTCCTTGGTACCATAGTCCCATATTGATGGTTGCTTGGAGATACAGAAGACCCATTTAACCGCTTCAAGGTGCTTTTAGTAGGCTTAGCGATGTCGCACACATGCACGGCGAACAAGATGTCCGGTCTACTAGCTATGAGGTACATCGAGATCCAATCATACTCACGATATTTTGTTTGATCTACCATGATCCACAGTGGTCCTCATCCGACTTAGTACGCTCGATCATGGGAGTGTCAGCGATGTCACATGAAACAAATCCAAATTTCTTTAAGATCTCATTTGTATACTTAGATTGATTTATAAAAATGCCTCTGGGACTTTGTGAAATTTGTAATCCCAAGAAAAATGACGTTTGTCCCATCATTGACATTTGAAATTTGGAACCCATTTCACTTGAAAAGCGGTCACATTCATTGGGGTCGGTCGAGGAAAAATGATATCATCAACATATATTTGAGCGTGAATTAAATGTTTGCACGACTTTACGGTGAACAATGTCGGATCAGCTGCTCCTTTCTTGAATCAATAGATGAAGAAACTTTGATAGCGTATCATACCAAGCCCTTGGAGCTTGCTTCAAGCTGTAAATAGCCTTCTTGAGCGATGAGCGTGAGTAGGATGCTCTGGATTCACAAAGCCTTCGGGTTGGGCGATGTATCGACTTCTTTAAGATCTCCGATTAAGAAAAGCCGTCTTTACATCCATCGATATACTACCATGTTCTTACTTGCATCATTAGCCAAGAAGATTACGATTGCCTCGATATGAGCAACGAGAGCAAATGATTCTTCAAAGTCAATACCCTCCTCTTGGCGGTATCCTTTTGCAACCAATCAAGCCTTGTTCTTTAAAACATCCCCATGCTCATCGGTTTCACTTTGAAGATCCATTTTAGAGCAATGATCATAGCAATCTGGAGGCGGTACTAAGTCCCATACATCGATTCGATCAAACTCATGAATTTCTTCTTGCATGGCATTGAACCGATTGTCTTCATTCATGGCGGTTTTCACGTCTTTTGGTTCGATCTTAGAAAGTGCGGAGTTGAAGAAGCACCATAAGGCATCGGTTGCAAGTTGTTTACGTGTGGATCTTTGGACGAGAGAGGTTTCCAATGATGTTGTCCAATGGATGATCATGTGTCCATTTCCTAAGATGTTCATGTGGTTGTTGTTGAGGAGTCAAGTAGGAGAGTCTATATCTCGATGACGATGGTTACGATGATGATTGGGAGCAAATATGTTTTCAAAGGTTCATCTTACGGAGGAGCAAAGGGTTTTCATCATCTGTAACGACACCATTTCCATTATGTACACTCGATGATCGATGATTTGTTGATGAGACAGTGATCGGCAGCGCTTCTTGACTTAATGATATTGAGGCGAAGGGTTGACTTCATTCACGAGGATAGGAGCGACCTCTGTTGATGGAATTGACATTTCATCGACATTTGGTTCATAGTGTTCATCAAACATTGGATCAAACAATTTATTTAAATCATCTTCGATGGAGGTACATATGGAGTTCTTTGTTGAGTGATTAGACACAAGAGTAGGCTGTAGGACTACTTGAGAAAGGTTGAAATCGGGTCCAGCTGGATTGTCTGGAGCCATTTGACCGATCGACTCATCGAGCGTGGCGTGAATTGTTTCCATGATATTTCGGGTTCTCTTGTTGTAGATTCGTTATCCTTTTACATTTGATGCATAACCACAAATACTCAATGTCCGCTTTAGCTTTTAGTTTACCTAAATCTTGACCGTCATTAGTTGGGTAACATAAAGCACCAAACACGAAGGTAGGATAGATAAGGTTTTTGTTTATGGACAAGTTCATATGGAGTTTTTCCATGAGAGGTGTGAATAAGGGAGCGATTTTGGGTGTAGCGGTGGCAATGGCTTCACCCGGAGAAACATTGGAACCTTTGAGTAAATAAGCATTGTTCTAGCGGCTTCCACAAGAGTTTGATTTCGTCTTTATACTACACCGTTACGTTGAGGGTTCGTGGAATACTTCTTTGATGGTGATTCCAACACTTTCATAAAAGCTGGATTAAATCTTTGTTAACGAACTACTGTGCCATTGTGCATTCAAACAATTCTATGAATTGTAAAGTCGAACTTGAAGTTGCTTGATAAGTTTAATGATGACATCTGAGTTTCATCCTTTGTCCTCAAAAACTTTACCCAAGTGAATCGAGTAGTCATCGACAACGACTAAAATATATTTCATCCCATTAATAGTTTGAACTCTCATAGGTCGCATAAATCCATATGAAGGGTATGAAGAACTTCCATTCCGAGTTTGTGGGCATATTTTGTGCTTTTTCCCAATTGGCAAGCGAACAAAGATGATCTTTTCATACTTTAATCTGGGTAATCCTCTTTACTAAGTCCTTTACGGAAAGATTGTTTATGGTACCAAAGTTCAAGTGATTGAGACGATGGTGCCATAGCCATGACTTAGTTTTGGAAGCCTTTGACAAACAAGCGGATGGGTGAAGATTTCATCATATCTTGATAGAGATGGTGTATAGGTTTGACCACGAGTTCCTACGAAGTTCCATACCATCAAGTTCTCTAACAAAGCAAGTATGTTTTGAAGGCCACTTTAGATCGAGAATCACAAAATTGACCAGCAGAGAACAAGTTATGACCAAGACCTTCCACATAATATACCTTGGAAATTACACTTTTACCAACCACATAATCTCCATAACCCATAATAGAACCAATATGATCGTTTCGAATCTCACGGTTCCTATGAATTTACTCAAAGTTCATGAGCAATGACCGGTCTCCGGTTATATGCTTGGAGCGACTGAGTCCAGTACCTGAGAATGATTTGAGCGATCTGCGGTTGAACACGGACAAGAATGGATAGCCGGATAATTGGGATCCCATGCAAGAATGGGTTCCATTTGGTTACTAACGGTGATTGGAACACCCGCATCAAAAATAGAAACATCCATATCGAAATAGAAACAATGGACTCATTAGAAATAGATGTAGTCTTTGGTATCCGTATTTGACCTATTCAAAGAATGTTCACTACTTAAAGGAATAGTTCTACGGTAGGCATCCATTTTCTAGTGGGCATTGTCTTAGCATTGAGGGCAGGCGATTATCCTTATGGCGAAAAGGTATCCATTGATAACCTATCTTACTAAATGTTCTTCCTGTGGGTTTCCACTATTTTCTAACTTTCTTTCGTCTTTGCCTTTTAGCCTTCTGACATGATTTTTGCATTAACAATTTTAGCGGGCATTTGTGACATTAGACAAAACATTCACACCACATTCATGATTAGCAGCAATTCAAGCGGACATCATTACATGGTTTGCGATAGTATCGAATTTGAATTAATTACGGACACCTATGGCTAATACTATAATCAACACGATTCGTTTTATTCAACTCAAACTTAAAGTTCCTAGGTTGGTCTTCTACTCTTCCAATGCACATTCTTAGCTTGTGAGGTCCTATCTTGCTTGGTATTGCACGAAGGCTTTGACCCGCTGCGTTAATGTCATGACTACTCTTGTAGAGGAATTATGGGAACATTAGTTGGTTGATCTAATTTTGCATTCACGAACTAGATGTGCAAGGATCCGAACTACTAGGCGGCACATTAGTGTTCACTTTCTTAAAAGCGGGCATGGAATGAATTGTATGCTTGGCACTAGGCATAGAACAAGGCATCACGACTTTACCTTTCGCACCTAAGGATTTTGGACATGTTGCTATTAAACATTCTAGCGCTCTTGAGATCGTTTGGCACGAATGCAATCAAACCTAATTTCTCTATCAAGAGGCTTATTTAAGAAATCCTCTTCCACGATCTCACGGAGACATTTTAGACTATCCTTAAGGTGGCTTAATAGTTGTGAAACAGGTTCATTATTCCTAAGATGGGGAGGAATGTATTTACTTGATACACTATATTTGCGTCGAGGATGACTTTCATGCAACATTCTCATTAAAACAAGTGGAAGTTTCCTTTTCGACTCCTCAGTTCTCAATTTGTTTTGTAAAGAGGTTATTTTTCATTGTTTTTGTCACGAGTGATTTTCATTGAATCATATAACTCTTTAAAGTGACGTTAACCTTTTCATTTTCTTCTAGAAAGCTCTCGTTTTCCTTTTGTAAAGCATTTACTAAGTTTTGAATATGAAAGTTTGAGAATCTTGAGAATCTAAAGGAGGAGGCATTTGTGTGCGGTCGCATTGTTCATTTCACCCTTTAATTGAGAGATTTGGGCTTTCAACTTTACGATCGTGTTACAATGAGCTCGAATCATTCATCACGTTTGCTAATTTCAAAAGCGCATCAAAATTAGGAACATCCAAGGATGTCTTGATATTTGAGGTTTTAACATTTTCTTTCGGATGTTGATATTTTAATTGCAAAGCAAGATGCTCAACTTCAATTTAGAAAAGCTGTTTTACCGGTTATCATTATCATCCTATTCAACTTTATCATGCGGTTTAGAGTTAGTTTTTCAAGCTCAATGACACGATCATGGGAGACTTTCGAGCAACGAGATAATTCATGAAATTGAGAAGCATTTATGGAACAATTAGTGGCGGTATAGAACACATCTTGAGAGATACATTGTAAATCGATTCTCATTTAAGGTATTCCTCTCAATTTCATTATATTTTAACGCGCTCATAGTCACTAACCTCAACTATCATTGCATCAAATTCCTTTTCCATTCCTTTAATATTTGTATCTATCCCTTTTTAAGACTCTCAAATTGATCTTTTAGTTGTTTAAAGAAAGGCATGACCTCGGTTAAATAACATTCTTTTGTTTGCTCAAAACCCTTTCCCTTGATTATCCCGATGGGTGTGATCCTTTTCTTACAAGTTTTCTCAAAGTCAACAAATAATTCAAATATAACATATTGACTGATTAATGTCTTGCTCTTAGTGGAAATAGTTCTAGGAACTAAATGCATTGGTGTATTTGGAGGATACATAGTCATTGCAGCATTTTCCTAAGGGAGGGTTTGTTTCAACAAGATTTTCGCTTTTGCTTATCTAAGTCCTTTTCGAACACTTGTTCGGTGTTAACAAAGTTTGAGGCTTAAAATTGTTTAAGGAAATCCAATTTTCCGTTTTGTAATCATGGGGTTTGACAATAATCTTATTCTCTTTGCACTTGGGATCGTTAAGCTTCTTATCCATTTTCTCCTTGATGCATCATCTAATTTTACATCTTCCTCGATTGCACTCAATGCAACTAGGTGTCTATCTAGGTTTAAGAATCTCATTGCCATCGTAGATTACATTTTGAGCAGCCTTTCCTATCTTACCATACATAGGGTTGGGTTTATCTACAATGGGAACACTATGCTTATCGCTTAAGACTCTATGCTTAGTGACCATGTGGCGGTTTGAATGGTATTCCTTATACGTCTGACTTATTTTCAAGTTTGTTTTCAAAGTTTTAGATTGGAAAAATCATTCAAAAGTTTTGATTCCTTAGCATGAAATTCTGTTTAAGCACTTTAACATTTTCTTGAAGTTCTTGTTTTGCTTAGCGAGTTTAGAAAGCTTTTCTTGTAAGGAGTTTAACTCTTGTTTTAACACTTCTTCTCTAAAATTACTTTTCTAATAATTATGCGCATTTGGTTATCCAACTCACTGCTCACGAGTAGTTAACTCAAACTTAGCACATTGTTCATAAATGGCAACTCATTCTTTATAAGTATTAAGTTCGGAGATAAAGAATCATCGGGGCACATGCGGTGTATTCATCAAAAACATAGTCATCATTGATTGCGAAGATGCATCACTTGGTACAATCTCACTTTCACTTTGTTTCACATATTGATCATATGGGACAACATTGATTTTGCCCATATTTTCAATATCGACTCAATAGTTTGATTGATTGTACTTTGTCATGCATCTTTTGCACATCAACATCATCGTATAGTTTTAATACCTCAAAATGATTTTGTCTTTGGATGGACCAGTTTGAGGTGATGAAGAGACTTTAGAAGGACCATTGGAGAAATGCTAGCCATGAAAAGTGTTTTGTGATGGGTTCATCATCAACGTCAAAGTCGTATGCATCACAATCAACGACTTGAAAGGCATTCGATGATTGTGACCTATCTCCGAATTGGCTACTCATCCACATCTCGCATCATATGTCTTGGCATTTCCTCGAAGAAACAACAACTCCTCTTCATCCAAAGCTGCACCATTATCCACGAGCTTGCACAAGCAACATCTTATCCCTAAAGTACTCGCATTTTGAGGCGTTTTGGCGATGTGCGGTTCCTTGCAATATGTCCTCACCACCACGGTTGTAACACTTGATCGGCTTTGCTTGTCCACGATTTCATTCCTTCCCTATTCGATTTGCCACATATCCTCTACCAACTCCACCTCTTCCTTGTTCATACCGCCTTTCTTGAACTGGTTGTACCATAAACTTCCCATCTCGCGGTGGCTTGATTGTGTGGATTAGATCTTTGTTATGAGGTTGTTGTTGGTGTGTGGGAGAGTGTTCATGTTTTGACTAACCATGAGAGACAGTTGGTTGATGAAAATTTCCATGAGCGTGTTAGAGTCTGGAGGCTTATATGATGGATCGGGAATGAGCTTGTAATTACCATTACCAGTGGGTATGACTTGTGAAGCTTTGGTTGTAATCCCAACATTGGTGTAAAATGTTGTTGAATCATTTGATGAACTTGTTTCTCCCTATTTTGATTTGAACCGATTAAGAATCATTTTTCAAACATGGCATGTCTCATTCAGAGCGGAAGGCATATAGTTGTTCATAGTTGGTGTTCTTCAAACCTTTGGTTAGCTTTACGGTGACAAACTTGTGCCATTCGGGATTCATGTTGTTCATAAATTTTGAGTTCAACTGAATGTTTGGCATGGTCATTTGATATTCCTCATATCATTAACAAGCTTGTGGAATCTCACGTAATACTGTGGACACTCTCATCCGGTTTCATCTTGAAGTGCTCAAATTCATCATAGAGTTGTAATTCTGTCTTCCATAGTTAATTGAACACGAGAGAAGCATCTTGACATTATCCCAGCTTGCCTTGGCTTCGGTGTTGTGATTGATAAGCTTGTAGATATCCTTTGGAAGACCTTGAAGTATGATGTTAGAAGCCACGATATCAACATCGAATCTCTTTTCTCCTTATCATTGAGCTCATCATATGTCTTTAGTCATCTATTCCATAGATCATTGTTCCATCTGCAATTGTATCAATTAAGTCTCTTGTAGTCTCAATCGATAAGGTCCTTCATCAATCGATTTGAGAATGTTAACCCATTTTCCTTTCCAAGGCGGTACAATCGATTCTTTGAGCCCAAGAGTCGTAGTCGGTTACGTCAAGCATGGGTGGATGAGTATCCGAACCGACTTCTTGAACATCCTCGACAGCATGGAGATAATTGTAGGTATGTTGGTAGACATGTTTAAAGATTACCACGAGTTTTATAACTCAATGATTAAACCGGAAATAGATTCTTTCACGGATTTTACTAAATCAAGAGAAAACCGTATTACACAAGAGTCAACCAAGTCGCTAAGAATCCTTGAACCAAGTCGCTAAGCACCAAGTTGCTAAGTAATTAGAAGACAATCGCTAAGTTCCAAATCACTCTGAATTTTGACGACAAGTCGCTATGCACCAAATCGCTAAGGCGTCAAGTCGCTAAATAGCAACTCGCTAAGGTCCAAATCGCTAACACCAAGTCGCTAAGAAACTTAAGAACAAGTCGCTATCAAAATTGAAAGCAATTAGCTACCTTACCAAGTCGCTACCGTAGTGGAGAATCCACTAAGTGTCTTGTTTGTCGGCTTGTCTCAAAAGACAAGTCGCTAGGACCAAGTCGCTACCAAAACTCACTACAACTCGCTACCTTTTACTTGAAGCAAGTCGCTGGGATGAAATTCACTCGAGAGCCAAGTCGCTACCAAGAAAAACTTTAAAACACACTTTTCAATCCAAAACAAGCTCAACCACGTTGATTCAAGCTACCAAATCAAAACCCAAGCACATACAATGATTCTAAACACAAAAGTACACCCAAAATTCAAACTTTAACACAAGAAATGAACCAAATGATGCAAAACCACTAAACTTTTCAAATTCAAAACCATCTAAAACCACTAGAAATCCAAGGATATGTAAGAGATGATCTAACCATGGCTCTTGATACCGTTTGTAACATATTGGATTTCACATACATCAAACCATAAATAAAGTAGGCGTATAAGATGAGTTTTAGAGAGAAAGTTAGAGGTTTGGGAACTTTAGTGAGAGAAAGAAAATCTTATTATGAGCTCCAACTCTCTACCTTGGGAGGTAGAGTATTTATAGTCCTTACATAAACGCCACCGACGGTGTGGATCGGGCATACGGTGGGTAAAGACCCGTCCGTCCTCCACGGTGGTACATAACTAAATACTACTTAACATAAAATAACTACGACTACGAGCTTTCTAACGATTACATATACTTGAGGTGACCGACACTTTAATACCTGGATTTACTAAATCCTAACAGTTGATCTAGCTGCTCTCTTAACATTTATGCTAAGTTTTTATGAGTTGTGCATATGAAAATTCTAAGCGTGGAGTAGTTGGTTTTCTTTAGATCTTATATAAGTAATCTATGACTTTTTCTCCCAGGAGATAACTAACCGGACTAAATACTTGATTCTTTTCAAACTTTTGAACATTAAAATAGTCTTGTTACAATAAAAAAAGTTTTTAAGCAAAATTGAGTTAGAGTCCGAGTTCAACTTTTTATATAAATTCTTAGGAAAGCATACTTTCTTAAAATCGAAATAATATTGCAAATTTTTTATTTCAAAGATCTCGAAAGCTCCGATACTATTCTCAAGGTTGAAAACCTAGCCTCCGTAAAGGACAAGCTGAGAAGAAAGTCGCTAAATGGAGTGATCACACCTTTGAATCTCGAATCTCTAAATCATCATCGCTTGCTATCCATTTAGGTTTAGTATTAACTTAGTGGTACCCTTGTAAATCTTTGGAATCGAATTCCCGCTGATTCCGGTACTATTCTCCTTGAGGTGTCAAAAGCCCGGTCACCTAAAACCAACTAGTTTGGGATGTGCCGAGAAGAAAGCCGCAACATGGTAAAGGCCCTTTCGATCCTTATAATTTCGTGGTTTTTGGTGAATTAATATTCGACTTAAATAAATAACAACCGCAACAAATATTGATTTCAATGGTCAAACTTTTGAAAATGAGCACACTCGCTTAAATTCTATAAATTGCGGGAGTGAAAATTTAAGTCTCGACTTACATAGATTATTAAATTAAGTAGTGTTGACATTTTAAAAAAATGTTTGCACAATAACTATAAGATTGGTTTGAGAGTATAAACAAGAGGATGACAATTACAATTCCCCGGAGACACCCATTTTTTGTGAATCCCGTTCCGTGATGCCATGTTTTGAAAATCAAGCATGTTATTTATTTTTGTCTTGTTTAAATTTCTCGTATTGTATAAAAATTCGAAACAAGGTATTCTTGGTATTCTTAAACCTTTCATTACTTTATATGATCGGATTGCTAAGGACTAGCAATTGATAGTGTGGGGGGATGATGAGTGGCCTTTTACTCATCACTTTAGGCCCGTAAAACTCACATAAATGGCTAAAAACACTTAAATATACCTATTTATGTTGCAGATGTCCTTGGAGTGTGTTTTTATGTATTTCAGGCACAATGGATCGAAAACAGGGCAAATACGGCTTTTGTAAATAGGCTTTTGTAAAAACCTAAAAGGTTGTCTAGAATTTTTGTTCTAGTCCCAATTTAATTTTGCATCTTTTAATTCATGTATTGATTTCATTTAAGTTTAATTTTGAGTGTAATCTCGTTTTAGCAATTTAATTTTCAAGTCTTGTAAGTCTGTTATGCATTAATGAAAATTGTATTTTTTTTAAGCTGCTTGTTTAAGTTATGTTATCTGCTCTGAGTGTTTGTGTAAGTCTGCCTTAATTTAGCATTGTAGTTACCAAAAATCAGTCTTCACCAAAAACCTATAAGTTGTTTGGCTTAAAACAGTTTTAAAACAATTTTGATTTTCTTTAGGGAGTGTTTGGTACAAGCAGGTTTCACTGCTTGTGTTAGGTATGAGGTGGTAAAATCGTATGGTTTTAGTTCAAAAACAAGTTAGAAAGTAGTTTGTGTCAATTAAATTCCAGTTAAGTCAAAACATCAATCGTCTTTCTTTTTCAAAAAGTCAGAACAAACAAAAATGGGTGACTGATCTGTCTTATTCTCAGATAATTTTCATGGGTCAATTCTGATCCATAGTTCAAGAAATTTACTTTTAAGTATTGTTTATATACCTAAATTTATCTGTTTTTAGTTTTTATGACTCAATCCTCTTATTGAATTGCTTAAAAATAAGCCCAAAGTGGGCAGTTTAGACACAAACTCAAAATGGTTCATTATAATTGTCCTGACCCAGTCTTTTTACAAGTCCTTTTTTAGCCTCTAATCTGCTCCATTTTAGCTCTAATTTGGTTTTTGGAACCCTTGTAGTATGCATTTAATCTGTTTCAGCTTATTAGGTGTTTTAGTACTTGATTGTTAGCTTATTTTTGAGCCTCAACTCCCCCCCCATTGGCCTATTTTAACTACAATTTGCAATGTGACTCGTAATTGCTTTTTGAGATTATCAGTTTTCGCTCAGCTTATTTAGGTTTAGATTGGATATTTTAGTTACCTTTAAGTCTCATTAGCTTATTTTAGAAGCACAAGCTCATAAGAGCTTGTGTGTGCATTAGCCATATAGCTGTTTCAGTGTTATTTTGCTGCAGTAAGTTCAAGGAGCTTATTAGCCTATCCTCTTGCTTATTTAGGCTCCCTATTGCTTATTAGGTTTTTTTTGAAGTTTTTTATAATATACAAATTGACTGTTTAGAACCCAACTATAACAAAACTTCTCAATTACTACCATAACAACTATAACCATTAAAACCGACATTTTGACATACGATGATTCTTTTATAAATATTTACAAATCAACGGGGGAACAAATTCACATGGAACTCGTTATCTACATAACTCCTATTTCTTTCACATACAATCATCCACATAGCCAATCAATGATCCGAATCCAAGCCATGATAATTCAAACACATGAACCTACAAGAATATTGACAAGTATAACATGTAAGCGATAACACTTAGTAAGTAATCGGCTAAAACATGGTAATGCTTCTACCATCATATAATTCATATAAGCATTGCAATAACATATACCTTAACACTTCACTAGGCAATTAACTCTATAATCATCATCAATTCTCATATTGGTCCAATAGTTCCTTAACTTAACTATAACCAATCTTTACTATAACAATTATAAACACATCATATAATAATTTCCACATAAAGCATGTAGTAATTGGATTACTTACCTTAGCAATCCATGCTAAGCTATAAAAAATTACCATCAAATTTCATATCTTTCATTAGCCATAATCAATCACCATCATCCATGGTAACACCCTTAAACACATAATAAAAATACACTTAAAACATGAATAATTAACTATAGCCATGGTTTACACAACCATTTGGCTTACATAAAAAACCTTTAATCATGATATAATCATTATGTGATGATCCAACCCATAAATTATCCAACTTTTACCCATAATAAGATTCCTCCAAGGTTACTATAACTCTTTTTAACCAAACCTTATGATCATAACATGATCATATCCAATTTACCCATTTACTTTAATTTAATCAAAGGGGTTTCACCCAATTACACTATAACATCTTAATTAGAATTTAAAACCAATATTACCCAAAACCCCCAACTTTATTACAAGAACCCTAACTTTCCAAATTATAATTAAACACAACTAGGGATACTTTCTTGCACAAGGATGATAGATACTAGCTTATTACTTGATTGGGAACACTAATCTCATTCCAATACGATCATCAACTTTACCATTATTTTTCCTTCCATTGTCATGTCATGACACACACACACCCTTCTCTTATTTTCTGGAATTAATTAGAGTAGTAAAGAAGTATCCAGAATATGTAGGTGGCTACTTTGGCCATTTGGCACAAATGGTCCCTCAATTTTCATTCTTTCTATTTTGGCCGCAAGACACTTTATATTAAGTTTACAATGTGGCAACTTAGGTCCCTTCCTTTCTGTTACTATAACATAACATTTGTTAATTAATAGTTTGACTATCGGGCTCACTAGTCAATCCCGTAAAGTCCTTAGACCATATTCCATCACGGTGGGACCTATTGGTATTTCCGGAATAGGGGTGTAGAAATTCTACCCCCTTATTTAGATTTAGTCCCCGAAATATCTCGTCTGTTGCCATCTAACACTTATTTCCAACTTACACCATGTTACATAAACAATCATTTTATCAATTTATTGCGAAGATTTCGCTAATCTTGCAATTCAAGGCCCACTATAACATAACCAATCTCCAAACGCATTTTAGTTCTTCATAAAATTTCTATAACAAAACACATCCTTATGTTATCCGAGACATAATTTAGCAAAATTAAATATTCCGATAATCAATTTCTTACCATAACATTCACATATATAATCACGGATATATTATTTTGACTTTTCATAAGTCAAATTTAACCATACCTTTCACATTTCACCATAATTTATTAACTTCATTACTATAACGTATTGTTATTGCTATAACATTCTCATAAATCTTTCACAATTCTTATGACCGCAATGGTCTTATTCAATTTACCACATGCCCCTAAGGCATACTATAACTCATTCAAGTTTTTAAATTCATACAATTTATGATCTTCACGATCATTTACACAATACATCACATCATCAATAACGATTTCAATTATTTTACTTAGGTTTCAATTTCCCTTAACGTAAGTTTTATATAACGACCCCTACTTAGGGTCCGATACGAAACTCCCATTCTCCTTATCTTATTTTCTTAAGACGTCTAGGTAGTTTTAGACTTTTATTTTCTACTCCATTACCCTACTCGTGCCATGTTGGAAACACATAAGCCTATTCATTTATACTTCTTTATTTACGTGGAGAGGCATCCTAAACAATGTAAATCAAAAAGTATAAACTCGTAGTTCGGTGACTCATAATTTCTTTACTTAAATGAAAAGGCGTCCTAATCCGCTTAAATAAAGAAATTATAAACCATCCTAATTATACACTTCCGACATAAACTAATACATATCTGTAACACACTTTAACTTTCTAAAATTTTCATTTCTTAGCATTTGATCCTTTTTACTATCACAATTCCCAAAGGAGCGATCTCATATGCCGAGGATATAAGAAATCTTTGCCGGTGAAGGCAATTTAATTTATCTCGAAGGACTTCTATAACTTTCTCTTGCCAACTCATACTATAACGCATCCTGTAGGATTCATTATAACATATCCTGAAGGATTTGTTAATACAAATAATCCGTAAAAACGTTTATTTATATTTTACGATCTTCTATTTGTTTTGTCGATAACAAACGTAAAATCATTTTAACGAAACAAATAAAATATGTAAATGGTTTGAGCCAATAGTTTACTAACACACTTACGTTTTCATATAAAACACTAAATAAGCAATAGTGTTTTCATGTTAAAGTAATGCATATGTATAGCAACCAGTGTTTACATAATGGGTATATATATATATATATATATATATATATATATATAGATATCGTAGTATGTATTTTAATGGGTAACATAATGGGTAGAAGTCTAAGTATTTGACCCATTGACTAAATACATTGAATGTAGTTGGGTAAAGCCCAAAGTCCTTGACCCATACCCATGGAGCATGATCCATAACCCATTGCATGACATCATGAATAAGTCATAATGGGTATTATCCATGACCTATGGAGCTAACCCATGACCCATTGACTAGATGCATTGCATCTTCTAGATACATTGTATCTATTTGTATACCCATGATCCAAAGTCCATAACCAATGACCCATGATCCATGACCAATAACCCATTTAAGGGGAGCGTCCTACGGATCCCTAGTTTTACACTGGACGGATCCATCATGTAAGGGATCCGTGGAATAGTAGTGATTTTTTTCTCTATAAATAGTGAGCCATTTCTCCATTGCAACACTTCCCTTTCACACACATTCTCTCTTAGTGTTGTAAACTCTCTAAACTCAGATCCAAAGGATCTTTCTATGTAGTTTTATGTTTGTGTGATTCTCTAGGTTCCTCTTAAAGGCGAGATCACCACCTCTTGAAGTCAACCAAGCTCAAGTCCATGGGATGCCAAGCTTCGTCATCATCAAGACTACTGATGTTATCTTGTTGATAGTTCTTTCAGCTCTCATTAGAAGTGTTGTGTCGAAGACATAGGTGAAAGATGTCTAAAGGGTCAAGTCGAAGGCATTAGTGAAAGGTGCTAAAGATCCGTGTCGAAGGCATTAGTGAAAGGTGCCGAAGATCCGTATTAAAGGCATTAGTGAAGGGTGTCGAAAGTCCGTGTTGAAGGCATTAGTGAAGGGTGCCTAGGAGTCTTGTCAAAGGCATTAGTGAAACGTGCCTAGGGTGTACATTCAATATGGTGTGTCGATGTACAAGATAGATTATTTTGAGTCAAAGGATATTGACATCCTTGTTGATGTTGTTATAAGGAGTGGATCTTCTTTGGGATAGGTGTTGTGTAGTGTTGGGTAGTAGTTCTTCCTTTGTAATGGAACTCGGTATCTAACCTTGTACCGGATAAAGTGTAGGTGACATTGTGATAGGTTTGGTTCTACCTCATGGAAGAACCCGGTGTCTAGCCTAGCTTGTACCGGATAAAGAGTAGGCGACGTTGTGAAGGCTTCTCCGCTACAAGGAGTTTGTGTTGTGTAGTGTTTACAAACTCTATAGTAGGTGACTTGGGGAGTGTAGTAGGGAAAGGAAGGTGTCCTTGTAGCCGAACCACTATAAATACTCGCGTTGTGGTTTTGTGCTTCTTACTCTTTATCTTTGCTTTACTTATTTATATGCTTATCTATCAACATCCAACACACACATTTAAATAGCTTGACATAAGTCGATCTAAATAGTTTAAAACGAAGTTTTAATCGGTAAAACTTATCAACCCCCTTCTAGTTTTCCACAATTGATACCAGAGCTTCGTTACCAAGTTTTTAGAGTATATTGTACTTTAAAAACTTGACACGATCCGTGTATAATTGAAAACTACAAAGAAGGTCTCTTACAAAAACAAATACCATGTCTTAAAAACACTTTTGTAGGATGTTGATTGGATGACAACATTATATTTTTATTTCTTATTTTGTCTTACCAAATTGCACTAACATTTCTTGTCATTTTGTTTAGTTAAAGCTAATTTTAATCAAGCCATTGGAATTACTTGGTAACAAGATTAACTTTCCCAAGAAGGTATCTTAAAATTACCATCTAGGTCTTGAAGGAACTGGAGTTGTCTATTGACATTTTTTGGTCAAAAGAAAAGGACACTCATAATTGCATTAGAGGTTTTTCAAATCTTCCACTTTCAAAAATTACCTCTCATTCAAACTTCATCTTCCCTCTCATCTCAAATCAAAACCAAGAAAGAATTTCATCATCATGGTTTATATCGCCTTCGTGATCATCGTCTTAACACTTATCGCTCTTGTGTATCCCATGATCAAGTTTTCTTATAGATACATGTACTTTGGGTTGTTAATCTACATTTGTATCATATATACAATCCTTTGTATCACTCTTAGCATTGAAATGAAATATTACTAATGTCTTAGTTTATCTCGTTTATTTCTCATAATGTGTTTGTCATTTTCTTTTCATTCGTATCTTTCCCCTTAACAGTATTTCGAAACCTACAATGGATGCTTAACTTGTAAATATTTGCTAAAACACACCTCCTTTTATAAACCTAAAAGATGCAAAAATCTTTTTTACGTCAAGATCATTTTTCTGTCACTGCAGATCCACGGATCCCTAAAATCCAACTAGCCGGATACCTTTTAAAATGGAACCGGGGGAACCGTAGAACTGAGAAATAGAAACTCATGCAACATAAAAACCATCTCATAAAAGGTTACCATAAAAGGAAAAATTCTACTAGAATGTTCGTATTAAGTTAGTTAAACTGTCATTGTTAATAAAAATAAGTTAGGAGATTATTTTCACCTATCAAATGTCCCTCCTTTGATGCATCTCCTCATCTTAACTTGCTCATATAAGTTAGTCATTTCACTTCCATAGGTCTCATCGTGACTCATGAGTATGAATTCGACTTTCAACTCACTTATGTCTACATCCCTAATATATCTCTTGAGCCCAACACCCCTGGAAATCATGTCCGTGGGTTCAATAATCTTGGAACTCGCCACTTCCATGAATGACGTATTGTTGACACACCTCTACTATACCAAGAAGGTATCAATACCTCATTCTGAACCATAGGACTAGAAGGTCTTCTTGGAATTAATGAGAAAATCTGTCCATGGTTTGTGTTGGAATTCTTTTGTCAAGTTGAACTCATTTGTAACGAGGATCAGTCTCTATCACTATGGTTTTGGATCAAAAACCAAAAGTTTTTCCTAACTCTTCGGCAATTTGCTCACATTCTTCGAATTCCAAATCATTGACAATGTGCCTTCACTAAAGATTGGTCTCTTGATTCTCTCTTCAACTACCGTGAAGAAAATAGTCCATATTATTCACACATACCTTCCCCTCAAGAATTAACTCGCATGTTATGCAAACCTCGATCCAATTACTCCGATCCAAACATAATCTATACACATGATATACGAGATGATCTTAAATCTCTCGCAGTCATTCTACGTGAAAATGTTTGGAGTCTTAGAGGAAATCGAGAAATTCTTCCCTTTCGTTGTGCTCACATAATGTATTGTCGCTAACCCAACAACCATACAATCCGCTATTTTCTTCGCAAGTAATTGAAAATCTTCAAGGCAACAAGAACAAGCTAATCCCATATGCAATGTTCTGACATGCCTTTATCATCATATCATGTATTTTCATCCTCAATTTCAAAGTCTGTTGTACGTACTTGTGAACAAGATGATGGAACCTCTAAACACATCTCACATCACGTCATTCTTCAACCCTGAATCAGAAAATACTCATCATCCATTTACCAATCCATCTTGTGAAAACGCTCAAGAAACCTAGTTTCCTTTACAAATAGGTTCAATCCTTAGGATTCATCTTTTATCTTTGTAATATGATCTTTCTCATGAAATAAAACATTTATCGTTTTATGTCTCGCTTATATAGATGTTCAAATTCTTTAGAAGTCATTGGCTTTAATATATGATGCCTTGTGCAAATATTGCACACCTTATGTGAATGTACTATTTTGCAAGAGCCGGATCCCTCACTTTGTACTAGACGGATCCCTCATTTTAGGGAACCGTGGGATTCGGGAAAACAAAAAAGGTTTTTCAGCCCTCCATTCTTCAAACCATTCCCCTAGACCACTTTATACTAGCTAAACATGAATCTTTAGGATCAAGTAAGTCTTCCTCAAAGCTTAGTAAGTCTCACACTCACTCACAGCTAATTTAGGATCACATTCAAGATGTTTTTGATTTATTACTTCACCTAGACTCACCATATTTCTGCTCCAATTCTCACACATCATTCCTCACATATCAAAACACTTAGCTTGATATTTCTCTCAATTTTAGAAAATTGTTTTTAGTCATCCTTACCTTAAAATGGGTCAAAAACTAGTTTTTCATTTCTTACAATTTTTCAGGAATTTTCCAAATTTATCTTAGGTTACCATCAGATCTATAGGATCATTTAACACCAGTTGACACCCTCCAATCTCCTAGTGTCATCTTTGATCCTCCATTGGTGCTCATAAAGTCCCATTTTCTTCAATAAAAGTCAATCATTAGCTACCATCACTTATTTCCCTTGATCATTTAAGTCCCCTTTCATTTAAAACACTTAAGAAGACTGAAACACTCAAGTTGTATGGGTACTAGACCTTACAAAAACATCATTTTCCTCTTTTCTTTGCTGCTGAGAGCCGGATCCCTAGTATTAGCCTAGACGGATACCTCTTTGGAGGGAACCGTGGGAACCGGCTGACAGATTCAACTAATCCTAGTTAAAACAATCATTTCAAGCTCTCCTTGCTAACTAGAACACTCCATCAATTAAGCTTCTTGATCAGTACAAATATGAAGTTGACTCTTGTTCATGCAAATCATTGCATTTTCAAGGGATCTTAGTGGTTTAAGCCTTGAATGCACTTGCTAAATCCTTCCCTTTTTAAACCATCTTGTTAGGACTTCTAAGTCATCATCTACAACCTCATTCTTAGCATTTAGAAACCTTTTACCTCACTAACATTTAATCATCTTATCATGAGAAAAGCTCCTAGTGCTAACTCATCCACCAAAGGACCACCCAAGAAACTTGCTCGTGTTATTTACAAAATTTCTTCAACCGAATCATCTCCCGTTAAATCCACAAACGCTTGGATTTCCCCTCCACCAACTTAACCAATCAAACCAATCCCTAAAAGGATTGTTCCCACAAAACTACTAATGCCAAACACTACTATACCTCTTAAACCAAACACTCCTATTTCCACTAAACTGTCACCCTTAGTACCTAGAGCTTTATCATTGACCACTCCACATTCATCTCCACACCTCTATAACTTAGAGGAATTTCCTTCTAGGCTATCTCATCCTCCACCATTAACAACATTCTCCTCAATAGAGAGACCACCACAACAAAATCAAGGTGTTGAATCGACACTAGCACCAATATCCTTTTCTCTATCACCCTCAAATAGTCCTTTTTGGATTATGAGGAATCATCAAAGTCAACCACCCGATCACATGGAAGTAGATACCTCTCTACCACAATCCTCGTCACATATTCCACCACCACCACCTTTGGTTGAACCACCTCCACAAATCCCTCCTTCTTTTGAAAATCCTCAAGCTTCCTCACTTAACCCTCCTCCTTTTGTGGAACCTCAACCGAATCTTCCATATCAAGGCATTCCATTTCTACCCACCCCATTTCCGAGCCATGACAAAGATTATTATCATTGTCAACATGTTGAAGGCTTGATACATGAACTACGTGAAGAGCAACGTTTCATGTTTTATCACCTCGAACGTTTCGATGAGGTCAACAAACCTAAACAACCTTGAGCTTAAGGATTCAAGTGGTGTCCTAGTCGTAAGCTTAACTTAGATAGTTTAGGAATCTTAATCCATGTATTATTCATTTTCTTAGTTTTTAGAGTTATGTACATCATCTCTCTAGTTTTATTAAATCAAATTACATGTTATATGCCATATGATCTTGTGTATATGATTGGTGTCTTAATACATAAATCATTTTGATGATCAACATCACATTTACATCACCATTGCTGTCTTAAGTATGCAGGGGAACAGATCCCTCATTTTAGCCTAGAAGAATCCCTCTAAGGGAGGAACTGTGGGATCCGTGCAACAGAAGACATCTGTATTACTAACTTGAGTCTCATTTGCAGGAAATTATGCATCATATACTTTTTTTCTAACCTTTCTTTTGTAGATTTTCAATATACACATGAAGACTTTGACACCCTTAGCTAGGGGGCATTTCTTGTCAAAGCAATACAATTGCAAAATCATTTGCAATACTTTCACATAGGATTACAATAACTACATGATGTCCTCCTTGCAAAGTAGAACTCGTCAAGAGGGAACATGTTCGTAAAAAAGACGAAACCATTTGCAAACAAAATTGCAAAGCCCTCGCTTAATCTTTCTAATTACTTGACGCCCTCACAAAAGGATGGACCCGTCAAGGGGGAGCTAAGACGAGAATACTTCTCTTCCCTTACTCTCGATTTTTTTTCTTTTCACATTTTTTAAAAACAATGTGTTAGTTTCTTTTCGACACTCTTTTTGTTTCGACAAAAAAGGGGAGAAGAGAGTAAAAACTCCAATCCAATCTTTTAGGAATTTTAGTTTTTCCTTAAAATAATCTTATGTTTTGTCATCAACAAAAAGGGAGAGATTGTTAATACAAATAAGCCATAAAAAACGTTAATTTATATTTTACGATCTTTTAATGTTTTGTAGATAACAAACGTAAAATCATTTTAACGAAAGAAATAAAATACATAAATGGTTTGAGCAAATAATTTACTAACACACTTACATTTTCATATAAAACACTAAACAAGCAATAGTGTTTTCATGTTATAGTAATGCAAATGTATAACAACTAGTGTTCACAGAATGGGTAGATATATATATATATATATATATATATATATACATACTTTGTATGTATTTTAATGGGTAAGATAGTGGGTAGAAGTCTAAGTATTTGACCCATTGAATAAATACATTGAATATAGTTGGGTAAAGCCCAAAGTCCATGACTCATACCCATGGAGCATGATCCATAACCCATAACCCATTGCATGACATCATGCATAAGTCATAATGGGTATTATCCATGACCCATGGAGCTAACCCATGACCCATTGACTAGATGCATTGCATCTTCTAGATACATTGTATCTATTTGGATACCCATGGTCCAAAGTCCATAACCATGACACATGATCCATGACCCATAACCCATTTAGGGGGAGCGTCCTACGGATCCCCAGTTTTACATTGGACGGATCCCTAATATAAGGGATTCGTGGAACAGTAGTAATTTTTTTCTCTGTAAATAGTGAGCCATTTCTTCATTGCAATACACCCCTTTTCACACACATTCTCTCTTAGTGTTGTAAACTCTCTAACCTCAGATCCAAATGATATTTCTATGTAGTTTTGTGTTTGTGTAATTCTCTAGGTTCCTCTTAAAGGCGAGATCACCATCTCTTGAATTCAAGCAAGCTCAAGTCCATGGGTTGCCAAGCTTCATCATCATCAAGACTACTAATGTTATCTTGTTGATAGTTCTTTCCTCTCTCATTCGAAGTGCTGCATCGAAGACATAGGTGAAAGATGTCTAAAGGGTCAAGTCGAAGGCATTAGTGAAAGTTGCCAAAGATCCGTGTCGAAGGCATTAGTGAAAGGTGCCGAAGATCTGTATTAAAGGCATTAGTGAAGGGTGCCGAAAGTCCGTTTTGAAGGCATTAGTGAAGGGTGCCTAGGACTCGTGTCAAAGGCATTAGTGAAAGGTTCCTAGAGTGTACATTCGATACGGTGTGTCGATGTACAAGATAGATTAGTTTGAGTCAAAGTATATTGACATCCATGGTGATGTTGTTATAAGGAGTGGATCTCCTTTGGGATAGGTGTTGTGTAGTGTTGGGTAGTAGTTCCTCCTTTGTAATGGAACTTGGTATCTAGCCTTGTACCGGATAAAGTGTAGGCGACATTGTGATAGGTTTGGTTCTACCTCATGGAAGAACCCGGTGTCTAGCCTTATACCAGATAAAGAGTAGGCGACGTTGTGAAGGCTTCTCCGCCACAAGGAGTTTTTTTTGTGTAGTGTTTACAGACTCTCGAGTAGGTGACTCGGGAGTGGAGTAGGGCAAGGAAGGTGTCCTTGTAGCGAACCACTATAAATACTGCGTTGTGGTTTTGTGCTTCTTACTCTTTATCTTTGCTTTACTTATTTATATGCTTATTTATCAACATCCAACACCCACAATTTAATAGATTGATATAAGTCGATCTAAATAGTTTAAAACGAAGTTTTAATCGGTAAAACTATTCAACCCCCCCATTCTAGTTTTCCATAGGATTACTATTATACATCCCGTAGGATTTTATAACAATAATTGTAACATCTTTCGAGTGGCCTGTAACATCACACTATAACAACATATAGGATCCAAGCTATTATTATTTTATCATATACACAATTTTAACATTTCCGTTTAATACAATTTATAGGGCTTATGAGCCCGCTTTTAATATTTACACATTTACCATGTGTTTAATCATTTCATCTTCTCATTGACCTGTCAACCCACGTTGACTATTTTCACATTTTTACTATTACCAGTTTTAATCTATTTGACTCTATCCACATGTAAACCTTTATAGCTTTATTCTAAATCACACTCATTATTTTTCAATTATATCTTTATATACATTCTATAACATTATAACGACCTTGTCGTGTTTTATTATATCACTAACCTGCACAATATTTTTCGTATATTTTAGCTTATCGCTTTTTAATTTGATTAGCACTTGGTTTTACCATTTTATTCCATATTTATACCCTACATGGGTCATCAACTATAAGAATTCTTCTCCACATTTTTCCACATGTCTCATTTTAGTCCTTAGAAAGTAAGCTATTTCATTCTCATCTTTCAATATCATTTTACAACTTGTACATTCTTAGACATTTAACTATTATGTGTCAAATTTCCACTTCACATTTACTCATGTGCTACAACAAACCTTAATATTATATTATAGCTTGTTTATTATCAATCATCATCATGCTTCATTACTACATTCTATAACATACAATTATCCCATCTCTAATACCATAATATTGGCTATCCTTTAGCCATTCATATAATAAGACCATAAGTTGGTCATTAATACAACACGAGTCATACCTCATCTTATTCATAATTATAACTTTAATTATTATAATTTCAAACCATGCCTTCTATAGGCATTCACACATTGACTCATCTATTTAAGTCTCATTATAATTTCTATAACAAATAAGCACACAATCATATCACACCTACCGTTACCATCCACAATGAGCGGATTATAATTATCTATCGCATCAATAGTATAACATTATAATTTACACAATCATATATATATATATATATATATATATATATATATATATATATATATATATATATATATATATATATATATATATATATACATACATATATTCACCAACATTACCAAAGTGTACGGTGTTCTATAACTTAACACAGTTAGTCCGTCATGGAGTCTCGTCCCATACGCCAAACCAATTCTATACACGTAACTACACAATCATAAAACATTCATGGTGATCTACTCCTCGATACACATATGGTCCGCCATGGACCTACATCAATTACACAATAGCACAATAACATATAAAACATTTTCACTTAGCACAAATGCATAATTCATTCTATAATAATCACATACATTTCCGCTTATTGAATTTCGCAACTAAGAGTGGTTTAAGACTAGGCAACCTATAGTGGAAACCTAATTCACTTAAACCGAAGCTCTGATACCAATTTGTTACGCCTAGATTCCCGGTTTGACCTGAAATTACTCGATTTTAAAAACTTTGACGCGAAAACCTTTGACTACGACTTTTTCTCATTTAAATCTTTAATGAACGACAAAACTATAACATTTGACCTTTGACAATTCTTATTATAGCATATACTCGAATATTTTTTAAAGCAATGCTACTAGATTATAACAAAATCTTATTTTACAATGATACGGTGGCGATCGTCACCTTATAAGTCATGACGTCATCACCCTTTAATCAGTAACACAAAACACGTTTGATTTAATGTTGACGATTCATAGAGTTTTAAACCCGACGCCGTCGCAACCGGGTCTGACGTCGTCACACACAATTTAGTGATGCCGTCAGGTCATCAGACCTGCATATTTGGCAGCAAAACTGCACAATACCAAATCAACCCATTTCGACTCAATTGTTCATTTGACCCTTACAACTTTAACAAAATGTCATATAATCTATGACAAGCATACCTTAATATACAAAAGATCACTTGACCCATTTAACCTCAAAATGGGTAAGATTACCGATAAACCAAACACCCTTTTTGGGACCAACTATAACATAGAAATTGACTCTTTAGAACCCAAATATAACAAAACTTCTCAATTAAATACCATAACAACTATAACCATTAAAACCGACATTCTGACATACGATGATTCTTTTATAAATATTTACAAATCTACGGGGGCACAAATTCACATGGAGCTTTGTATCTACCTAGCTCCTATTTCTTTCACATACAATCAACTAAATATCCAATCAATGATCCAAATCCAACCATGATACTTCAAACGCATGAACCTACAAGAACATTGACAACTATAACATGTAAGTGATAACGCTAAGTAATCGGATAAAACATGGTAATCCTTCTATCATCATATAATTCATATAAGCATTGCTACACACAAACCATAACACAATTAGCACATAAGGCAATAACACATACCTTAACGCTTTACTAGGCAATTAACTCTATAACCATCATCAATTCTCATATTGGTCCAATAGTTCCTTAACTTAACTATAACCAATATTTACTATAACAAATATAAACACATCATATAATAATTAACACATTAAGCATGTAGTAACCAGATTACTTACCGTAGCAATCCATGCTAAGCCATACACAATTTCTATCATCTTTCATATCTTTAATTAGCCATAATTAATCACCATCGTCCAAGATAACACCCTTAAACACATAATCAAAATACACTTTAAACATCATTAATTAACTATAGCCATGTCATAAGGATTTAAAACGTACACTTTTAAGGGGTTAATTAAGCCCTTAATCGCCCACTTTTATATCCGCATCGCTTAATTCGTTCCTTTTACTTTTAGGTCTCTTGGAAGCAAAATGATGGAATAATGCATTTTGGACGAAAAGGAGTGAATATGTGAATAAAATGGCTAAGTCAAGATCAAGACACTCAAGTCTTTGGAATTACACACGGCGTCCCAAGCAGAGGAGACGCCATCCTCTTTGAGTAATTGAATTTGTGACGACTCAAGAGCGATTTTGCTAATTTGCACTGCGTCGAGCTTTGAAGTGTAAAGGCGTCATGAAGGCCTTTCTTCTCGGACGGCCTAGATCCGATTCGGACAATGTCATCTGCCGAAGACTAACGTCACAACCACAATGTGACGTCGTTCCAATGATGACTTAGCCAAGGCGAAACCCTAATGGCGTTCGGACGGCGTCCCAACTAGAAAGTGGCGTCATAGGTTGTAAAATTATATATAGAAATCGAATTTTAGAATTTTAGAGGTAGACTTGTGGAGTAAAACCTAAAACGATTTTGGTCCGGTTTGGACAGTACCTTAGGGTTCTCATACCCTATTTTACATCAATATACGTAATTTACTTTATTAATTTCATTATGTCTTCAATTGTATGTGTGTATGCTTGCATGTTTAACATGTCCGACTAAAATTTTTGTGTGTTTGCTTAGATCTATGAAACCTAGTTATTAATTATTGATTGGTTGTCTCTTATCTTAATTGTAATTGGCTTAGGAGGGCACTAGGCTATCATTGTGGTTAATTGCTTGAGTAATCTTTGTGAACCTTAGCTTATAAATCACTTAGTGGAATTGTAGGGTAAACATCCAAAGATAACCTTAGAGTTAGTTTATGAATGACCTAGAGATTTCGTAGACAATAACCTTAAGGTATTCTCAAAGAGTTAGGGAGAAAAGCATACCCTACGACCTTAGAAAACACAACGCGTTAAGAATAAGGACGTGACAATTCAACCACCAATAAAAGAAAACTAGGGAGTAATAGTATCTAGGTAGACACATTTTTAATCATCATACGAGCAGACATCAATAGACATAGACTACCCGTTAGTTTAGATAATTAGATAGTAGAAGTAATCGGTGGATGTACCAACCCCCAAATCCAAAGTCCGAGACTTTCTAAAAAAAATATAAAAAGATAAAAAAAAATTATCTTGCTCAACCTCAAACCTTAGCGTAGTACATCTCTCACTAGCATTCCTAGTCCCCTAGAGAACGATATCAATACTCGAGGCTTATCTAATACTACACTACAACGATTAGGTTCACTGCCTAGGGTGTTGAAAAACTTGCTCGACGAAAAGGAAGTTCCTTTGACCCCGAACGCGTTATACGCTCGTCAAGTTTTTGGCGCCGCTATCGGGGAATATAATATCTAGTTTTATTTCTATCTCGTTAAGGTTCCCTTGCTTGATTCTTATCAAGTAATATTTTTTCCCATTTTTAGCTTCCTCGTAGTCTACCCCCCTTCTTCGTGACTTTGTTAGTAATCCCATCACTTTTCATCATGGAAGGTGATAACCCGCCACCACTCATCGATCCACCAATCATTAACCCGCCAAGAGGCCGTACTCTTGGTGAATACTCTAGACCAAGCCACCAAGGCTATAGGAACACTATTGAGCTCCCCGATCAAGCTCAATATACGGCCCTGCGATCCAACACCATCCGGTTGGTGCAAAACGGATGTGCATTCCCTATGGTCCCATGGCCCTAGCCAACAAAACATAGAAGGGATGTTGCAACACCTAGTTACATCCCAAGAAGCTCAAATAGCCAAGCTTTCGGACCGCTTTAACCAACAGTAAGCCGAGATGGATAGGAAGATTGATAACTTTTTGAAAGCCGTGACTGTAACACCCCCAAATCTCGGTACATCGGAAGACTTAATCAAGTTTTCGGGGCGTTACTATTGGATTGGTATCGCACACAAGTATAGCAAAAGATAGTAATTTAACATTCAAAACCACTCCCAAATTTAGTTATTCCAAACATTTAATCCAAAAGTGTAAATATTAGGCCCAAAACATGATTTAATAAAATAGGTCCCCAAAGTTTATCAGAGTAAGAAATGATCCTTGAACCCCGCCTTCTTGCCAAGCTTCCACCGATCACGTATTCCAAACATCTCTCAAATACCTGAGAAATCATGCTAAAAGGTCAGCTTACGTTGGTGAGTTCATAGGTTTAAGTTCAACAAAATCATTGTGGACCTGTAGGACTTGATTTTCTATGCAAGACCTAAGATAGATAAATACCGTTCGCACACCGATCCTACCCGAATCACCAACCATATAATCATATCCCGCATCCAGAGATTACTCGGGCCCAGCGACTCTAGTCCAGCACTGTCGTGGCAAAATCTAAAACAATTGCCAACCCCGGACTAGGTCGAGGTAGAAGTCTATTCTTAGCTAGGCACGGCTAACCTAGTAAGGCAACGACGACCGCACATCTATCTAAACAGTCAAGCATATAAGCAAATCCAAATAGTTTTCACGGTCCAAAAACAGTAGCATGATTCTCACACCAATATAGTTAAAAACGTAGATAAAAGTGGGGCTATGAAACTCACCTTAGCCATAACAATGCACTATTCACTATTGACACGACTGGCATCTAAAGTTAATCTCCACGGCATCAATATAGGTGTACGACGAGTACAATAGAAAAGTTGTGACGCAACCTAATGCGTATACGATATTCTTAGAATACGGTTCATATGATAAAGAAATCAATAGAAAGTAATGTGTTGCAGTTTTTGTGGATCATTCATGTCGTTACTTTCAAAAGTACATTATCGTTCCCAAAGATTCATAATTAATATCTCAAAAGTTTGGTTTTAACTTTTCGTGTGGTGGTAAGAAACATAGACGCGATGCATAACTCACGCGAATGAGGAAAAGAAGATGTTGACATGACCTAGGCATATCAACTAGAACGCACACCAAAAAGACAAGACATCAACCAAGCCAAGAAATACAAACAATACTCAAGCTAGTCAAAGACTAGAAAACGACGACAACTATTTATGTAACATAAATAGGTTAATTGATGAGTTTCGGAAATTTACCCAATAATCCTCAAACGTACACGTTTATTAATAAAATACAAGTTCCCATTTAACGCTCAGTTAATAAGGGTTTCTCAATCGCTATTCTTAATTGTACAAGTTTACCTGAAAGTACTTCATATAAAGTATAGTAAATAGGGTACTATAAATGACACGTTCGTTTATTCCCAAACCATTACGACTTTAATAAGTTATCTTATCAAAATAATATTTCCCAAACAAGTTTATACAAGCTACATTTGTTATAAAATACGAGTTATTATCGTAGTAAATAAAGGTTTATAATTTAATTAAAGCCGTATTCGTCAGCCATATATATAGTAATATATCTCATTATTGGTTAAAATATAAAAACATAATATTTAGGCTTATTGTAAAATGAATATATTAAACTCATTTAAACCAAAATGTTTAATAAAGTATAACATAATGATCAATATAACTTGTTATCAATAGTTCATAAAACACAAATTATTATCGTAGATAATAAGGGTTTTTAACTAGATAAATCCGTATTTGTTGACAATATATAACTAAACATCTCATTATTAGTTAAAAGGTTGGTAATGGAATACTTAGGCATATCGCGAAACAAATATATTAAGCTCACTTCCGAGTCTAATATTTTATAACCGTTTAAGCCGAAACGTTTAATAAAGTGCAACTTAATACCCATATAATCCCGTTATCAAGAGTTATACCCAATATATAATTCGTATATCTAATGTTACTTCAAGATTATAACATGCATTAAACATTATAACTTATGAGCGATATCCGATACTAATTATAATTCACGTGTTAGTTCAAAATGTTTATCATCCCATATCATAGGTAACTTGTTCATTATTTGCTAGCCTAATATCGTTTATCCAATATTTTCATCCTGTTATTGATGTATGATTGATTTGTTACAAGGTCATTCCGTTAAGTACATATATATGGCTAACCCGTAATCTATTACAAGTTTTACTCATAACATACATTATTTACACATTTCGTTAGTAATCGTGAATTCATGTACACTTAACTCGTCATATAATTTCAATTAGTCCAACATTACCCGTTTTGATATTTTATATAAATAATCGTTTACAACTCATGATTTACCAAGTCTTAATCAAGTTATACTCATAACTTAGTTAACCCGTTTAGACCCGTTAACCCGAAGTTTGACTACTTATTAACGAACAAGAATTATCACAACAAAGTCAATATTACCAATTCTAAAAAATAAGGTTTAACCCGTCAATACTTATCAAATGGGTCTGACCCAATTCCCTTTTCTGACCTGACCCGGTTTCCTCCTAAAACAGACACAAAACTCTCTTTACACCGTTTTACCCAACTTATCCAACTAATGAAATAATCAAACCCGGTTTCACACCCACGACATGTGAGCAACTCGTTCACACAAACACCTTAACGTTGGACACGAGTTCAATGGTTCCACATTATCACGCATTAGGACACCCAATCACAAGATCTTATAACATCAATACACGGCTACACAGATTTAAACGTGACTTGTGACAAAACAAGAATAAAATAAATGAACGTCTATCATCACCACACGAATCTGTATATTTCAATCCGTTTTAAACCATGAATTCATATCACATTTTTCTTATAATTGTTTTTCAACCAAAATCGTTTTAATACGAGTTTTATCCATGAAAACACATTACTTAACATGTATAAATTTTTGGTAAAACACAAAAATAGGAACATAGTGAAACGAGTAGATTTACCGAGAAGGAAAGAGAGACGAGAGGCTTCCATGGCATCTTTACAAGTATAACTCGTAACCAAGACCAAGCGAAGACCCTTTTTAAACGATTTACCTAAAAACCCTAAAAAATTCGAATCTAAATAATTAGATTTAGGGCACGTGTTTTTGATTCATGGCACATGAGTTATGAAATCATAACCACTAGAGCCCGATCTATTGATTGAGGTAGGTGGTGTAATTATTTGAGATGGCCGGAAGTTGGCCCGGAAAAAGTGACGGCGCCGGAACCCTAGATGGGTGGCCGGAAAATATAGAGAGAGAAAGGAGAGATGTGTGTGTGTGTGTGTTTATAGAGAGAGAAAGAAGAGTGGTAAAATGAGAGAGGTGTGAGGGTGTGGGGTATATATACTCCAAGGAGGGATTAAGCATGTACAATGGGAACTAGAGGGGGTGACTTTGTAACTTGTCCAAGGGACCATTGTTGTAATATTTCTAATACTTTTGATAGATTAGGTTCGAGACTCGTTTATCCTAGTAAACGAAGGATTCATGATCTGAGAGTTACGTCAATCTTCTCAAAATAATAATTCCAATAAAAACGATATAAAATACGACTCGTGTCTCAAATTTGATAAAACGATCGCTCTAATCGATGTTTCTCCAATTACGACGCATCGAGAAATTTATGAGTTGCCACAGCCTCACCTCCTTAAAAGGAATCACGTCCTCGCAATTCAATTCAAGTCATCCGTTAAAGTTTAGAAGGGGTGAGTGAAACAGCACGAGGGTTCATCTTCACGTTTTGCTACGTGAATCAAGGATCTTACTGCGAGTTTCTATGAACTTCGAAGACAGAGAGGCAACTTTACTATAGTTGCTAGGTTTCATCATCTACAGTTTCGATAGGTCAATGAAGTTTAAACGTCCAAAGATTAGGATTTCCTAGAAGGATAACGATTGCCTCATCGACGAGTCATTCCTTCGTATTACACACGAAATGTTAGGAACTCTACTGAGTCTTGATGGTAGCTCAAACCTCTGAGCTACTGGTCTCAATCTAGTAATGGTTTTCAGGGGGATCTGTATAGCGGGAATTAAGTTTTCACGTTTACTACTCGCTTCACATAATTTCATGGTGGATCTGTAAGCTTAATTCTAGGTTATCTCGGATTGTTCAAGAGTTTTACGTTGTCTATGTTCTCTAAATGGTTTGTGAGTAACTTACATATCCATCTCATCTTAAAACGGTTTCTTTGGTATTATTTTGAACAGGTTTAGGGTTGCTAAGTTGGGGTATTTCCATTTCTTCCCAATCATCTGAATTTACTCTTACATCCATAGAGGATCTCTTACGGTGCCTTTGAGGTACCAAAGTGATAGGTATGATTATAAGAGATGTTGGCCAAGGGAAAGTGTCTATCCCGACCATTGTTAAACTTAATAGGCACGCTATGTGTTCTACTAGGGTTCAAATGGTTTCTCAACTTCTGCCATTTGTCTGGAAATGATACACTGCAAGCATATCCAGATCGGTTCTCTCGGCCCTATAATGTGATAGATGAATCATGGGTGTGTGGCGATTTCCATAATTCGGAAAAGATAGAAATTAGCCTTTCCTAAAGCACACGGTTTCCTTTACGTGTGAAGAAGTTCATTTGTGTAACTTAGGTTTTCTGATCGTGCTTCTTCCTTAAAGAGTATCGAAATGAGTTGAAGGTTGAGGATGGAGGATCAGGTGTATACTAACCAAATGAATCTCAGATAGTGAAAACGGATCAATGAAATTTCCTTCTTTTCAAAGGTGAGGTCTAGCTTATTGGAGAAAGTCACTTTACCGGAGGGAGAGGATTAGGTACTACCTCACCTCCTTAAAAGAAGATAGCTGGGTTCTCTTGTGTTGCTATATCTATATGAGGAGAGACGAGCATTGTCGTCCATACTTTTCCTTTTTACTAATTCGCGAGAGGTGAATAGGTTAGTAAGGCTACTAACAACCACTTAGGTAAAGGCGGGGCTCTACTTCCAAGGTTTCGTCTATGGTGTAGCTTATCGTTTGGTGAGAGGTCTGAAAGGTTAGCAGGTGCGAGAGAAAGATTATGTGATTGTCCTAGAGAACATGGTTCTGGTTTCTCCTTAGGATTTCAAGATTTCTGCTGAGTACGGAATCTCTAATAGATGAAAAGTCTAGGAAGTTCAGAGTATGTCTCTATTAGAAAGTGTTGATTACTACCATCAATCGGTTGGTTGACTTAGCATGATATCTAGGTTAGAGGCGAAAGTACGGCTCCTAAGAGAGAGTATTGGTTACTAACCACAGTCTGTCGATTGACTAATTGGTGCACTTAACACTTAACGCAAAAAGGTTTCAAGGTTCAACTCCAAAATCATAATCTCCAAAAGAGGTTCGACTATTGATCAGAATCAATTCAACTCTTAAATACAAGTGAAGGTTAACGGCTCTAAGTTGGTTTACTAAAGAATTTCGCATCGATGGAATGTAAGGTACCATATTGATAAAATAGGGTAGGTATTACCATAACCGGTGGTGTGACGTCGCAGACTATTGTTGACAAACAATGTTGAGGGTTCAATGTTGCTAGAGACAACATCTACGGAACAAAATCTAAGGATAATCCTCGGTGAACAACTTTACTAAACAAGTCGTTAGATCGTTATCGACAGGGGTTCCTACATAGAGGATAAGATACGACATCAACAGCACGTAAGGTACTACCTTACTAAAAGTTGTTGGCAAATCAACCTCGACCAAATGACGTCGTTTAAATCAACATCGAGTGAATGGTAAGGTTCGTAAGTTTTCTCAACAATCGGTTCAAGTCTAAGCTTGAGGTATAAGTGTCGGTAACAGGGTTACCAACAAAACGAGGCTAGATGACAAATCCACAGTGATACCACTGAAACGATGTGGAATGATAATTCCGACAAGATTACTATCGAAATACAGTGGAATGATAATTCTAATACGGTTACTATCGTAATGTGACCGGATGACGTTTCGAAATCGAATACCGATTAAAGGTCGAAAGATGATTTTAACGAAGTTTTCAACAAAATGGAGCCGAATAATATTTCAAGGCCAAATAATGATTTTAAGTCAAATGACGAGTTAACACTTGGAACGAGATCAAAATCTCAAAATCAAAAACCCATAGACCAAAACCCAAAACCGAATCCAAAATAGTCAAGACCAAATCCAAAAATAGCCCAAAATAATTTCAAACGCTCTAGAGAGATTGACGAGGCTTATGTCGATAAGCAACTCGGATGCAAACAGTACCAATCGGGTCTAACCTGATTTATGGTGGACTACGCTCAAGTGCTACAACCAAGAATTTCACATAAACGGAGACGTATAGTGATGCTATGAGTGTTACGATTCAAGAGGTGTTACGATGCCAGTGTGTCGTGTGTGAATTCGGGCTTTCGTGATGTTTAGCGAGTGTGAGTGTGCGAGTCCATCTTAAGTTTATCGTTCTCAAAACCAATCTCAAACCCGAACACAAGTTTGTTATAACAATTCCCAGTATTTGAAAAAAATCACCTCTGAGACGGACATAGGTGATCAGTCCATGTCCTGCTGTCTCTGGCTGAATATAGGTGATCATTCTATATTCAATCGAGGTTCGATAAATTTTTATTAAGCAAGGCACACCCAATTATTATAACCAATTCTCAATATAAAAATATTCCCAACTTCAATGTTATATGCCCAAAATGTATTCCTTTTCTTATCTCAGAAATATCTCGTTGTTCCATTTAGTTATTCGCGTTAGGTATCATCGTGTGTGTGTGTGGTATCGACTCGACAACACCGTGAATGCACTCAAATAACCATAATGCAACTCATAATGACACAATGAGACGTCTAAATGATAAACTTTATAGTTTAATAAGTTTCGGAATAAATAGTTAGATCTTATCGAATTCGTCAATTCGATAAACTCAACCATTTATTCATGTCGCTTATTACCCACAAACTAGTCACATCCTATCAGGTCATAAGGATAATTCACCCGTTAATAACGTTATTTGACGTACATAGCGGGCGCCTATTAGGTTCGTCAACCTAATAAGTCCGCTATCCACGTGGATCGACGCTATTAATGTTAGGTCATCCGTAACCCATGCACAACACATAAATAGTACTAAATACTCATAAATGACACCTTTCGATAAATGTGCCCTCGAAACACTTAATGACTCCTTTATTACAAAACGTTTATATTTTTAAACGTTGATTCCCTTTTTAAAATGTTGGTAACAAGGCGAGCCTTGTTGTCGAATACTTAGTACAAAACCATTTATCACCTATATCTTCTAGTACTATTTACTAGTATATATATAAATTTCGAGATAAATTTCAATATAAATTTATTTGTTTCAATATAAAGTTCAATAAAATTTTCAATGTAAATTCCAATATAAAATTTCGATATAAAATTGCAATATAGAATTTTGATATAAATTTCGATATAAATTTATTCATCTCAATATAAATTTTGAGTCATTATTCGTTTCGAGTTCCCAAGTCCGAGTCATGACTCTCGGCTTTTACACCTCGTATTGTTCAATAGATACTAGAGACCAAGTTATGGCGTTGTCAGGGTAGTCGAGACTAGAAAGTCACGATAACACCTGACGTAGCGCATAGTTGACATATATACCATTAAATCCAAAACAAACAATTTTCACAATCCTAATAAATCCTTCAAACAATCTCATACTAATCTCGCCATCCATACTGAAAATCAAACATACCCAACACCATTAAACATTTCTAATTGACTCTTTCAGTTTCCCAAACACAACCGATTAACGGGTATCAAATCTAATGTTTGTCAATAACTTACCAATTACCCGAAACACCACAATGAATTTGTTATTCAATTAAGGCTGTTAATTGAAATGTCATTCGATTCCAAAAATCTGATTCGTACCAATGATTCAATGTTAACCAAATAATCACACATTAGTCCAATTTATTATCTGAAAACACTTACTGGTTTCACATATCATTATAACACTTACGGTCATGAACTCATTATTAATAATCAAAACCAATTACCACTTGTTTGACAATTCTAAAGAATAAAACAATGGTTTACGAAGGTTTCGACTCAAAATCGTGACACGAGACCATCACCAATCGACATCATCAAAATCATTATAATCCATCATCGAGTTATGATCAAGGGCACATAAACATGATAAGATGCAAAACACGTGAACATGACACACACATGATACCAACACCAGTTTACATCCTTTATTAGCTTTAACACGTTTTAGGCTCGTGTTCATCAAAGCTTAACTGTGGAACTCACGTTCACGAGACAAAAGGCCTCGTTTGTGACTCCCTGACTTAGATATAATAGTACCATTTCCTTTATATTCCCAAATCATTTCCACGACCACTACTAATGTGCAAGTTTTAAATAAAGTGGTGAGAATATGCCAGGAAATTGCGTAACCCTGATACTTTGAAAGTATCCGCATTATTTGATAAATAATGTTGAATTATTGGTTATCACACTCTGCGTTCATTTGTTCACTTTAATCTTCCAAAAACATTCAAATAGATCCCACGTATTTGTGTATATTCATACAAAGTTTTCTCTTTATTGTTTTGGGATATACCCAAGGCAACTACTTAATATAAGTAAAGTGTTATAGATTTAAGGTTTGGAACTCCACACTCTGTGATAGGTATAGTGCGTGAGAAAACATGAGGACATGCTTTCTATACATGTATAAGCATGAGGACATGCTTATAGGGCGTGCATAAGCATATAGAAATGCTTATGGGGTATGCGTAAGCATGAGGACATGCTTACTGTGTGTGTATAAGCATGTGAAATGCTTATAGTGAACTACTAAGATAGGCAGACTTAAATCGTCTACTAACAGGGCACACGCTCAATCAAGTGTTCAATCAAACCGTTCATCAAATCAGTCCTAAACATCTCATCAATCATCATATCAATCAACTCGTCTAATGTGTTCTCAATCATCCATATCAAATCAATCAAGTTCAAATTTCCAAAATCATAATATACCGTTTACTCAATTCAAATTCTATAATATCTCGATAATCACATCTCATTTACCCAAAATCAATAATCATATCTCCAAATCATAATGTTTCCATAATCAGTTCACAATATTCCTTCACAGATCATCTCATAAGTCAAATCGCGGTTCATACCATAATCAATTAAGAAGCTTCGGCTTAGCAAGCGGGCGTGCGTCGGTCGACGATCAATTTTCTCAAAAAGTGGTTATAGTTTAGGGTTTATAAAATACCTAATTCACCTTGAGCTCTGATACCAATATGTAACACCCCCAAATCTCGGTACAGCGGAAGACTTAATCAAGTATTCGGGGCGTTACTATTGGATTGGTATCACACACAAGTATAGCAAAAGATTGTCATTTAACATTCCAAACCAATCCCAAATTTAGTTATTCCAAACACTTAATCCAAAAGTGTAAATATTAGGCCCAAAACATGATTTAATAAAATAGGTCCCCAAAGTTTATCGAGAGCGAAATGATCCTTGAACCCCGCCTTCTTGCCAAGCTTCCACCGATCACGTATTCCAAACATCTCTCAAATACACGAGAAATTATGCTAAAAGGTCAGCTTACGCTGGTGAGTTCATAGGTTTAAGTTCAACAAAATCATAGTTGACATGTAGGAGTTGATTTGCTATGCAAGACCTAAGATAGATAAATACCGTTCGCACACCGATGCTACCCGGATCACCAACCATATAATCATATCCTGCATCCAGGGATTACTCGGGCCCAGCGACTCTAGTACAGCACTGTCGTGGCAAAATCTAGAACAACTGCCAACCCTGGACTAGGTCGAGGTAGAAGTCTATTCTTAACTAGGCACGACTAACCTAGTAAGGCAACAACTACCGCACATCTATCTAAACAGTCAAGCATATAAGCAAATCCAAATAGTTTTCACGCTCCAAAAACATTAGCATGATTCTCACCCCAATATAGTTAAAAACGTAGATAAAATTGGGGCTTTGAAACTCACCTTAGCCACAACAATGCACTATTCACTATTGACACGACTGGCATATAAAGTTAATCTCCACGGCATCAAGATAGGTGTACGACGAGTACAATAGAATAGTTGTGACGCAACCTAATGCGTATACGATATTCTTAGAATACGGCTCATATGATAAAGAAATCAATAGAAAGTAATGTGTTGTAGTTTTCATGGATCATTCTTGTCGTTACTTTCAAAAGTACATTATCGTTCCCAAAGATTCATAATTAATATCTCAAAATTTTGGTTTTAACGTTTCGTGTGGTGGTAAGAAACATAGACGCGATGCATAACTCACGTGAATGAGGAAAAGAAGACGTTGACATGACCGAGGCATACCACCTAGAACGCACACCAAAAAGACTAGACATCAACCAAGCCAAGAAATACAGACAATACTCAAGCTAGTGAAAGACTAGAAAACAACGACAACTATTTATGTAACATAAATAGGTTAATTGATGAGTTTCGGCAATTTACCCAATAATCCCCAAACGTACACGTTTATTAATAAAAGACAAGTTCCCATTTAAAGCTCAGTTAATAAGGGTTTCTCAATCGCTATTCTTAATTGTACGAGTTTACCCGAAAGTACTTCATATAAAGTAGAGTAAATAGGGTACTATAAATGACACGTTCGTTTATTCCCAAACCATTACGACTTTAATAATTATCTTATCAAAATAATATTTCCCAAACAAGTTTATACAAGCTACATTTGTTATAAAATATGAGTTATTATTGTAGTAAATGAAGGTTTATAATTTAATTAAAGCCGTATTCGTCAGCGATATATATAGTAATATATCTCATTATTGGTTAAAATATGAAAACATAATATTTAGGCTTATTGTAAAACGAATATATTAAACTCATTTAAACCAAAATGTTTAATAAAGTACAAAATAATGATCAATATAACTTGTTATCAATAGTTCATAAAACACAAATTATTATCGTAGATAATAAGGGTTTTTAACTAGATAAAACCGTATTTGTTGACAATATATAACTAAACATCTCATTATTAGTTAAAAGGTTGGTAATGGAATACTTAGGTATATCGCAAAACAAATATATTAAGCTCACTTCCGAGTCTAATATTTTATAACCGTTTAAGCCGAAACGTTTAATAAAGTGCAACTTAATACCCATCTAATCCCTATATCAAGATTTTTACCTAATATATAATTCATATATCTAATGTTACTTCAAGCTTATAACCCGCGTTAAACATTATAACTTATGCGCGATATCCGATACTAATTATAATTCTCGTGTTAGTTCAAAATGTTTATCATCCCATATCATAGGTAACTTGTGCATTATTTGCAAGCCTAATATCGTTTATCCAATATTTTCATCCCGTTATTGATGTGTAATTGATTTTTTACAAGGTCACTCCATTAAGTACATATATATGGCTAACCTGAAATCTATTACAAGTTTTACTCGTAACATATATTATTTACACATTTCGTTAGTAATCGTGAATTCATGTACACTTAACTCGTCATATAATTTCAATTAGTCCAACATTACCCGTTTTGATATTTTATATAAATAATCGTTTACAACTCATGATTTACCAAGTCTTAATCAAGTTATACTCATAACTTAGTTAACCCATTTAGACCCGTTAACCCGAAGTTTGACTACTTATTAACGAACAAGAATTATCACAACAAAGTCAATATTTGTGACAACTCGTACTTTCAGGTCATTTCTCAAAAGAATTCATGTTTCACTATTTCATCATTTATCGTAAACTAGGTTTGCGTGTTCCAAATTCGCGTAACCTTAATGGTTTAGCGGCGAATTCATGATCATATCATCACGGACATTTCATATAGACTAAGTTTAGTCTACATTTCATTAGCATCATTTTTATCACGTTAGTTCATTCATGACTTTGCATTTCACATTAAACGCGTAAATTTTCATATTAAATAAACGCTATCGCGTAATTAATTATTTTAGACATTTGATCCGTTACTTCCAAAAATTATCTCGATATATTTTTATACTCATATTAAGTTTATAAAAATTATATTATTAGTTAACCCGATGTTTTAACTTTATTTTGTATATAAATTGTTATAAATATATATATATCGATGGTTTTAAATAAATTCAACTCGATAATTATTTATTCACTCAATACTTACGAGAAATGTATTTTTATAATTTTATGACTATTTCAATCACACTTTCTATGTTTACACTTCTTATTTTCAAGTTTTATATAAACACAATTATTACAGCGTTCTAATATTTACACGCATGCAATACTTACCCAATACCCTCACCACCTTTACCAATACCTAAATACCTATACACTATCAAATTTACTCACTTTCCTCTTATTTATGTATAAAATCAGCCATCTCATTTTATTATACAAAACATATCATAAATATCTCAACTAATATTTATTTTAACTCAAAATTCTTACACAATCTCTTCACATTTTCTTTTTCTTTCTCCTTTACTGTCACAATTCTCAATTTCCGGTTATTTCTCAAACTCCATATTCATCATTTCATATCAATTTATTCATGATTTTTCATTTCACCTTAAACGCGTAAATTTTATATTAAATAAACGTTATCGCGTGAGTTATTATTTTGAACAATTAATCCGTTACTTTCAAAAATGATCCCGATATATTTTTATACTTACATTTAGTTATAAAACTATATTTTGAGTTTAACTAGTGTTTTGAATTTATTTTGTATATAAATCGTTAAATTTATATTATTACGACGCTTTTCTTAAAAACTATGCGAGAATTTTATATCACTCAAATTTTACAAGAAAAGTATTTTTACAATTTTATAACTACAATATACTTTACTTTGATCCCTAAAACTTATTTTAATCCATATGACTTTAACTTCACATCTATGTACAAGTTACATTTTCCTACATTTATATCATTACTTACATTTTTATTTACAACTTTATACAAGTAAAAAAAAAATAATAATAATAAAAAAAAAATAATTTTTGGGAACCATATCCCCTAAAATCCGGCTCCAAGGGGGAGGGGCAAGCAAATTGAGTAGATTTTCTAAAAAGCAAGATTTATACTCCATCTCATTCTTTCACTTCACTCATGCTCAAATAATTCACAAGCTACCAAAGTTTTTCTTTCTCTTCTTGTTCTTCCTCCAACCGCCATCATAAGTTTTAGCAAGGAACATCAAAATTTTGCAAGCACAAGTAATTACAATCTAGTTTACACTCTTGTTTAGGTTTTGAAATAAAAACCTAGGGTGTTTAGGTTTAATCCTTGGTTCTAATCACCTCATCATATCACTTGTAAGCATCTCATATTTATTTTTCATCTTACATATTCATTTCATACTCATCTCATCATTTTGAGCAAAAACATGCAAGCCTTATGTGTATTTATACCATTTTTACATGATTTTAGCGTTATATATATAAAAGTCATCCTATAAATATTCCCTTGGTATATGTTGGTCTTGATGATGTTTAGGAACCCATGACACCCTAAGAAGGTGTATGGTAGGATTAGATTAGTTTTGGAGTTGATTTGAAGGGATTAGAATAGGTTTGGTACGAGAAAAACTATTTTCGATAAGTATATAAAGTGGTCTGTCCCTATTTTGTTTTTCTGGAAAATCCGACAGTTGACATGAGTTTTTGGCCTAGATAATTAGAAAATATACTTTAAAACGAATCCGTGGCCGCTTGAACGGATTAAAACGGAGTTATAATGAAGAAGTTATGAATTTTACAAGTTTGACGACGATATATATATTTTCTGCAATTTCAGCATTGAAAATGTTACACCTTGTGAGTCAAAAACGAGCCTTAAGCTTCACAAATTATTTCGACTTATCAAAAATATATTAGTATACTTTGATACGAAGCTAAGGACATATAATACGTAGAAAACGGATTTGAAACGACCAAGATATACACGTTTTCATAAAATTGCAGTAACTTTTTTTTTCGAAAACTATATTATTTTACGAGACAAGTGTTACGGTAGCTGAAATGACCATGTTGACGGCTGTTTTTAACTATGATGTGGAACTTTTTGGAACGAGATGTTTTCTAATAAAATTAAGATCACCAAGCATATTTTCCAAAACGACGAACCGTTTGTATAGCGGAGTTTTAATAAACTATTTACGGATGCTTAAACTTGGCCGAAACTCACTTTTTACACAACAATTAGACAAAATCACCATCTTTAACCCTTATTATCTTTATGATCGAGACTTTTATGTCGAAAACTCCTGAACTGAAACTTCTATATTTTGATACAAACTTTCCAAAACCGTCGAGTTCGTTTCCTAACGATCAACGTACACTATTTTACGACTAGTTTTTCGGAGCCATTTTTGTCACTTTCATGAAATTTCCGACAACATTATTTTACGACGAAAAGTGGAAATTTCACTATAAATCATTACGAAACTATTATAGGATGACATTTTGACGTAAATACTTGTAAAGTATTTTATAATATGACGGATGTCATAAACATATTTTGACGATAAACATTATTTCCAAAACATACAAGTGGTATGAATATCATATGGAGTTGCATGCACAACATTTTATCACACTATCATGCATTCACGACAACATATCATAACTCAAGTCATGACATTCATTTTAGGTCGCGGATAGTTTCCGAGCCTCATTTTAGTGCACTTCATTTTGTTAGCATATCAATCACACCAGGTGAGTTCGTAGCCCACTTTCTATTACTTATTTGTCTTACAAACTCTTTGGGGAGATACATGCTCAACTACTTACTTTACTATCACAAATATTCTAAACTTTGAAATAATCTGTGAGTTTTCATAGCCCCTACTTTTATACATTTTCAATTGTTTTGGGGAGATACATGCTCAAACTATTTTCATTTACTTTCACAAGTACTCTAAACTTTTACATACTACTTGTGAGTTTTCATAGCCCACTTTCTATTAACTTGTTTACAAACTTTTGGGAGATACATACTCAAACTATTTTCATTCACTATCACAAGTACTTTAAACTCTTACATATTACTGTGAGTTCATACCCCGCTTTTACTCGTTTAAATTCTTACAAACTATTTGGGGGAGATACATGCTTAAATACTTGTTTCACTCTTGCGAATACTCAAACCATTTATACAATTGTGTTACAATATACTCTTATACACTTTGGACATTATGTGTGGTTTATTGCGATATGTGCCTTAATGTGCTAAACTAGTTTTCCATTTATGCATCAACATACATACTTTAGCAACTGGTTAACTCCTGCGGGAGCCGGAGAGGTATTGATAGTACTATCGGTGACCCCCACCCTTGTGTCCTTGATGACGCGACACAGGGTGAATATAATCATTATTCAATGCAACACAACAAACAAGTTAGACTCGTCAAGAGGTTCGATTGGCTACATACAAGAATTAGTGGCTCCAAATTAAGTTGTTGGAAGGCTATTAATTTACTAACATCCCAACACGAGTGTTGGAAGACCCTGTGGTGACACATATACTTTTACTACTATGATATATACATACATGATTGACATACTATTTTTAGCAGTGGGTTGTAAACACACAGGTTGCAAGTTTTGTATGGGCGGGACTTGGAACTGAGTGGATTTACGATGCCTTTGCTTTGCGAACTATTCTATATAACCAAAAACTTTGCCTTTGTTGCATTAACGCTCTTTAAAAGCTTTACTTGTTAACCAAACTCTATGAACTCACCAACCTTTGTGTTGACACTTTTTAGCATGTTTTATCTCAGGTATCTAAGGCATTCACTTCATGGCATGCATACGGACATATCATAGAGTCGTGGTGACGACGCATCTCACTTGGGATTTATAAACTTTAAAAACATCGTTTGGCTTGTAACAAACTTATTTCCGCACAAGTTGATTTTCATCTGGGACCTACATTTTGTAAACACTGATTATTTTACTTAATCCAACGATGTATTTTCTAAACGACACTTTAGGTCGTTCGATATCTTGTAACTTTGATGCTATGACGGTCATCCCCAAGGTATTCCATACATTTGCAAAGCAGTAATTTGGGGTGTGATGATTGGTATCGAGCATCGGTTATAGAGAACTAGGTTGCATCATTGACCCTAGACTATAACCACATCATCATAGCATCTCATCATATCATTACAAGTGCATATTCTTTATACATGCGAACTTATGACTCAACACCAAACATCATATGAGTCGATTAGTCCAAGCATTGCATAGTTACTCTAAATTATACATAGCACGATCACCTATGTCTAATCGGGAAGAATCATGTAATGAAGGGAGTAGTAGTCTCATATGAGTAAGCAATTCGTAATCGAGCCAAATTTTCAAAGATTTTCTTCAAACCACTTGTTTCAGTTTGATCCGCGTGCGACGTTCTTGTTTGATGAGTTGCAAAGATCAAGCTAGAAACAAGTTGTTACCTAAACCGATTTAGCCTAATCGTATGACAGTTCTTGTTTGATGAGTTGTGGGATTAAGTAAAATCGGTTACCAAAAGTCTTTTAAAAATTTTGCTCGAGAATGGGAAAGCTTGCCTCATCGAGCCTAATCATAAGGGAGCATGTCTTTAGAATGGGATATAGTCATGACATATGCATGAGCATTGACATAATCATTTAAACCATACATGAGCATAAACTTTTAGAACCCTTGTCGCGTTTTGGGCCATAGTATCATTAATCGAATCGCGAGGACGCGATTCCTCTAACATGGGAAGAATGTCACAATTCTCAATTTCGGTTATTTCTCAAACTCCATATTCATCATTTCATATCAATTTATTCATGATTTTCATTTCACCTTAAACGCGTAAATTTTATATTAAATAAGCGTTATCGCGTGAGTTATTATTTTGAACAATTAATCCGTTACTTTCAAAATGATCCGATATATTTTTATACTTACATTTAGTTATAAAACTATATTTTGAGTTTAACTAGTGTTTTGAATTTATTTTGTATATAAATCGTTAAATTTATATTATTACGACGCTTTTCTTAAAAAACTATGCGAGAATTTTATATCACTCAAATTTTACAAGAAAATTATTTTACAATTTTTATAACTACAATATACTTTACTTTGATCCCTAAAACTTATTTTAATCCATATGACTTTAACTTCACATCTATGTACAAGTTACATTTTCCTACATTTATATCATTACTTACATTTTATTTACAACTTTATACAAGTAAAAAAAAAAAATAATAATAAAAAAAAAAATTTTGGGAACCATATCCCTAAAATCCGGCTCGAGGGGAGGGGCAAGCAAATTGAGTAGATTTTCTAAAAAGCAAGATTTATACTCCATCTCATTCTTTCACTTCACTCATGCTCAAATAATTCACAAGCTACCAAAGTTTTTCTTTCTCTCTTCTTGTTCTTGCTCCAACCGGCCATCATAAGTTTTAGCAAGGGAACATCAAAATTTTGCAAGCACAAGTAATTACAATCTAGTTTACACTCTTGTTTAGGTTTTGAAATAAAAACCTAGGGTGTTTAGGTTTAATCCTTGGTTCTAATCACCTCATCATATCACTTGTAAGCATCTCATATTTATTTTTCATCTTACATATTCATTTCATACTCATCTCATCATTTTGAGCAAAAACATGCAAGCCTTATGTGTATTTATACCATTTTACATGATTTTAGCGTTATATATATAAAGTCATCCTATAAATATTCCTTGGTATATGTTGGTCTTGATGATGTTTAGGAACCCATGACACCCTAAGAAGGTGTATGGTAGGATTAGATTAGTTTTGGAGTTGATTTGAAGGGATTAGAATAGGTTTGGTGCGAGAAAAACTATTTTCGATAAGTATATAAAGTGGTCTGTCCCTATTTTGTTTTTCTGGAAAATCCGACGGTTGACATGAGTTTTTGGCCTAGATAATTAGAAAATATACTTTAAAAGCGAATCCGTGGCGCTTGAGCGGATTAAAGCGGAGTTATAACGAAGAAGTTATGAATTTTACAAGTTTGACGACGATATATATATTTTACGCAATTTCAGCATTGAAAATGTTACACCTTATGAGTCAAAAGCGAGCCTTAAGCTTCACAAATTATTTCGACTTATCAAAATATATTAGTATACTTTGATACGAAGCTAAGGACATATAATACGTAGAAAGCGGTTTGAAACGACCAAGATATGCGTTTTCATAAAATTGCAGTAACTTTTATTTTCGAAAAACTATATTATTTTACGAGACAAGTGTTACGGTGGTGAAATGACCATGTTGTGTTGTTTTAACTATGATGTGGAACTTTTGGAGCGAGATGTTTTCTAATAAAATTAAGATCACCAAGCATATTTTCCAAAGCGATGAACCGTTTGTATAGCGGAGTTTTAATAAACTATTTTCGGATGCTTAAACTTGGCGAAACTCACTTTTACACAACAATTAGACAAAATCACCATCTTTAACCCTTATTATCTTTATGATCGAGACTTTTATGTCGAAAACTCCTGAACTGAAACTTCTATATTTTGATACAAACTTTCCAAAACCGTCGAGTTCGTTTCCTAACGATCAACGTACACTATTTTACGACTAGTTTTTCGGAGCCATTTTTGTCACTTTCATGAAATTTCCGACAACATTATTTTACGACGAAAAGTGGAAATTTCACTATAAATCATTACGAAACTATTATAGGATGACATTTTGACGTAAATACTTGTAAAGTATTTTATAATATGACGGGATGTCATAAACATATTTTGACGATAAACATTATTTCCAAAACATACAAGTGGTATGAATATCATATGGAGTTGCATGCACAACATTTTATCACACTATCATGCATTCACGACAACATATCATAACTCAAGTCATGACATTCATTTTAGGTCGCGGATAGTTTCCGAGCCTCATTTTAGTGCACTTCATTTTGTTAGCATATCAATCACACCAGGTGAGTTCGTAGCCCCACTTTCTATTACTTATTTGTCTTACAAACTCTTTGGGGGAGATACATGCTCAACTACTTACTTTTACTATCACAAATATTCTAAACTTTGAAATAATACTGTGAGTTTTCATAGCCCCTACTTTTATACATTTTCAATTGTTTTTGGGGGAGATACATGCTCAAACTATTTTCATTTACTTTCACAAGTACTCTAAACTTTTACCTACTACTGTGAGTTTTCATAGCCCCACTTTCTATTAACTGTTTACAAACTTTTGGGGGAGATACATACTCAAACTATTTTCATTCACTATCACAAGTACTTTAAACTCTTACATATTACTGTGAGTTCATACCCCGCTTTTACTCGTTTAAATTCTTACAAACTATTTGGGGGAGATACATGCTTAAATACTTGTTTCACTCTTGCGAATACTCAAACCATTTATACAATTGTGTTACAATATACTCTTATACACTTTGGACATTATGTGTGGTTTATTGCGATATGTGCCTTAATGTGCTAAACTAGTTTTCCATTTATGCATCAACATACATACTTTAGCAATGGTTAACTCCTGGGGCCGGCAGAGAGGTATTGATAGTACTATCGGTGACGCCCCACCCTTGTGTCCTTGATGACGCGACACAGGGTGAATATAATCATTATTCAATGCAACACAACAAACAAGTTAGACTCGTCAAGAGGTTCGATTGGCTACATACAAGAATTAGTGGCTCCAAATTAAGTTGTTGGAAGGCTATTAATTTACTAACATGCCAACACGAGTGTTGGAAGACCTTGTGGTGACACATATACTTTTTACTACTATGATATATACATACATGATTGACATACTATTTTTAGCAGTGGGTTGTAAACACACAGGTTGCAAGTTTTGTATGGGCGGGACTTGGAACTGAGTGGATTTACGATGCCTTTGCTTTGCGAACTATTCTATATAACCAAAAACTTTGCCTTTGTTTCATTAACGCTCTTTAAAGCTTTACTTGTTAACCAAACTCTATGAACTCACCAACCTTTGTGTTGACACTTTTAGCATGTTTTATCTCGGTATCTAAGGCATTCACTTCATGGCATGCATACGGACATATCATAGAGTCGTGGTGACGACGCGTCTCACTGGGATTTATAAACTTTAAAACATCGTTTGGCTTGTAAAAACTTATTTCCGCACAAGTTGATTTTCATCGGGACCTACATTTTGTAAACACCGATTATTTTACTTAATCCAACGATGTATTTTCTAAACGACACTTTAGGTCGTTCGATATAATTGTAACTTTGATGCTATGACGGTCATCCCCAAGGTATTCCATACATTGCGCAAAAGCAGTAATTTGGGGTGTGACATTTACCTCACGCCACCATCAAGTACACCAATCCTCTCTTACTCCTCATTAATGTTATTGTCCCAAATGTCCTTGACTTTTCATAAATACTTGCTTACTTTTCTTTTACATAAGACATGTAACATGTTTCTCATTTCATCTCTCATCAAACTAAACACCAACACTCTCTTTTGCTCTCTCCTAAACCACGACAGAAAACACATGAACAAAGGTGTACAAGTTGGGTCTTTAGCTTATTGGTAGCTTCTTGAATTACTTATTTGGTAAAGGGTACTAAGACTTGGGTTTTGGAAGCATACTTGGGTTTATACTAGAGTTCTCTTGTGTTCTTGGGTTCACAAATCATCCACATTTTCTAGTAAGCATATCATTTTCATTTTACATCTTTCATTATCATTTCATATGTATTTCATCATTTTTGAGCAAAGCATGCAAGACTTATGGATATTTATACCATTTTTCATTGTTTTTAAGAGTTTTATATATACAAGTCATCCTATAATTTATCCCTTGTTATATATTAGTCTTGATGATGTTTAGGAACCCATGACACCCTAAGAAGGTGTATGGTAGGATTAGAATAGCTTTGGAGTTGTTTTGAAGGGATTGGAATAGGTTTAGTACGAGAAAAACTCTTTTCGACAAGTATTAAAAGGGTCTGATCGTATTTTGAAAATCTGGAAAATCAACGAGAGACATAAGATTTTGGCCTAGATATTTAGAAAATATACTTTAAAACAAATCCGTGGCGCGAGCAGTTAAAGCGGAGTTATAACGAAGAAGTTATGAATTTTTCAAGTTTGACGACGAAATATATACGTCACGAAAATTTCACACACTATTTTTGTATTGTGCGAGTCAAAAGCGAGCCTAAAGCTTTATAAATTATTTCGACTTATCAAAATATATTAGTATACTTTGATACGAAGCTAATGACGATAATCGTGAAAGCGGTTTGTAACGACTAAAATATGCACGTTTTCACAAAATTGCCGTAACTTATTAGTTAAGAAAAACTATTTTATTTTTATTTGACAAAGTGTTACGTATAAACAAAGTGACCATATTGAAGGCTATTTTTAACGTTGACGTAGAACTTTTTGTAACGAGATGTCTTCTAATAAAGTGAGATCATCAAGCATATTTTCCAAAACGACCAACCGTTTGTATAGCGGAGTTGTAATGAATTATCTCGGTTGCTTAAACTTTGCGAAATTCACTTTTAAACTACAATTTGGACAAAATCACCATACTTAACCTATATTTTCTCTATGAGCGAGACCTCTAGGATAAAAACTTAAATGCCAAAACTTTGAGATTATGATACAAGCTTTCCAAAACCGTTGAGTTCGTTTCCTAACGTTCGACGTACACCATTTACGACTAGCTTTTCGAGGCCATTTTAGTCACTTTCATGAAATTTCCAACGACATTATTTTTCTGACGAAAAGTTATAATTTCACAATAAATCATTAAGAAACTATTGTAGGATGACATTTTGGCGTAAATACTTGCAAAGTAAATTAAGAATGGTCAAGGCGTCAAAAGGAGTATTTTTCGACGAAGAGTATTATTTTCAAAACTCACAAGTGGTATAAATAACATACGAATTGCATGCATAACATTACATCATAACTTATTACATATCATATCATTCATAATAGGTCATTTTCGAGATTCATGCTACATTTCAGTGTACTCACTTTTGTCTTCACATCATTTCATCAAGTGAGTCATAGCCCCTAATCTTTTAACTGTTATGAATTACTTTTGGGGGAGATACATGCTCAACTATTTTTATGACTATCATGATTATTTGAAACTACATGCTTAACTGAACTGAATGTTTAGTCATATCTTATATCATAAATCATGGAACTGAATGTCTTGGGATTATTGTTGAGCTGAATGTCTTGGGATTATCATTGAGCTGAATGTCTTGGGATTATCATTGAGTGAATGTCTTGGGATTATTATTGAGCTAAATGTCTTGGGAACATCATTGAGCTAAATGTCTTGGGAACATCATTGAAATGAATGTCTTGGGATTTTCATTGAACTAAATGTCTTGGTATAATTATGTCAAGTAACTATTGATACATAAAGTCATGCACTATTATGTGAATTCATTTGACATCATGTGTTTGAACATAAACTATACATATTTTGGCGGTGGATTGTGAACACACGGGTTGCAAGTTTTGTATGGGCGAACTTGGGCCGGTGGATTTACAATGCCTTTCTTTGCATAAACGATTTTGAAAGGCTTTACATTTCAACGCAAACTCTATGAACTCACTCAACCTTTGTGTTGACACTTTTTAGCATGTTTTATCTCAGGTATCTTAGGCATTCACTTCATGGCATGCATGTGGACCTATCATAGAGTCGCGGTGACGACGCGTCTCACTTGGGTTTTATGAACTTTAAAAACATCGTTTGACTTATAACAAACTAATTTTCCGCACAAGTTAATTTCATTTGGGACCTATCTTTGTAACTCTGAATGTTTTTATTAATTCAAGCGATGTATTTTCCAAACGACACTTTAGGTCGTTCAATATAACTGTGATTGTGATGCTATGATGATCAATCCCGTGAATTCCATTCATTGCAAAGCAGGTAATTTGGGGTGTGACAGTTGGCATCGAGCTTGATTATAGAGAACTAGGTTGCATCATTGACCCTAGACTATAACTACATCATCATAGCATCTCATCATTTCACCATAAGTGCATGTTCACTTTATATGCGGTTTATATGTACATTTTTCGAGTTATTTACTTTCACTTCAAAACGATTGTCACATGGATGCCTTTAATTACCCATTCCATTATCATTTCCTCATACTCTAATGTGGAGAATGCTTTGTCATTCTCTATCGTAATTTTTAATATCAGCTGATTCATCACCGATAACGTTGAATGCCGAGATAAAACCTTTAAGTAGGGCGAAGTCACTCTCACTCCTTTGTTTCACCACTAACATGTCGAGTTGCACGCTATTCACACACTAAGTCACTAAACCATCGTACATTTGAAGCACTTACGACATCTCATAACCCATTTCTTAGGAAACCGTCACTCATTTCGAATAGTAACCTCAAACTTATCACCTCACATCACATCTCTTTAGAGCACTTATACTTAACATAGGACTTTGCTACATCTCACCTTTCCTCTTATTTTGAAGAAGATATGGCGCCGAAGAAAGCTGCACCCGAATTGACACAAGCGGCTATGCAAAAGTTTGTAGAGGATAGTATAGCCGAGGCACTAAGGAAAGAACGAGCAACGTAGTCGCTTCTCTTTGAGCCGCGGCGGGCTGTTGAAGTTGCTAGACTTCTTCTTTTCTGAGGCTGCAGGAGGGTTTGGAGTTCAAATTGTACATACAAGGACTTTAAGGCTGTGATCCACAAAGTTCAAAGGCACGGAAGGAGCCACTGCTATGATCCGTTGGTTTGAAAAGATGGAGTCTGTATTTCTTCTATGCAATTGCCCGGATATTGCAAGGTAAAGTTCGCCATTTGGTACACTCTTAGATGGCGCAATGTCATGGTGGAATTCGTGTCTGTGACCTATTGGTATCGAAAATGCTTATAAGCTCACGTGGAATGAATTCAAGAATCGGTAACTAAGAAGTATTGTCCACGCGAGGTGAAGAAATTAGAAAGCGGAATTTTACGAGTTAGTAGCTGTTGGTTATGACATCGAGACCTACATCGGAGGTTTCAAGAGTTGGTCGCACTATGTCCATCGATGGTTTGGACAATGAGAAACTCTTGGAAAATTTCATTGAAGGACTTCCACAATGTATTCAAGGAGATGTAACTTCTTCCGATCCACAAACAATTGAAGAAACTATTAGGATAACTCAAAACTCATGGCTCAAGTTGTGAAAAGGAAAATATTATCAACAATAACCACGACAACAATAACAATAATCACACCATCAACAACAACACCAACAACCAAGCTAACCACAACAAAAGAAAATGGGAAAATGACCAAGGAGGTTATAATAACAACAACCAAAACCGTAACACTAACCATCATCAACAGAGAATAGAGGACAAGGAGCCGCAATGGTTTATGTTCCCGCACCAATAGAAGCGAGAGGTTATCTTGGAACCTACCCACTATGTAATCGATGTAAGTATCATCACACGGGTCTTTGTCTGTTAAGTGCTACAAGTGTCAAAAACTAGGACACCATGCCGGGAATTGTAGAGGCAAGACCATAGTTACGTGCTCGGATGTGGGGAGCAAGGACACTATCGGATTCAATGTCCTCAAAACCAAGGTCAACAAGTTGAAGGTGCTCATGGGAATGCATACATGTTAGGAGGAGGAGAAGCTCGTCAAGGTATCAACGACGCGGAAGACTAGAGAAGTTCGGAAACTAACAGTCTTAATTTTCCTTATGTACTATGTCGTACTAAGTTTATGTCTTCCATCGTATCCGAATCTTATGACTTAAGATGTACTACTTTTGCTAAACCACTCGTTGTAAAATATTCTCATCTATCGTACTTTATTTCCTTTCGATTCGATATCATGTACGAGAATTTTAATTCTTTTTACTTTAACTACCATTTTAACGACACGGTTTAAATCCTTGTAAACATTGAGAGTTATAACAACTAAACCGAACGTCACGTCATCGTTCCTTAATTATACATAGCCTAGCTAACTATGTCTAATTCTGGAGGGATCATGTTATGTTGGGAGCGGTTATTTATAAAACTTAGTGCAAGCAAAATTTTTCACATATTCCGAAGTCAAAGTGTTACTCACGGAAGATTCATCCAATATTTTCTCTACTACGATGTTTTGTACGCTCTCAATTATCGATAACCATAACGACACCTCTTCATGTTTTCTCTCCTCGATATTCATCATAAACTCAAAATTCGATAGACCAACCGAGGCGAATTCGGGGATGAATTCCTTTTAGATGGGCGAATGTGACAACTCGTACTTTCGGTCATTTCTCAAAACAATTCATGTTTCACTATTTCATCATTTATCGTAAACTAGGTTTGCGTGTTCCAAATCGCGTAACCTTAATGGTTTAGCGGCTAATTCATGATCATATCATCACGGACATTTCATATAGACTAAGTTTAGTCTACATTTCATTAGCATCATTTTATCATGTTAGTTCATTCATGACTTTGCATTTCACATTAAAGCGTAAATTTTCATATTAAATAAAGCTATCGCGTAATTAATTATTTTAGACATTTGATCCGTTACTTCCAAAATTATCTCGATATATTTTTATACTCATATTAAGTTTATAAAAATTATATTATTAGTTAACCCGATGTTTTAACTTTATTTTGTATATAAATTGTTATAAATATATATATATCGATGGTTTTAGTAAATTCAACTCGATAATTATTTATTCACTCAATACTTGCGAGAAATGTATTTTATAATTTTATGACTATTTCAATCACACTTTCTATGTTTACACTTCTTATTTTTCAAGTTTTATATAAACACAATTATTACGCGTTCTAATATTTACACGCATGCAATACTTACCCAATACCCTCACCACCTTTACCAATACCCTAAATACCTATACACTATCAAATTTACTCACTTTCCCTCTTATTTATGTATAAAATCAGCCATCTCATTTTATTATACAAAACATATCATAAATATCTCAACTAATATTTATTTTAACTCAAAATTCTTACACAATCTCTTCACATTTTCTTTTTCTTTCTCCTTTACCTCATGTCACAATTCTCAATTTCCGGTCATTTCTCAAACTCCATATTCATCATTTCATATCAATTTATTCATGATTTTTCATTTCACCTTAAACGCGTAAATTTCATATTAAATAAACGTTATCGCGTGAGTTATTATTTTGAACATTAAATCCGTTACTTCTAAAAATGATCCCGACATATTTTATACTTACATTTAGTTTATAAAAACTATATTTTGAGTTTACCTAGTGTTTTAAATTTATTTTGTATATAAATCGTTAAAGTTATATTATTACGACGTTTTTCTTAAAAATTACACGATAATTATTATATCACTCAATTTTTACAAGGAATGTATTTTTACAATTTTTATGATCTCATTACATTCTACTTTGATCTATTAAAAATTTACTTGTACCTAAAAACTACCATTTACCTTAACTTGAATCTATTTCACTTACACTTTTTCTTACAAATTACACAAGTATATACACAATAATTAAAAAAAATATATATATATATCTTGAGATACATCCCCCCCTCAAAAACCGGTCATGAGGGGTGGGTATGCATTTATGAGTTGGTAAGAATTTTCTTTACTTGTATAGATTTAGACTCAAACACTTTCATTTCACTCCATTCAATCTAATAATTCAATAGTTAGTAAAAATTCTTCTTCTCTCTTTTGGTTCTTCAAAACCGGCCATCAAGAGGTCTTCCAAGGGATCAACAAAATTTTTCAAGTTCAAGATATAACAATCTAGATCACACTCTTGTTTAGGTTTTGAAATAAAAACCTAGAGTGTTTAGGTTAAACCTTGGTTCTAATCACCTCATCATATTAACTTGTAAGCATATCATTTACATCTTTCATTTTTCCTTATCATTTCATAAGTATTTCTTCATATTTGGAGTAAACATGCATGACTTATGTTGATTTATACCATTTTTACATGATTTTTAGTGTTATATATATATATAAAGTCATCCTATAATTATCCCCTTGGTATGTATTGGTCTTGATGATGATTAGGAACCCATGACACCCTAAGAAGGTGTATGGTAGGATTAGTATAGCTTTGGAGTTGATTTGAAGGGATTGGAATAGGTTTAGTACGAGAAAAACTATTTTCGATAAGTATAAAAAGTGTTCTGTCCTTGTTTTGTTTTTGGAAAATCCGACAGTAGGCACGAATTTTTGGCCTTGATATTTAGAAAATATACTTTAAAAGCGAATCCGTGGCCGCTTGAGCGGATTAAAGCGGAGTTATAACGAAGAAGTTATGAATTTTTCAAGTTTGACGACGAAATATATAGTTTTCGAAATTTCATCATACTATTTTTATCTTGTACGAGTCAAAAGCAGCCTTAAGCTTTACAAATTATTTCGACTTATCAAAAATATATTAGTATACTTTGATACGAAGCTAAGGACATATAATACGTAGAAAGCAGTTTGAAGCGACTAAGATATGCACGTTTTCATAAATTTGCCGTAACTATTATTTTTAGAAAAACTATATTATTTTTTACGAGATAAGTGTTACGGTAATTAAAACGACCATGTTGACGGCTGTTTTTATCAATAATGTGGAACTTTTTGTAACGAGATGTCTTCTAGTAAAATCAAGATCACCAAGCATATTTTCTAAAACGACCAACCGTTTGTATAGCGGAGTTTTAATAAATTATTTACGGATGCTTAAACTTGGCCGAAACTCACTTTTTACACAACAATTAGACAAAATCACCATCTTTAATCCTTATTATCTTTATGTTCGAGACCTTTATGTCGAAAACTCTGAACTGAAACTTTTAGATTTTGATACAAACTTTCTAAAGCGTCGAGTTCGTTTCCTAACGATCGGCGCACACCATTTTACGACTAGTTTTTGAAGCCATTTTGTCACTTTTATGAAATTTCCGGACGTTATTTTACGACGAAAAGTGATAATTTCACAATAAATCATTCTGAAACCATTGTAGGATGACATTTTGCGTAAATACTTGTAAAGTAATTTAAGAATGGTCAAGGCGTCAAAGAGTATTTTTAACGATAAGTATTATTTTCAAAACTCACAAATGGTATAAATAACATCTGAATTGCATGCATAACATTACATCATACTCATTACGTATCATATCATTCATAATAGGTCATTTTGAGATTCACGCTACATTTCGAAGGCACTCACTTTTGTCTTCGCATCATTTCATCAAGTGAGTTTTCATAGCCCCACTTTCTATTACTTATTTGTTTTATAAACTCTTTGGGGAGATACATGCTCAATTACTTGCTTTTACAAATACAAATACTCAAAATATTTATACTTTTATGATCGCTATACTTTTTATACATGATTGCATTATACTTGATTGTGTTATACTAAACTTGAAAGTCTCCTTGGATAACACACGCATTGGGTTTCGGAGATGAAGTAGAACCAATGCTATTACTTTCCTTGTGAGTTCATACCCACTTTTACTCGTTTAAATTCTTACAAACTATTTGGGGAGATACATGCTTAAATACTTGTTTCACTCTTGCGAATACTCAAACCATTTATACAATTGTGTTACAATATACTCTTATACACTTTGGACATTATGTGTGGTTTATTGCGATATGTGCCTTAATGTGCTAAACTAGTTTTCAATTATGCATCAACATACAAACTTTAGCAATGGTTAACTCCTGCGGGGCCGGCGGAGAGGTATTGATAGTACTATCGGTGACGACCCCACCCTTGGGTCCTTGATAGCGTGACACAGGGTGAATATAATCATTATTCAATGAAACATTACAAACAATTTAGACTCGTCAAGAGGTTCGATTGGCTGTGATTCTTTGCATTAAGTACATGTATATATCGTATGCACCTATGTCCTACTTACAAACAAGATTGACAATTCTATATTTTGGCAATGGGTTGTAAACACACAGGTTGCAAGTTTTGTATGGGCGGAACTTGGGCGGAGTGGATTTACAATGCCTTTCTTTGCATAAACAATTTTGAAAGGCTTTACATTTCAACACAAACTCTATGAACTCACTCAACCTTTGTGTTGACACTTTTAGCATGTTTTATCTCGGTATCTAAAGCATTCACTTCATGGCACGCATATGGACATATCATAGAGTCGTGGTGACGACGCGTCTCACTGGGATTTATAAACTTTAAAACATCGTTTGGCTTGTAACAAACTTATTTCCGCACAAGTTGATTTTCATTTGGGACCAATACTTTGTAAACTCGATTGTTTTAATAAATTAAGCGATGTGTTTTCCAAGCGACACTTTAGGTCGTTCGATATAACTGTAACTTTGATGCTATGACGGTCCTCCCAAGGTATTCAATTCATTGCAAAGCAGTAATTTGGGGTGTGACACCTCACGCCACCATCAAGTACACCAATCCTCTCTTACTCCTCATTAATGTTATTGTCCCAAATGTCCTTGACTTTTCATAAATACTTGCTTACTTTTCTTTTACATAAGCCATGTAACATGTTTCTCATTTCATCTCTCATCAAAACTAAACACCAACACTCTCTTTTGCTCTCTCCCTAAACCACGACAGAAAACACATGAACAAAAGGTGTACAAGTTGGGTCTTTAGCTTATTTGGTAGCTTCTTGAATTACTTATTTGGTAAAGGGTACTAAGACTTGGGTTTTTGGAAGCATACTTGGGTTTATACTAGAGTTCTCTTGTGTTCTTGGGTTCACAAATCATCCACATTTTCTAGTAAGCATATCATTTTCATTTTACATCTTTCATTATCATTTCATATGTATTTCATCATTTTTGAGCAAAGCATGCAAGACTTATGGATATTTATACCATTTTTCATTGTTTTTAAGAGTTTTATATATATAAGTCATCCTATAATTTATCCCTTGTTATATATTAGTCTTGATGATGTTTAGGAACCCATGACACCCTAATAAGGTATATGGTAGGATTAGAATAGCTTTGGAGTTGTTTTGAAGGGATTGGAATAGGTTTAGTATGAGAAAAACTCTTTTCGACAAGTATTAAAAAGGGTCTGATCGTATTTTGAAAATCTGGAAAATCCGACAGTAGACATAAGATTTTGGCCTAGATATTTAGAAAATATACTTTAAAACGAATCCGTGGCCGCTTGAACGGATTAAAACGGAGTTATAACGAAGAAGTTATGAATTTTTCAAGTTTGACGACGAAATATATACGTCCTGAAAATTTCAGCACACTATTTTTGTATTGTACGAGTCAAAAACGAGCCTAAAGCTTTATAAATTATTTCGACTTATCAAAAATATATTAGTATACTTTGATACGAAGCTAAGGACGTATTATACGTAGAAAACGGATTTGTAACGACTAAAATATGCACGTTTTCACAAAATTGCCGTAACTTATTAGTTAAGAAAAACTATTTTATTTTTTATTTGACAAAGTGTTACGTATAAACAAAGTGACCATATTGAAGGCTATTTTTAACGTTGACGTAGAACTTTTTGTAACGAGATGTCTTCTAATAAAAGTGAGATCATCGAGCATATTTTCCAAAGCGACCAACCGTTTGTATAAGCGGAGTTGTAATGAATTATCTACGGTTGCTTAAACTTTGCGAAATTCACTTTTAAACTACAATTTGGACAAAATCACCATACTTAACCTATATTTTCTCTATGAACGAGACCTCTAGGATAAAAACTTAAATGCCAAAACTTTGAGATTATGATATGTGACAACCCGTACTTTGGTCATTTCTCGACACAATTTATGCCTCATTATTTCAACATTTATAGTAAACTTGGTTTACTTGTTTCAAATCGCGTAACCTTTATGGTTTAGCGGCGAATTCATGATCATAACATCACGTACATTTCATATGGACTAAGATTAGTCTACATTTCATTGACATCATTTGCATCATATTAGTTCATTCATGACATTTCATTTCACATTTAGCGCGTAATTTTTATATTTAATAAGCGTTATCGCGTGAGTTATTATTTTGAATATTTAATCCGTTACTTTCAAAAATGATCCGATGTATTTTAAACTTACATTTAGTTTATAAAACTATATTTTGAGTTTTCCTAGTGTTTCAAATTTATTTGGTACATAAATCGTTAAAGTTAAATTATTACGACGTTTTCTTAAAAATTATCGATAATTATTTTATCACTCAAATTTCACAAGGAATGTATTTTACAATTTTATTATCTCATTACATTCTATTTTGATCTATTAAAACTTACTTGTACCAAAAGTTACCATTTACCTTTACTTGTGCATTTCCTACACAATTACTTACACACCTTTGACAAATTATATACAAGTAAATATATATACATTTTAAAAAAAAAAATATATATATTTTGAGGACAAGATCCCTAAAACCGGCAAGGGGGGTGTATGCATTTATGGTTGGTAACTTGTTCCTTGATTATATAAACTCATACTTCAACATTATTACATTCATTCATTCATTTTATTTTACTTCAAAGTTACCAAAGTTTTTCTCTCTCTCTTGGTTCCTTCCAAAACCGGCCATCATAGGTGTTTGTGCAAAGGATCACAAAATTTTCAAGCTCAAGTGTTTATACAATCTAGTTTATACTCTTTATAAGGTTTTGAAATAAAAACCAAGAGTATTTAGGATTAACCTTGTTACTTGCACCTCATCATATTCATTTGTAAGCATGTTTCTTTCATTTTCATGTTTCCTTTTCATTTCATATTCATCTTTTCATTTTGGAGCAAGTATGCATGATATGTGATTTATACCATTTTTTTCATGATTTTAGAGTTATATATATATTTGGTCATCCTATAATTATCCCATGGTATTCTTTGGTCTTGATGGTGATTAGGAACCCATGACACCCTAAGAAGGTGTATGGTAGGATTAGATTAGCTTTGGAGTTGATTTGAAGGGATTAGAATAGGTTTTGTCCGAGAAAAACTATTTTCGATAACTATAAATTATGTTCTGTCCTTATTTCGATTTTCTGGAAAACCGACGGTTGGTGCGAAACTTTGGCCTTGATATTTAGAAAATATACTTTAAAAGCGAATCCGTGGCCTTTTGAGCGGATAAAAGCGGAGTTATAACGAAGAGTTATGGATTTTTACAAGTTTGACGACGAAATTTATAGTTTTCGAAATTTCAGCAACATATTTTACATTGTTCGGGTCAAAAGCGAGCCTTAAGCTTCACAAATTATTTCGACTTATCAAAAATATATTAGTTTACTTTGATACGAAGCTAAGGACGTATTATACGTGAAAGCGGTTTGAAAGCGACAAAGATATATGCGTTTTCATAAAGTTGCCGTAACTATTATTTTACGAAAAACTATATTATTTTTACGTTACAAGTGTTACATTAATTATATAACGACCATGTTTCTTGTTTGTTTTAACGAGGTTGTGAAACTTTTGGAGCGAAATGTCTTCTAATAAAATCAAGTTCACCGGCCATATTTTTCAAAACGACAAGCCGTTTGTATAAGCGGAGTTGTAGTAAATTAATTACGGATGTTCAAACTTGGCGAAACTCATTTTGCACTACAATTAGCCAAAATCACTATCTTTAACCCTTATTATCTTTATGTTCGAGACCTTTTGGACGAAAACTCTGAACTGAAACTTCTAGATATCGATACAAACTTTCCAAAACCGTCGAGTTCGTTCTCTAACGATCGGCGTACACCATTCGACTAGTTTTCCAAAGCCATTTTGTTAATTTCATGATATTTCCGGCGACATTGTTTTGCGACGAAAAGTGATAATTTCACCATAAATCATTATAAAACCATTGTAGGATGACATTTTGGCGTAAATACTTGAAAAGTGATTTTGATTGGTCAAGGCGTCAAGCGAGTATTTTTCGACGACAAGTAATATTTTCAAAACTCACAAATGGTATAAATAACATACGAAATGCATGCATAACATTACATTGCAACTCATTACATGTCATATCCTTCACAATAGGTCAAGATTAACGTATCACATTACATCTCGGTGTACTCACTTTTGTCTTCGCATCATTCCACCAAGTGAGTTTCATAGCCCTACTTTTACTTGTTTTCATAAATGTTTTGGGGAGATACATGCTCAATTATTTTCATAACTATCATGATTATTTGAAACTACATGTTTAAGCGAGCGGAATGCTTAGTCATGCGTAGTGCAGTTTTGCCACACTTAGAACTTCCATATCATATTCATTGAGCTAATGGTCTTGGTATATTCATTGAGCTAATGGTCTTGGTATATTCATTGAGCTAACGGACTTGGTATAATATTGATCTAACGGACTTGGATAATGTTGAGCTAACGGTCTTGGTATAACATTGGGCTAACGGACTTGGTATATTCATGTACTAACGGACTTGGTACAATCATGGACTAACGGTCTTGGAGCGATTTGATCAACACTCATATTTGTTATATCAAGTAACTATTGATACATTAAGTTAGGCACTATTTTGTGAATTCATTTGACGATGTGGGCTTGAACATAAACTATACACATTTTGGCAATGGGTTGTGAATACACAGGTTGCAAGTTTTGTATGGGCGGAACTTGGGCGAGTGGATTTACAATGCCTTTCTTTGCATAAACGATTTTGAAAGGCTTTACATTTCAACACAAACTCTATGAACTCACTCAACCTTTGTGTTGACACTTTTAGCATGTTTTATCTCGGTATCTAAGGTATTCACTTCATGGCATGCATTTGGACACATCATGGAGTCGCGATGATGACGCGTCTCACTTGGGTTTCGTGCTTTAAAACATCGTTTGAATTGTAACAAACTTATTTCCGCACAAGTTGATTTTCATTTGGGACCTACTTTGTAAACTCGATTATTTTATTAAATCAAGCGATGTATTTTCCAAACGACACTTTAGGTCGTTCAATATAACTGTGATTGTGATGCTATGACGATCAATCCCGAGAATTCCATTCATTGCAAAGCAGTAATTTGGGGTGTGTGATTGGCATCGAGCTTGATTATAGAGAACTAGGTTGCATCATTGACCCTAGACTATAACTACATCATCATAGCATCTCATCATTTCATCACTAGTGCATGTTCACTTTACATGCGATTTATACGTACATTTTGAGTTATTTACTTTCATTTCATATCGATTGTCACATGGATGCCTTTTAATGCCCATTCCATTATTTTCTTCATACTCGAATGTGGTGAATGCCTGTCATTCCCTATCACAATTTTAACATCGGTTGACTTAACACCAAACATCATATGAGTCGATTAGTCCAAGCATTGCATAGTTACTCCTAAATTATACATAGCACGATCACCTATGTCTAATTCGGGAAGAATCATGCAATGAAGGAGTAGTAGTCTCATATGAGTAAGCAATCCGTGTCGAGCCAAATTTTCAAAAGATTTTCTTCAAACCACTTGTTTCGGTTTGATCCGCGTGCAGTTCTTGTTTGATGAGTTGCAAAGATCGAGCTAGAAACAAGTCGTTACCTAAACCGATTTAGCCTAATCTCATGGCAGTTCTTGTTTGATGAGTTGTGAGATTAAGTAAAATCGGTTACCAAAAAGTCTTTTGAGGGTTTTGCTCGAGAATGGGAAAGCTTGCCTCATCAAACCCTAAACCCGATAGACTAACACGATTGAATTCGGGGATGAATTCCTTTTTAGATGGCGAATGTGACAACCCGTACTTTCGGTCATTTCTCGACACAATTTATGCCTCATTATTTCAACATTTATAGTAAACTTGGTTTACTTGTTTCAAATCGCGTAACCTTTAAGGTTTAGCGGCGAATTCATGATCATAACATCACGTACATTTCATATGGACTAAGATTAGTCTACATTTCATTGACATCATTTGCATCTTATTAGTTCATTCATGACATTTCATTTCACATTTATCGCGTAATTTTTATATTTAATAAACGTTATCGCGTGAGTTATTATTTTGAATATTTAATCCGTTACTTTCAAAAATGATCCGATGTATTTTAAACTTACATTTAGTTTATAAAACTATATTTTGAGTTTTCCTAGTGTTTCAAATTTATTTGGTACATAAATCGTTAAAGTTAAATTATTACGACGTTTTCTTAAAAATTATCGATAATTATTTTATCACTCAAATTTCACAAGGAATGTATTTTTACAAATTTTATTATCTCATTACAATCTATTTTGATCTATTAAAACTTACTTGTACCAAAAGTTACCATTTACCTTTACTTGTTACATTTATCTACACAATTACTTACACATCTTTGACAAATTATATACAAGTAAATATATATACATTTAAAAAAAAATATATATATTTTGAGGACAAGACCCCAAAAACCGGCCCTATGGGGTGTATGCATTTATTTGGTTGGTAACTTGTTCCTTGATTATATAAACTCATACATAAACATTATTACTTCACTTCATTCATTTCATTTTACTTCATTTGTTAGAGAAAAGCATTTTCTCTCTCTCTTGGTTCCTCCAAAAAACCGGCCATCAAGGTGTTTGTGCAAAGGATCATCAATTTTTCAAGCTCAAGTGTTTATACAATCTAGTTTATACTCTTTATAAGGTTTTGAAATAAAACCAAGAGTATTTAGGATTAACCTTGTTACTTGCACCTCATCATATTCATTTGTAAGCATGTTTCTTTCATTTTCATGTTTCCTTTTCATTTCATATTCATCTTTTCATTTTGGAGCAAGTATGCATGATATGTGATTTATACCATTTTTTTCATGATTTTAAGAGTTATATATATATTTGGTCATCCTATAATTATCCCCATGGTATTCTTTGGTCTTGATGGTGATTAGGAACCCATGACACCCTAAGAAGGTGTATGGTAGGATTAGATTAGCTTTGGAGTTGATTTGAAGGGATTAGAATAGGTTTTGTCCGAGAAAAACTATTTTCGATAACTATAAATTATGTTCTGTCCTTATTTCGATTTTCTGGAAAAACCGACAGTTGGTACGAAACTTTGGCCTTGATATTTAGAAAATATACTTTAAAACGAATCCGTGGCCTTTTGAACGGATAAAAACGGAGTTATAACGAAGAAGTTATGGATTTTACAAGTTTGACGACGAAATTTATAGTTTTCTGAAATTTCAGCAACATATTTTTACATTGTTCGGGTCAAAAACGAGCCTTAAGCTTCACAAATTATTTCGACTTATCAAAAATATATTAGTTTACTTCGATACGAAGCTAAGGACGTATTATCGTGAAAGCGGTTTGAAAGCGACAAAGATATGCACGTTTTCATAAAGTTGCCGTAACTATTATTTTACGAAAAACTATATTATTTTTACGTTACAAGTGTTACATTAGTCATAACGACCATGTTTCTTGTTGTTTTTAACGAGGTTGTGAAACTTTTGGAGCGAAATGTCTTCTAATAAAATCAAGTTCACCGGCCATATTTTTCAAAACGACAAGCCGTTTGTATAAGCGGAGTTGTAGTAAATTAATTACGGATGTTCAAACTTGGCGAAACTCATTTTTGCACAACAATTAGCCAAAATCACTATCTTTAACCCTTATTATCTTTATGTTCGAGACCTTTTGGACGAAAACTCTGACTGAAACTTCTAGATATCGATACAAACTTTCCAAAACCGTCGAGTTCGTTCTCTAACGATCGGCGTACACCATTTTACGACTAGTTTTCCAAAGCCATTTTGTTAATTTCATGATATTTCCGGCGACATTGTTTTGCGACGAAAAGTGATAATTTCACCATAAATCATTATAAAACCATTGTAGGATGACATTTTGGCGTAAATACTTGAAAAGTGATTTTGATTGGTCAAGGCGTCAAGCGAGTATTTTCGACGACAAGTAATATTTTCAAAACTCACAAATGGTATAAATAACATCGTAGTGCATGCATGCATAACATTACATTGCAACTCATTACATGTCATATCCTTCACAATAGGTCAAGATTAACGTATCACATTACATCTCGGTGTACTCACTTTTGTCTTCGCATCATTCCACCAAGTGAGTTCATAGCCCTACTTTTACTTGTTTTCATAAATGTTTTGGGGAGATACATGCTCAATTATTTTCATAACTATCATGATTATTTGAAACTACATGTTTAAGCGGCTCGAATGCTTAGTCATGCGTAGTAATGCTTAGTGCAGTTTTGCCACACTTAGAACTTCCATATCATATTCATTGAGCTAATGGTCTTGGTATATTCATTGAGCTAATGGTCTTGGTATATTCATTGAGCTAACGGACTTGGTATAATATTGATCTAACGGACTTGGATAATGTTGAGCTAACGGTCTTGGTATAACATTGGGCTAACGGACTTGGTATATTCATGTACTAACGGACTTGGTACAATCATGGACTAACGGTCTTGGAGCGATTTGATCAACACTCATATTTGTTATATCAAGTAACTATTGATACATTAAGTTAGGCACTATTTTGTGAATTCATTTGACGATGTGGGCTTGAACATAAACTATACACATTTTGGCAATGGGTTGTGAATACACAGGTTGCAAGTTTTGTATGGGCGGAACTTGGGCGGGTGGATTTACAATGCCTTTCTTTGCATAAACGATTTTGAAAGGCTTTACATTTCAACACAAACTCTATGAACTCACTCAACCTTTGTGTTGACACTTTTAGCATGTTTTATCTCGGTATCTAAGGCATTCACTTCATGGCATGCATTTGGACACATCATGACCTATCATAGAGTCGCGATGACGGCGTCTCACTTGGGTTTACGTGCTTTAAAACATCGTTTGAATTGTAACAAACTTATTTCCGCACAAGTTGATTTTCATTTGGGACCTACTTTGTAAACTCGATTATTTTATTAAATCAAGCGATGTATTTTCAAAGCGACACTTTAGGTCGTTCAATATAACTTTAGGTCGTAATTTTGTGATTGTGATGCTATGACGGTCAATCCCGAAATTCCATTTCATAAGTTGCAAAGCATTTTCGAGTAATTTGGGGTGTGACAACTTATCACCTCACATCACATCTCTTTAGAGCACTTATACTTAACATAGGACTTTGCTACATCTCACCTTTCCTCTTATTTTGAAGAAGATATGGCGAAGAAAGTTGCGAATTGACAAGCGGCTATGCAAAGTATGTAGAGGATAGTATAGGTGAGGCACTAAGGAAAGAGCGAGCAACAGTGGTACACTCTTCGCTGAGGCTGCTGCTTCAAGTTGCTAGACTTCTTCTTTTCTGAGCTGCAGGAGGGTTTGGAGTTCAAATTGTACATACAAGGACTTTAGAGCGTGATCCCACAAAGTTCAAAGGCACGGAAGGAGCCTTTGCTATGATCCGTTGGTTTGAAAAGATGGAGTCTGTATTTCTTCTATGTAATTGCCCGGATGATTGCAAGGTAAAGTTCGCCACCGGTACACTCTTAGATGGCGCAATGTCATGGTGGAATTCGTGTCTGTGACCTATTGGTATCGAAAATGCTTATAAGCTCACTTGGAATGAATTCAAGAATCTGGTAACTAGAAGTATTGTCACGGAGGTGAAGAAATTAAGCGGAATTTTACGAGTTAGTAGCGTTGGTTATGACATCGAGACCTACATCGAGGAGGTTTCAAGAGTTGGTACACTATGTCCATCGATGGTTTGGACAATGAGAAACTCTTGGAAAATTTCATTGATGGACTTCACAATGTATTCAAGGAGATGTAACTTCTTCCGATCCACAAACAATTGAAGAAACTATTAGGATAACTCAAAAACTCATGGCTCAAGTTGTGAAAAGGGAAAATATTATCAACAATAACCACGACGACAATAACAATAATCACACCATCAACAACAACACCAACAACCAAGCTAACCACAACAAAAGAAAATGGGAAAATGACCAAGGAGGTTATAATAACAACAACCAAAACCGTAACACTAACCATCATCAACAGCAGAATAGAGGACAAGGAGCCGCAATGGTTTATGTTCCTGCACCAATAGAAGGCAGAGGTTATGCTGGAACCTACCCACTATGTAATCGATGTAAGTATCATCACACGGGTCTTTGTCCTGTTAAGTGCTACAAGTGTCAAAAACTAGGACACCATGCCGAGAATTGTAGAGGCAAGACCATAGTTACGTGCCGGATGTGGGGAGCAAGGACACTATCGGAATCAATGTCCTCAAAACCAAGGTCAACAAGTTGAAGGTGCTCATGGGAATGCATACATGTTAGGAGGAGGAGAAGCTCGTCAAGGTATCAACGGCGGAAGACTAGAAGTTCGGAAACTAACGGTCTTAATTTTCCTTATGTACTATGTCGTACTAAGTTTATGTCTTCCATCGTATCCGAATCTTATGACTTAAGATGTACTACTTTTGCTAAACCACTCGTTGTAAAATATTCTCATCTATCGTACTTTATTTCCTTTCGATTCGATATCATATGCGAAATTTTAATTCTTTTACTTTAACTACCATTTTAACGACACGGTTTAAATCCTTGTAAACATTGAGAGTTATAACAACTAAACCGAGCGTCACGTCATCGTTCCTTAATTATACATAGCCTAGCTAACTATGTCTAATTACGGAGGGATCATGTTATGTTGGGGGCGGTTATTTATAAAACTTAGTGCAAGCAAAATTTTCACATATTCAAGTCAAAGTGTTACTCACGGAAGATTCATCCAATATTTTCTCTACTACGATGTTTTGTGCGCTCTCAATTATCGATAACCATAACGACACCTCTTCATGTTTTCTCTCCTCGATATTCATCATAAACTCAAAATTCGATAGACCAACACGAGCGAATTCGGGGATGAATTCCTTTTTGATGGTGAATGTGACAACTTCGTACTTTCAGGTCATTTCTCAAAACAATTCATGTTTCACTATTTCATCATTTATCGTAAACTAGGTTTTGCGTGTTCCAAATCGCGTAACCTTAATGGTTTAGCGGCGAATTCATGATCATATCATCACGGACATTTCATATAGACTAAGTTTAGTCTACATTTCATTAGCATCATTTTTATCATGTTAGTTCATTCATGACTTTGCATTTCACATTAAACGCGTAAATTTTCATATTAAATTAACGCTATCGCGTAATTAATTATTTTAGACATTTGATCCGTTACTTCCAAAAATTATCTCGATATATTTTTATACTCATATTAAGTTTATAAAAATTATATTATTAGTTAACCCGATGTTTTAACTTTATTTTGTATATAAATTGTTATAAATATATATATATATCGATGGTTTAAATAAATTCAACTCGATAATTATTTATTCACTCAATACTTGTGAGAAATGTATTTTTATAATTTTTATGACTATTTCAATCACACTTTCTATGTTTACACTTCTTATTTTTCAAGTTTTATATAAACACAATTATTACGCGTTCTAATATTTACACGCATGCAATGCTTACCCAATACCCTCACCACCTTTACCAATACCCTAAATACCTATACACTATCAAATTTACTCACTTTCCCTCTTATTTATGTATAAAAATCAGCCATCTCATTTTATTATACAAAACATATCATAAATATCTCAACTAATATTTATTTTAACTCAAAATTATTACACAATCTCTTCACATTTTCTTTTTCTTTCTCCTTTACCTCACGCCACCATCAAGTACACCAATCCTCTCTTACTCCTCATTAATGTTATTGTCCCAAATGTCCTTGACTTTTCATAAATACTTGCTTACTTTTCTTTTACATAAGACATGTAACATGTTTCTCATTTCATCTCTCATCAAAACTAAACACCAACACTCTCTTTTGCTCTCTCCCTAAACCACGACAGAAAACACATGAACAAAAGGTGTACAAGTTGGGTCTTTAGCTTATTTGGTAGCTTCTTGAATTACTTATTTGGTAAAGGGTACTAAGACTTGGGTTTTTGGAAGCATACTTGGGTTTATACTAGAGTTCTCTTGTGTTCTTGGGTTCACAAATCATCCACATTTTCTAGTAAGCATATCATTTTCATTTTACATCTTTCATTATCATTTCATATGTATTTCATCATTTTGAGCAAAGCATGCAAGACTTATGGATATTTATACCATTTTTCATTGTTTTTAAGAGTTTTATATATATAAGTCATCCTATAATTTATCCCTTGTTATATATTAGTCTTGATGATGTTTAGGAACCCATGACACCCTAAGAAGGTGTATGGTAGGATTAGAATAGCTTTGGAGTTGTTTTGAAGGGATTGGAATAGGTTTAGTACGAGAAAAACTCTTTTCGACAAGTATTAAAAAGGGTCTGATCGTATTTTGAAAATCTGGAAAATCCGACAGTAGACATAAGATTTTGGCCTAGATATTTAGAAAATATACTTTAAAACGAATCCGTGGCCGCTTGAACGGATTAAAACGGAGTTATAACGAAGAAGTTATGAATTTTTCAAGTTTGACGACGAAATATATACGTCCTGAAAATTTCAGCACACTATTTTTGTATTGTACGAGTCAAAAACGAGCCTAAAGCTTTATAAATTATTTCGACTTATCAAAAATATATTAGTATACTTTGATACGAAGCTAAGGACGTATAATCGTAGAAAGCGGATTTGTAACGACTAAAATATGCACGTTTTCACAAAATTGCCGTAACTTATTAGTTAAGAAAAACTATTTTATTTTTTATTTGACAAAGTGTTACGTATAAACAAAGTGACCATATTGAAGGCTATTTTTAACGTTGACGTAGAACTTTTTGTAACGAGATGTCTTCTAATAAAAGTGAGATCATCAAGCATATTTTCCAAAACGACCAACCGTTTGTATAGCGGAGTTGTAATGAATTATCTACGGTTGCTTAAACTTTGCCGAAATTCACTTTTAAACTACAATTTGGACAAAATCACCATACTTAACCTATATTTTTCTCTATGAACGAGACCTCTAGGATAAAAACTTAAATGCCAAAACTTTGAGATTATGATACAAGCTTTCCAAAACCGTTGAGTTCGTTTCCTAACGTTCGACGTACACCATTACGACTAGCTTTTCGAGGCCATTTTAGTCACTTTCATGAAATTTCCAACGACCTGACGAAAAGTTATAATTTCACAATAAATCATTAAGAAACTATTGTAGGATGACATTTTGACGTAAATACTTGCAAAGTAAATTAAGAATGGTCAAGACGTCAAAAGGAGTATTTTTCGACTGTGACAACCCGTACTTTCAGGTCATTTCTCGACACAATTCATGCCTCATTATTTCAACATTTATCGTAAACTTGGTTTACTTGTTTCAAATTCGCGTAACCTTAAAGGTTTAGCGGCGAATTCATGATCATAACATCACGTACATTTCATATGGACTAAGATTAGTCTACATTTCATTGACATCATTTGCATCACGTAAATTCATTCATGACATTTCATTTCACATTTATCGTGTAATTTTTATATTTAATAAACGTTATCGCGTGAGTTATTATTTTGTGTATTTAATCCGTTACTTTCAAAAATGATCCCGATGTATTTTTAAACTTACATTTAGTTTATAAAAACTATATTTTGAGATTTCCTAGTGTTTTAAATTTATTTGGTACATAAATCGTTAAAGTTAAATTATTACGTCGTTTTCTTAAAATTTTACGATAATTTTATATCACTCAAATTTCACAAGGAATGTATTTTACAATTTTATTATATCATTACATTCTATTTTGACCTATTAAAACTTACTTGTACCAAAAATTTCCATTTACCTTTACTTGTATAATATCTACACTTTAACTTACACTTTTGTCAAAAATTATACAAATAATACAAGTTACATTTATAAAAAAAAAAAAAAAAATTTTTGCTCTCATACCTCCCCTTGGCCGACCAAGGGAGGGAGAGCTGATAAATGTGGTATGGTGGTGATTGTTAAAATCTTACACAATATAAAAGTCTTACTTAACACATTTTTACTCATTCACCTCAATTATTTCACCAAGTTAGAAAATTTCTCTCTTCTTTGTTCTCCTTCTTCAACGGTTCCAACAAGAGCTCCATAGGGATCAATAATTTTCTCAAGACCAAGTGTTAATATCAATCTAGTTATTACTCTTTATAAGGTTTTGAAATAAAACCAAGAGTATTTAAGTTTTACCTTGTTACTTTCACCTCATCATTTTCACTTGTAAGCATGTTTTTATCATTTTCATGTTTCCTTTTCATTTCATATGTATCCTTTCATTTTGGAGCAACATGCAAGACATATGTGATTTATACCATTTTTTCATGATTTTAAGAAGTTATATATATATTTATGGTCATCCTATAATTATCCCCATGGTATTCTTGGTCTTGATGGTGATTAGGAACCCATGACACCCTAAGAAGGTGTATGGTAGGATTAGATTAGCTTTGGAGTTGATTTGAAGGGATTAGAATAGGTTTTGTCCGAGAAAAACTATTTTCGATAACTATAATTTATGTTCTGTCCTTATTTCGATTTTCTGGAAAAACCGACAGTTGGTACGAAATTTTGGCCTTGATATTTAGAAAATATACTTTAAAACGAATCCGTGGCCTTTTGAACGGATAAAAACGGAGTTATAACGAAGAAGTTATGGGTTTTTAAAGTTTGACGACGAAATGGACATTTTCAGAAAATTTCAGCATGCAGTTTTTACTTTGTTCGAGTCAAAAACGAGCCTTAAGCTTCACAAATTATTTCGACTTATCAAAAATATATTAGTTTACTTGATACTGAAGCTAAGGACGTATTATCGTGAAAGCGGTTTGAAGCGACAAAGATATGCACGTTTTCAAAAGTTGCCGTAACTATTATTTTCTGAAAAACTATATTATTTTTACGTTACAAGTGTTACGGTAGCTGTAACGACCATGTTTGAGGCTGTTTTTAACCACGATGTGAAACTTTTTGGAACGAATTGTCTTCAAGTAAAAGCAAGTTCACCGGCCATATTTTTCAAAACGACAAGCCGTTTGTATAGAGGAGTTGTAGTAAATTAATTACGGATGTTCAAACTTGGCGAAAACTCATTTTCTGCACAACAATTAACCAAAATCACTATCTTTAACCCTTATTATCTTTATGTTCGAGACCTTTTGACGAAAACTCTGAACTGAAACTTCTAGATATCGATACAAACTTTCCAAAACCGTCGAGTTCGTTCTCTAACGATCGACGTACACCATTACGACTAGTTTTCCAAAGCCATTTTGTTAATTTCATGATAATTCCGACGACATTGTTTTGCGTCGAAAAGTAATAATTTCACCAAAAATCATTATAAAACCATTGTAGGATGACATTTTGACGTAAATACTTGAAAAGTGATTTTTGATTGGTCAAGACGTCAAAAGAGTATTTTTCGACGAAAAGTATTATTTTCAAAACCCGCAAATGGTATAAATAACATACGAAATGCATGCATAACATTACATTGCAACTCATATCATATCATATCATTCGTAATAGGTCCCGGTTGACGCATCACATTATACCTCAGTGTACTCACTTTTGCCATTATTCCAGTTTACCAAGTGAGTTTTCATAGCCCCGTCGCATGCTTTTAATTATTTTCAAACCTACGGGGGAGAATACATTGCACAACATTTTTATTACGATACCAAGTACATTAAATTCAATTACATTGCTTAAGTTACCACATTTGCCAATTGAAAGTCCCCATTACTTGAACATGAACCGTTAATCTTTGAAGCGAGGATGAGTGGATAGATCTATCGAGGTGGCGCCTCCATCCGAGTTGGTGAATCCCAACTTGTCATACGGATGCATTTCATTTGATAACATTACGGAGTTGTCTCGCAAACACTGCGGGGCATACATTATGTACAGTCTAGTTTGGGGTCATGGGCTTATTGCAATTGTAACATTTTTTTACGTGACTTGAGGGTCATGCACGATCTATACTTGTGTAGTCGTATAAAACATTTACATAAACCTATGATTTCTCACCAACATTATTGTTGACCGTTTTAGCAATGTATTTTCGTGTGGCGAGGCACTATCATCATGACATGGTTTAGGGACCTACATTTTGAGTCATGGCGTCGACTTACATTATTGTACATTATGGTACTTTATTTCAAAACATCGTTTGGATTTGTAACATAATTGTATTTCCGCAAACTTTGTAAACCTTTTGGGACCGATGTTGTAACTACGAATGCTTTTGTTAAATATCAAGCGATGTGTTTTTAAAGCGACACTTTAGGTCGTTCAATATAAGCTGTGATGTGGTGCTATGACGATCAATCCCGAGAATTCCATTCCATTGCACGCAAAATAAATTGGGGTGTGACAGATTGGTACGAGCTACGATTATAGAGAACTAGGTTGCATCATTGACCCTAGACTATAGCTACATTATCATAGCATCTCATCATTTCATCATAGTACATATTCACTTTTTATGCGGATTCACTTACACTTTATTCGAGATTATTTACTTTTATTTCACATCGGTTGTCACAGACATGTCTTCAGATTCACATCCCATCACCATATCATCGGATTCTAGCTCGGATGATGTTCCAGCTAACCCCATCATGGATGATGTTTCATCACACTCCACTGAGATCGTATCTTCCATTGGATCTACTCCAGCCTTCCCACTAGTTATGGTGACCGAGACCGAACCCCCGAGGAGGCGAAGTCGCACCCACTCCTCACGTTAGCCCCTCCTTACGGATGCACCCACCATCACCACTACTAGCACCATCATCACCATCATCATCATATTTTCTTAGGGATCCTTTGCCTCTGACGGACTTGCCGCCCAAAAGCGTGCTCGTTTTAATATCCCTACACCACCATCTCGAGCCCGAGCCACAGCGAGGTTCGAGTTGGAGAGAGTTCTAGGGGCGCGGTGCACGACGCCTTCTACCGAGGCATTAGGGCCCGTATTGATGCTCGGCGGATCCAGTTGATAGTTTGTCGCGGCGGTTGGAGGAAGCCGGTAGATAGGATTGAGCCCATTCTTTGAGGAGGTCGAGGACTAGTGTTAGGTAGGGTTTCGATTGACTTATCTCATCAGAGTATTCAGCATAGACAGATAGAGGATAGAGAGCGTATCACGGAGTTGAGGCAGGAGATGCCCGAGTTGTTCGACAGAGCCGATATGGCACGAGATGAGTTACAGAGTCAGGCACAGGAGTTAGCTTTAGCTCGTGAGAGTATTGTTACTTTGCAGGGTCAGATTGGAGAGTTGAGGGGTTTAGTGGCTAGCTTGACTACTCAGGTTCGCGATCTTCAGGATAGGACCGGCGGAGCACCATGAGGTGCCTTATGTAGACTTTTGTCATGTATAGTTTTGACCATTATTATCCTAGTCACAAGATGTGTGACGTAGTTTAAAGAACTTGTTGTCTTTTGATTGTTGTACAAACAAATATATCAAGTATTGACTCTACTATGTAGGAATGGTTTTATTATGTATGATATCGGTCCATGTAGGCCGAAATTTTCATGTATATTATCCACGTGTGTTGTGATTATATTTGTGATATTTCGTTATTGTTCCGTTGTGATTCCATTTATCTTTATGCATGTTGTGGTTGTGAATATATTTGTATGATGGTTGTTTCTACTTACGAGTTCTCATGATTGTTTCATCTTGTGATTTTGAAGAGTTATGGCAGAAGAAAGCTACAGTTGAAATGACCCAATGACAATTCAAAAGTTGGTGAATGATAGCATTGCTAATGCTTTAAGAGTTGAGCGGAAGCTTGATGGCTGCTGCTTCTGCTTTGAGGCAGTTCTTCTTTGAAGCCGCTAGGCTAGCTATCACTCTTGGAAATCTGGGAGGATCCGGAGTTAAGAAATGTTCGTACAAAGATTTCAAAAGTGGTGAACCCACTAAGTTTCGAGGTACCGAGGGAGCTACGACCATGGTGCGATGGTTTGAAAAGTTGGAGTCGGTGTTTTGCTTTGTAGCTGTCCGGATGATAGTAAGGTTAAATTTGCTACAAGTACTTTACTCGATGGAGCGTTGTCATGGTGGAATTCATCGCTCAACCGATTGGGATGGAGAATGCTTTCAAGCTTACTTGGGAGCAATTTAAGGGTTTGGTGACTAGAAGTTTTGTCCTCGAGCGGAAATCAAAAAGTTGGAGCGGAGTTCTATGAATTAGTAACTATTGGCTATGATATTGACACTTACATTCGGAGATTTCAGAATTGGCCGCGTTATGCCCGTCCATGGTTTCTGATAACGAAAAGTTGCTAGAGGCTTTTATCGGGGGACTTCCCGAGGTTATACAAGGAGATGTGACTTCATTCGATCCACAAACAATCGAGGAAGCTATTCGGGTGACTCAGAAGTTGATGGCACAAGTGGTGAAAAGAGGTAAATACCCCAACACCAACCGAAATAACAACAACAACCCCAACAACCGTTTCAACAACAATAACCGATCCAACTACAACAACAACAATAGCAACAATAACAAGCGAAATGGGACAACACCGGGGTAGAATGCTACTCAACAACCACCCAAAAGGCAAGAGGTTGTAAAGGCTTATCTTGCGGTCGAAAAGAAGGAAAAGGATATTCGGGGTTTGCCTAAGTGTAATAAGTGTTCGAGTCATCACAACCCGGTCGATGTCACGATCCATGTGGAAATTGCAAGAAAGTTGGTCATCGAGCTGGGATTGCAGGTTGCCAACTATGGGGAAAATCGAAACAACAAGTTACATGTTTTGGTTGCGGGGGCGTGGACACTACAAGTATGAATGTAAGAAGGAAGGAACCAAGGAAATCCGAATCAAGGAGGTGCGGCACAAGGAAGGGTTTACGTCATTGGAGGCGGAGAAGATAGGGAGGACCCGAATGTCATTACGGGTACGTTCCTTCTCAATAATCGTTACGCTTCAGTTTTATTTGATTCGGGTGCCGATAAAAGTTTTGTGTCCAATGCATTTGCACCTTTGCTCAACATTAAACCAACCACCTTAGATACATCATACATTGTCGAATTAGCTAATGGTAATTTAGTTAGCACCAACACCATTGTCCGCGGTTGCACGTTCAATTTTCTTAATCATCCCTTCAACATAGACCTCATGCCCGTAGAGCTTGGTAGTTTTGACGTCGTCATCGGCATGGATTGGCTATCCAAACATCGTGCAAAGATCATTTGTGATGAGAAAGTTGTCCATCTTCCTTATGACGGCGAAACTTTGATTATTCGTGGGGAACGAAGTGGAACCAGACTTAGTATCATATCGTGCATCAAAACGGAAAAGTACATAAAGAAAGGTTGTCTTGCTTTCTTAGCTCATGTAACCGAGAAGAAGTCGGAGGAGAAGCGACTTGAAGATGTTCCTATTGTCCGAGAATTTTCGAAGTTTTCCCGAGGTTTTCGGGACTTCCACCGCACGTCAAGTAAATTTCAAATTGACTTAGTTCCGGGTTGCACCGATTCTTGCGAGCACCGTATCGTTTAGCACCATCCGAAATGCAAGAGTTGTCTAATCAATTGCAAGAGCTTCTAGACAAAGGATTCATTAGGCCGAGTTCCTCGCCTTGGGGAGCACCGGTCTTGTTTGTGAAGAAGAAAGATGGATCCTTCCGAATGTGCATAGATTATCGAGAATTGAACAAGTTAACGGTGAAGAATCGTTACCCACTCCCCAGAATTGATGACTTATTCGATCAGTTGCAAGGTTCTAGTATTTATTCCAAGATTGATCTCCGGTCGGGTTATCATCAGCTACGAGTTCGGGAAGAGGATATTCCGAAAACAGCGTTTAGAACACGTTACGGTCATTACGAGTTTCAAGTGATGCCGTTTGGATTGACTAATGCACCTGCGGTATTCATGGATCTCATGAATAGAGTTTGTAAGCCGTATTTGGACAAGTTTGTGATAGTGTTCATCGACGACATCTTGATTTATTCAAAGAGCAAAGAAGAGCATGAAGAGCATTTAAGGACGATCTTAAGGCTACTCAAGAATGAGAAGTTGTATGCCAAATTTTCGAAGTGTGATTTTTGGAACCACAAAGTGCAATTTCTTGGTCACGTCATTGATAGTCAAGGACTACAAGTTGATCCCACAAAGATTGAAGCCGTAAAGATTGGGCTACTCCAACAAATCCTCTGAAATCCGACAATTTCTAGGACTAGCGGGTATTACGAAGGTTCATGAAGGTTTTCAAAGATAGCTAGACCTTTGACCAAGTTGACACGGAAAAACAAGAAGTGCAGTGGGGAAAGAAACAAGAAGTTGCTTTTCGGTTGTTGAAGCAAAAGCTTTGCGGTCTTGCGATTTTGGCACTACCGAAGGCATTGAGAACTTTGTTGTATATTGCGATGCTTAGCATAAAGGACTTAGGGCTGTTTAATGCAAAATGAGAAGGTGATAGCATATGCTTCTCGACAACTTAAGACTCATGAGAAGAATTACACCACTCATGATCTCGAGTTAGGAGCCGTAGTTTTGCGCTCAAGATTTGGAGACACTACCTCTACGGTACAAAGTGCAGTGTTTACGGACCACAAGAGTTTGCAATATATTCTTGATCGAAGGAGCTTAATATGAGGCAACGTCGTTGGTTGGAATTACTCGGCGACTATGATTGTGAAATCAAGTATCACCGGGAAAAGCCAATGTTGTGGTGATGCTCTTAGTCGGAAAGAGGCCTAAACCTTTAAGAGTTCGATCATTGGGAATGACGATTATTTCTCCTTTACCGAAAATCCATGAAGCGGATCGAGGCACTTAAGGAGGAAAACCGACCAAGTGAAAAGCTTTATGGTATGCCCGAGAACGCAAAGCGGTTTTGTAAAGAGAGCGGATGGAGTACTATGCTTCAAGGATAGAATGTGGGTTCCATTGTATGGCGGAATACGAGAATTGATTATGCATGAGTCGCATAAGTCAAAATATTCTATTCATCGAGGATCGGATAAGATGTATCAAGATCTTAAGAAGCTTTATTGGTGGCGAACATGAAAGCGGAGATTGCCACGTCGTTAGCAAATGCCTTACCGCTCTAAGGTAAAAGTCGAATACCGAAGCCGTCGGGATTGCTCCAACAACCAGAAATTCCTCAATGGAAATGGGAACGCATTACGATGGACTTTGTTCGAAACTTCCTAAGACATCGGGAGGTTCTGACGCTATTTGGGTAATTGTTGATCGCCTTACCAAGTCACCCATTTCATACCAATTAGAGACTTATTCCATGGAGCAACTCACTAGACTTTACGTCAAGGAAATAGTCTCGAGCACGGCGCACCAATTTCTATCATTTAAGCGAGATAGTCGATTCACTTCAAACTTACGGAATTCATTGCAAGATTCATTCGAACCGATTAGAGATGAGCACTGACATATCACCCACAAACCGACGGTCAAAGTGAAAGGACAATTCAAACATTAGAAGATATCTTTGAGAGCATGTGTAATTGATTTTGGAAATGGTTGGGCTAACCATTTGCCATTGATAGAATTCTCGTACAACAATAGTTATCACACGGTATAAAGATGGCACCATTCGAGGCACTCTATGGTCGAAAGTGCCGATCACTGTTTGTTGGGCGGTAGGAGGCGCACAACTTCTTGGTCCGAGAAGTAGTACGGAAACCACGGAAAAGATAGTTCAAATTCGTGATAGACTCGGAGCGCGGTCGACGGAAAAGTTATCACGGATGTTAGGCGCAAGGATTTGGAATTTCAAGTGGGCGACAAAGTTATGTTGAAAGTATCGCCTTGGAAAGGCGTGGTACGATTGGAAAGCGTGGAAAGTTGAATCCGAGATACATTGGACCATTCAAGATTTTGAGCCGAGTTGGTCACGTAGCTTATCGACTTGATCTTCCGCCCGAACTTAGTCATGTGCACTGTCGTTTCACGTTTCAAACTGAAGAAGTGTCTTTCAGACGAATCGCTCGTTATTCCATTGGGCGAAGTTCGACGGCGACAAACTCAACTTTGTGGAGGAACACATAGAAATTATGGACCGCGAGGTCAAGCGGTTGAAAGCAGTCGTATTCCTATCGTGAAAGTTCGTTGGAATTCTCGAAGAGGTCCGAGTTTACTTGGGAGCAGGAAGACCGGATCTGACATAAGTATCCTCATCTTTTCACCGACACCGTTAGACCTAACAACGATTGAATTCGGGGACTGAATTCCTTATTGGATGGGCGAATGTGACAACCCGTACTTTCGGTCATTTCTCGACACAATTCATGCCTCATTATTTCAACATTTATCGTAAACTTGGTTTACTTGTTTCAAATTCGCGTAACCTTAAAGGTTTAGCGGCGAATTCATGATCATAACATCACGTACATTTCATATGGACTAAGATTAGTCTACATTTCATTGACATCATTTGCATCACGTAAATTCATTCATGACATTTCATTTCACATTTATCGTGTAATTTTTATATTTAATAAACGTTATCGCGTGAGTTATTATTTTGTGTATTTAATCCGTTACTTTCAAAATGATCGATGTATTTTAAACTTACATTTAGTTTATAAAACTATATTTTGAGATTTCCTAGTGTTTTAAATTTATTTGGTACATAAATCGTTAAAGTTAAATTATTACGTCGTTTTCTTAAAAATTTTCGATATATTTTTATATCACTCAAATTTCACAAGGAATGTATTTTACAATTTTTATTATATCATTACATTCTATTTTGACCTATTAAAACTTACTTGTACCAAAATTTCCATTTACCTTTACTTGTATAATATCTACACTTTAACTTACACTTTTGTCAAAATTATACAAATAATACAAGTTACATTTATAAAAAAAAAAAAAAAAATTATTTTGCCTCATACCTCCCCCTTGGCCGACCAAGGGGAGGGAGATGATAAATGTGGTATGGTGGTGATTGTTAAAATCTTACACAATATAAAAGTCTTACTTAACACATTTTTACTCATTCACCTCAATTATTTCACCAAGTTAGAAAATTTTCTCTCTTCTTTGTTCTCCTTCTTCAACCGGTTCCAACAAGAGCTCCATAGGGATCAATAATTTTCTCAAGACCAAGTGTTAATATCAATCTAGTTATTACTCTTTATAAGGTTTTGAAATAAAAACCAAGAGTATTTAAGTTTTACCTTGTTACTTTCACCTCATCATTTTCACTTGTAAGCATGTTTTTATCATTTTCATGTTTCCTTTTTCATTTCATATGTATCCTTTCATTTTTGGAGCAACATGCAAGACATATGTGATTTATACCATTTTTCATGATTTTAAGAAGTTATATATATATTTATGGTCATCCTATAATTATCCCCATGGTATTCTTGGTCTTGATGGTGATTAGGAACCCATGACACCCTAAGAAGGTGTATGGTAGGATTAGATTAGCTTTGGAGTTGATTTGAAGGGATTAGAATAGGTTTTGTCCGAGAAAAACTATTTTCGATAACTATAATTTATGTTCTGTCCTTATTTCGATTTTCTGGAAAAACCGACAGTTGGTGCGAAATTTTGGCCTTGATATTTAGAAAATATACTTTAAAAGCGAATCCGTGGCCTTTTGAGCGGATAAAAGCGGAGTTATAACGAAGAAGTTATGGGTTTTAAAGTTTGACGACGAAATGGACATTTTCGAGAAAATTTGACATGCATGTTTTACTTTGTTCGAGTCAAAAGCAGTCCTAAGCTTCACAAATTATTTCGACTTATCAAAAATATATTAGTTTACTTGATCGAAGCTAAGGACGTATTATCGTGAAAGCGGATTTGAAGCGACAAAGATATGCGTTTTCAAAAGTTGCAGTAACTATTATTTTACGAAAAACTATATTATTTTTACGTTACAAGTGTTACGGTGGTATGTGACCATGTTTGAGGCTGTTTTAACCACGATGTGAAACTTTTGGAGCAATTGTCTTCTAGTAAAAGCAAGTTCACCGGCCATATATTTTCAAAGCGACAAGCCGTTTGTATAGCGGAGTTGTAGTAAATTAATTACGGATGTTCAAACTTGGCCAAAACTCATTTTCTGCACAAGAATTAACCAAAATCACTATCTTTAACCCTTATTATCTTTATGTTCGAGACCTTTTGAATGAAAACTCCTGAACTGAAACTTCTAGATATCGATACAAACTTTCCAAAACCGTCGAGTTCGTTCTCTAACGATCGGCGTACACCATTACGACTAGTTTTCCAAAGCCATTTTTGTTAATTTCATGATAATTCCGGCGACATTGTTTTGCGTCGAAAAGTAATAATTTCACCAAAATCATTATAAAACCATTGTAGGATGACATTTTGCGTAAATACTTGAAAAGTGATTTTGATTGGTCAAGGCGTCAAAAGAGTATTTTTCGACGAAAAGTATTATTTTCAAAACCCGCAAATGGTATAAATAACATCTGAAATGCATGCATAACATTACATTGCAACTCATATCATATCATATCATTCGTAATAGGTCCGGTTGACGCATCACATTATACCTCGGTGTACTCACTTTTGCCATTATTCCGGTTTACCAGTGAGTTTTCATAGCCCCGTCGCATGCTTTTAATTATTTTCAAACCTACGGGGAGAATACATTGCACAACATTTTATTACGATACCAAGTACATTAAATTCAATTACATTGCTTAAGTTACCACATTTGCCAATTGAAAGTCCCCATTACTTGAACATGAACCGTTAATCTTTGAGCGAGGATGAGTGGATAGATCTATCGAGGTGGCGCCTCCATCCGAGTTGGTGAATCCCAACTTGTCATCTGGATGCATTTCATTTGATAACATTACGGAGTTGTCGGCAAACACTCTGAGGGCATACATTATATACAGTCTAGTTTCGGGGTCATGGGCTTATTGCAATTGTAACATTTTTTTACGTGACTTGAGGGTCATGCACGATCTATACTTGTGTAGTCGTATAAAACATTTACATAAACCTATGATTTCTCACCAACATTATTGTTGACCGTTTAGCAATGTATTTTCGAGTGGCGAGGCACTATCATCGACATGGTTTAGGGACCTACATTTTGAGTCATGGCGTCGACTTACATTATTGTACATTATGGTACTTTATTTCAAAACATCGTTTGGATTTGTAACATAATTGTATTTCCATAAACTTTGTAAACCTTTTGGGACCGATGTTGTAACTCACGAATGCTTTTGTTAAATATCAAGCGATGTGTTTTTAAAGCGACACTTTAGGTCGTTCAATATAAGCTGTGATGTGGTGCTATGACGATCAATCCCAGAATTCCATTCCGCGCAAAAGCAGTAAATTGGGGTGTGACATCGACGAAGAGTATTATTTTCAAAACTCACAAGTGGTATAAATAACATCTCAATTGCATGCATAACATTACATCATAACTTATTACATATCATATCATTCATAATAGGTCATTTTGAGATTCACGCTACATTTCGATTGTACTCACTTTTGTCTTCGCATCATTTCATCAAGTGAGTCATAGCCCCTAATCTTTTAAGCTGTTATGAATTACTTTTGGGAGATACATGCTCAACTATTTTATGACTATCATGATTATTTGAAACTACATGCTTAAGCGGGCGAATGTTTAGTCATATCTTATATCATAAATCATGGGCCCGAATGTCTTGGGATTATTGTTGAAATGAATGTCTTGGGATTATCATTGAATGAATGTCTTGGGATTATCATTGAAGTTGAATGTCTTGGGATTATTATTGAGGTAAATGTCTTGGGAACATCATTGAGCTAAATGTCTTGGGAACATCATTGAGCTGAATGTCTTGGGATTTTCATTGAACTAAATGTCTTGGTATAATTATGTCAAGTAACTATTGATACATAAAGTCATGCACTATTATGTGAATTCATTTGACATCATGTGTTTGAACATAAACTATACATATTTTAGCGGTGGATTGTGAACACATAGGTTGCAAGTTTTGTATGGGCGAACTTGGGCCGAGTGGATTACAATGCCTTTCTTGCATAAACGATTTTGAAAGGCTTTACATTTCAACGCAAACTCTATGAACTCACTCAACCTTTGTGTTGACACTTTTAGCATGTTTTATCTCGGTATCTAAGGCATTCACTTCATGGCATGCATGTGGACCTATCATAGAAGTCAGCGGTGACGCGTCTCACTGGGTTTTATGAACTTTAAAACATCGTTTGACTTATAACAAACTAATTTTCCGCACAAGTTAATTTCATTTGGGACCTATCTTTGTAACTCGAATGTTTTTATTAATTCAAGCGATGTATTTTCCAAGCGACACTTTAGGTCGTTCAATATAACTTGTGATTGTGATGCTATGACGATCAATCCCGTGAATTCCATTCATTGCAAAAGCAGTAATTTGGGGTGTGACAATATTACCAATTCTGAAAAATAATGTTTAACCCGTCAATACTTATCAAATGGGTGCGACCCAATTTCATTTCGACCCGACCGGTTGCCTCCTAAAAGCAGACACAAAACTCTCTTCACACGTTTTACCCGCTTATCCAACTAATGAAATAATCAAACCCAATTTCACACCCACGACATGTGAGCAACTCGCTCACACAAACACCCTTAACGACCGGACACGAGTTCAATGGTTCCACATTATCACGCATTAGGACTCCCAATCACAAGATCTTATAACATCAATACAGCTACAGATTTAAGCGTGACTTGTGATAAAACAAAAATAAAAAAATGGCGTCTATCATCACCACACGAATCTGTATATTTCAATCCGTTTTAAACCATGAATTCATATCACGTTTTCTTATAATTGTTTTTCAACCAAAATCGTTTTAATACAAGTTTTATCCATGAAAACACATTACTTAACATGTATAAATTTTTGGTAAAACACAAAAATAGGAACATAGTGAAAGGAGTAGATTTACCGAGAGGGAAAGAGAGAAGAGAGGCTTCCATGGTGTCTTTACGAGTACAACTCGTAACCAAGACCAAGCGAAGACCCTTTTTAAACGATTTACCTAAAAACCCTAAAAAATTCGAATCTAAATAATTGGATTTAGGGCGCGTGTTTTTGATTCGTGGCACATGAGTTATGAAATCGTAACCACAAGAGCCCGATCTATTGATTGAGGTAGGTGGTGTAATTATTTGAGATGTCCGGAAGTTGGCGGAAAAAGTGGCCCGGAACCCTAGATGGGTGGCGGAAAATATAAAGAGAAAGGAGAGATATGTGTGTGTGTGTTTTATAGAGAGAAATAAGAGTGGTAACATGAGAGAGGTGTGAGGATGTGGGGTATATATACTCCATGGAGGGACCAAGCATGTACAATGGGAACTAGAAGGGTGACTTTGTAACTTGTCCAAGGGACCATTGTTGTAATATTTCTAATACATTTGATAGATTAGGTTGGGACTCGTTTATCCTAGTAAGCGAGGATTCATGATCCGAGAGTTCGTCAATCTTCTCGAATAATATTTCCAATTAAAGCGATATAAAATCGACTCGTATCTCAAATTTGATAAAACGATCGCTTTAATCGATGTTTCTCCAATTACGACGCATCGAAAAATTTATGAGTTGTCACAATGACCAATAGTGATAGGAAAACCACCGAAAAGGATAATTCCATCTCGACTTACTCTCCCGAAGCTTCTGGTGTGAAAATTAAGGACCCAAGTAAGTTAGCCAAGCAAGTTCAATTCGTCAATACCATCACCTTAGTGAGACCGAATACGACTAGTGACGAAACAAACCATGAGGACGGCACTTGAGATTAGTAAAACTCATAAGGAAGAATCGACCGACAACGTAGACAAGGTAGTGATGAATATTTCAATAAGTTTCCTACGAAGAGGAACTCTCGCCACCCACACGTCTGCGACCTTCGTCGCATGTATGTTAGGAAAAGCCCTCGGATCAAATTTGGGAATCCTTAGAATTTTAACATACCATGTTGCATAGGGCATCTTTTAAGTGGCAAAGGCCTACATTGATCGCAAGTTCCCAATAAACATCATGACTAGCACCTACTATAATTGGGTATTGAAGAAACCTATCCCAATAGGCAAGACCCTAATGATCCTAGGGTTAGTTGTAATTTTCTTGGTAGAGTTAAGGGATTGCCGGTCTATAGGCGGTTTATGTACCCTACGGATTTCATAATTGTAGAGGATATTAGTACGACCATAGATCCTAGCTTGTCCCACGTAATTCTAAGAAAGCCTTTCATAGAAAACACCGGGATGACTTATGATCCATCGTTAGGGATAGTTAGATTTAATGATGAGACCGATGACGTAGTTTACCAAATGCCATTTAAGATTGAGAAATTTTCATCACTATCCAATGATGAAAAGGAACTTAAGCTATCGGTGTACTATAGGAATAAGGAGGATAAGGAGAAAGGAGTAGATTATGTGATGAATAAGATTTTGGGTTCTATAAGGATTGCTTGAAACTAGGACTAGAATATAGAGCCGATAGGGATAAGATGACTTCTTAGAAAGATGCATTATAGGGCATTACTATAACATGGTAAACCCCAATAGAAAGCTGTCATGAGGAAGAAGGTGGCGGAAATGAAGTCACGTAGGAGCACGACTTTGAGTCTAGCTACAAGACTCATAAATAAAGAAAAGCACCACTATAACATGTTCTCATGTTTGAATTTGTGAATATGCTTTTGTTGGGTTTTGGTTCCTTGAATCAAGAATTATTCTAAATCTTGAAACCACAGACGAGTTGATATAACCACGGACGGAAGAATGAAACCACGGATGAAGACAAACCGCGGCTAGTAGTATTGTGTAACCACAGATAATGTATTGTAACCCTCGCTAGTCTTGTTTAGTCGGTTTAGTATTTTGTATTAGATAAATATGGAAAAGATATTTATCTTGTAGGCTACATATTGTATTATGTAAAGGGCTCCTTAGCCTATAAAAGGAGGTCTAGGTTAGCTTAGATATACGCATGTTTATATCTAAGGTCGATACACTTCAAGGTTGTAAAACCATAATACTGTTTAGAGTATTCGTATTAATAATAATATTGAGGTGTTGAATGTTTATTGTTCTTCTTCTTAAGATTAAGTATTAAATTTCACGTGATACTTAATAAGTATTTGTTTAAAGTCGGTTTCTATATTAGATCATTTTGCTCAATGGGATCAACAAGTGGTATCGAGCTTGTGATCTAGAAGCGTAACCAAGAAGAAGTCAAGTGAAGTTACATTCAAGCAAGTTAAGATGTCGTGAAACTCACATGGTTCTTGCATCTAAGGTACCCATCTTTGAGCGGGGTGAGTACCAAATTTGGAGAATGCGAATGAGGCAATACATTCGTATGATTGACTATGCCATCCGGGATGTCGTTGAAAAGGAGATACTCTTCCTAAGAAGAGTGCGAGATAGTCTTTGCAATAACCATTATTAGTGAGATTGACAAGGCAAAAGGAAACTAGAGATTAAAGCACTTAGTATTCTTTCCACGGGAATACCTAATGAGTTTGCACCTTGGACTTTGATCATTATAGTGCGCTAAAGAATTAATGGATGCTATTGAAACTAGGTTTCTTTGGTAATGAAGCTACAAAGAAATCCGGAAGAATATGCTAAAGCATCGACTTGAGAACTTCACTACTTTAAGTGGAGAAAACTTGATGGCACTTATAGAGACTTCAAAACTTATCGGTCAATGAAGTCATGGACTACAAAGTTGCTCAAGAAGATATCAATCTTAAGTTTATTAGAAGTTTGTCATCATTGGGCTATGCATCTTGTTGTGTGGAGAAACAAAGATGACTTTGATAAGATGACTCGGATAATCTCTACAACAATTTGAAGGTTTATGAGTGCGAAAAGAATATTCTTGGTTCATCTTCCTCTACACAAAACATTGCTTTTGTGTCTACAAACCATATGAATCCTCAAGATGCATCCATCTGCCGCTTATGGTATAACCATTGCTATTGCTAACAATACCACTGTTAGTGATAATGTACGTGATGGTGCAATCGTGCTTTTACGGCTGATTTAACTACGATTGTTCTTGTTTTGAATCAAGATCTAGATCAAATTGATCATAATGATCTTGAAGAGATAAATCTGCAATGGCAAATGGTTATGTTGACTCTCCAAGCAAGGAAGTTTCGAGGAGGGTGGAGAGCGGTTAAGTATGATGGTCGGGAGGAGAGTGGATTCGACAAAAGTAAGATGGAGTGCTTTAGCTGTAAAAGAAGGGTTACTTTGCTAGGGAATGTCGAGCTCTAAGAGAATTGAAGGCATTAAAAGACCTCTGAAGAGCACAGCTTCTTCTTGACTTTGGTTGCTCAAGATGGCATTGGTGATTATGGTGGGTGATCAGTTGAAGAAGGTCCCAATGCGACTTTTCTTGCTAGTGAAGCTTCAAAGAGAATGACTTTGCTCTTATGGCATGCTTCATCTTGGTTCGAGATTCGAGGTATCTAATGATTCTAATAATTCTACTTGTTCCTTTAAATCATATCAAGATAACTTAGAATCTCAAAAGCTATCCTTTGAGTATGAGGAAAGAAGTAGAAAGACGTCTCTAGATAACTTAGGTTATAGAGTTGCTCTAGAAAGTGTTGAAGAAAAGCTTAATTCTTGTATTAAATGTGAGTTTGAGTATGTTGATAAAATTAATATACTAGGTGGTGAAATTGACCTTAAGGATAGAGATTAAGATGCTTAAAGAGAAACTAGAATTGGCGAGAGTGTAAGACAAGAAGCCCTAGAAGACAAAGAAAAACATATTGTTAGGGTTGCTAAAACACAGTATGCTTCTGATTTAGTAAATAAACCAATAGGTCAAAAACTATTCAAGGAGGGTACTGGTCTTGGATACAACAATATGCCACCACCCTCTCTAATGAAACATGCACCACCAGCAAAAGAACTGTCATTTAGTAGTGAATTCAGTTTTAACAAACCTGTAGAAGAGATTAGTAAGACTGAAACACTTAAGATAGGTTCTGATAAGTCATCGATGCTCCGCAATTAAAGGCGGGAATCGGAATCGAGGATGATAGATTTGAATCAACTAAGCACGAGGAGATAGAAAAGTTAAGAAAGTTGATTACGAACAAGCCAACCTTGTGCCTAGATTTGGAGCTCAAATTGCTAAGAAAGTTGTAGAGTACAAGGAAGTACCTAGGAGCAGATGAAAAGATTCATACCTAGGGAAACGGAGGAACTTTAATGGACCAATTTCAAATAGATTAGGAGATGAGTTTCAATGTGTTAAAAGGCTTGTTTTACATGTGGTAGTTTTGAACACTTACGAGAAATTGTTATAAAAGCAGACCACAAGTTTGGAATCATTGGAGGAGGGTAAATCATCAAAACTTTTCAAAGAAAACAAACCCTCATCCTAACAAAACATGATTCCTAAGCAGTTTAATGAGGAATGGTCATACAAAGTCAATTATTCTTCTTGCACCCAAATGGGTTCCAACCTTTGCCAAGCAAAATGTAAGCACGACTAAGCAAAATCAAACCATTGCTAAGCAAAATATCACCTGATTCAAATGAAGTTTAAAAATTCCAAAGGTGATAAGCACACGATGGTTGGAAACCATTTTATCTTTGTTAAGGCCTCACTAGTTGGCAATGGAAGCCTAAGACCAAGGTTTTACATCATGTCAGCTGTGCATCAATGGACCTAAAGAAATATGATTATGTTGATGCGAGGCGGACCAAGTCGATGTTGGCTTGGGTCCATAAAAGGAACTAATTTATGTAATTTCATGTGCGGGGCAATCTACATGATGAGCTAAAAGACAAAGGAGTATTTGATAGTGGTTGCTCGGACACATGACTTGGGATGGGAGCAACACGGAGGATTTTGAAGCCTTTTGATGGAGGATATGTGGCATTTGGCAATGATCCAAAGGAGGAAAGATACTTGGCGGAGGCATAATCGAGCAGGAATTTAGACTTTGAAAAAGTCTATCTGTCTGAGGACTTAAGTATAATCTATTCGGTGTTTCTCAAATGTGTGATAAGAAAAACTGGGTACTTTTGGTGAAACCGAGTGTGTGGTGTTGTCTCCACGAGTTTAAGATGCACGATGAGAAGTTTATACAACTTAGGGTACCTAGGAAGGAAAACATATATTTTTGATCTTAAAGATGTTCTACCAAATAGGTCCTTAACATGTTTGTTTGCTAAAGCATCGTAGATGAGTCAAAATTGTGGCATAGAAGGCTAGGTCACCTCAATTACAAAACAATCAATAAAGCGGTAAAGGAAACTTAGTGAGAGGGTTACCTTCTAAGGTTTTGAGTGTAAGGAAGCTGTGTGTGGCTGTCAAAAGAAAACAACATAGAGCTTCTTGTAAGACCAAAGCGTAAACACCATCACACAACCACATTTATGCTTCATATGGACTTATTTGGACCTACCTTTGTTAAAAGTTTGAACTATAAGCGATATTGCCTAGTTATCATGATGATTATAGTAGATTTTCTTGGGTATACTTTTTGGTCGCTAAGAGTGAGACTAGTGAGATCCTCAAGAGTTTCATTACTAAGATAGAAAATCAAGTAAATCATAAGGTCAAGGTAATCGGATGTGATAATGGGCCGAGTTTAAGAATGAAGTGATGAATCGGTTACGTGTTGCTAAGGGTATTGATAAGGTTTTAAAGGTACCATTTGAGGGTCGTTTAAGCCCTTATTTGATCACTTTGTATCCGTTATTGCTTAATATCGTTCCTTTTCACTTTTAGGTCTCTTGAAGGCAAAATCTTTGGAATGGCACTTATTTGGACGAAAAGCGCGAATATCTGAAGAAAATGGCCAAAGTCGAATAAAGACACTCAAAGCTGCGAAAGCGAAGACGGCGTCGGTGTTAGTGCGGCGCGTCGGAGGATTTTGTGACGATCTGAAGCCAAAACCCTATTTTCAAGTGGCGACATCGGGCTTTAAAAGAGTAGGCCGTTGCTACTCGAGACGGCCTAGATGCGACCCAGACGGCGTCGGTGAAAAGGACGGCGTCACGGACATAAGGTGGACGTCGCAAGGTTAACGTGGCCAAGGCGAAACCCTAATGAAGGCGACACACGGCGTCACAAAACATAAGGTGGCCGTCGCATATGTAATATTATATATAGAATCCGAATTTTCGGTTTAAGAGAGTCTTTTGGAGTGAAAACCTAAAACCGAACCAAGGGTGTCTTGTACGATATTTTAGGGTTCCAAACCCTATCTTACATCAAGATAAGTATTTACTTCATCAATTCAATTATGTCTTTGATTATTTGTGTGTATGCTTGCATGTTCTCCATGTCCGGCTAATTTATTTGTGTGTTTGCTTAGGGAGTATGAAACGTAATTATTGAATATTGATTGGTTGTTTCTTATCTTAGTTTATTAATGATCTAGTAATGCGATAGATCATTCGTTGTATACTTAATGCTTGATTCATCTTTGTGAACCTTAGAATATAATTACCTGAGTAGTTGTAAGCTAAACCATCCAAAGAGTGCCTTAGAGTAAGAGTTTATTATCCTAGTGGGTTTTGTAGGCGAGACCCTTTGGTAAGTTCAAGAGTTAGGGAGAAAGCATACCTACAACTTTAGACACACAACGCAACTAAGAATAAGGACGTGACAACTCAACCATCAATAGGAGATAATTAAGGAGTAGTAAAACCTAAGTAAACACATCTTTAAACTATCATCGAGCACACATTAATTAGACATAGACTACCACCACCTTAGTTTAGATAATTAGATAATAGTAGAGTAATCGGTAGAAATACCAACCCCAAATCCAATACCGAGATTCGTACCTTTCAATTTCCTAAAAATATAAAAATACAAAAATAATCATCCTCACCTTTAGACTTAAATCGACATACACTTGACTAACGACACTATTCCCTAGAGAACGATATCAATACCGTGGCTTACCCTAATACTACACTACAACGATTAGGTTCAACGCCTGGGGTGTTGAAAAACTTCTCGAAGAAAAGGAAGTTCCTTTGACCGGGCAGCGTATGTAAGCGTATCAAGTTTTGGCGCCGTTCTGGGAATAGTTATTGTTTAGGCTTGATTTATATCTCGTTTATGTCTACTCACAAGATTCCTATCAAGTGAGATTTTTTTTCTTTTATTAGCTTCCTTGTAGTCTATCCCTTCTTTGTGCCTTTGTTCGTAAAACTTGTCCATTGACTCTTCCATTCACCATTATGGAGAACGCGAATCCACTATATCCGCGATTAGGTTTTTTCCTAAAAAATTATGATATTACCAAAGCGGATTATTCAAGATGGTGGGAAGAAAGTAGCCACGTCCATAAACCTTTTGAGGGTTTCACCATTCCATCAAGCCCACAAAATACCTCATCTAGTGAAACCTATGCTTCGTTTGAGCCTTCACCTAGGATAGACTTTCGTGAACAACCTCCGTGTTTAGAAACTATTTTTAGTGAGGCCCTTAGGAGAACTGACCAAATTTGTGAAAACATTATGGTAAACAACCAAGCATTAAACCATAAGTTGGATCAATTACTTGAATTGGTTTCATCACGACCTAAGGAAATAATACATGACGAGCATATAGATGATGTAGATGTGATTGAGGATGAGGTGAAAAGTCTAGACCCACAAGGTATCCCACAAGTCCCAGCATCATTTAAGGCATACACACCGCACGTGACTTACCGGAAGTAGTAGGAGAGACTTTAGGAATCCCAATGGAGGTAGAACATTTGAACCAAACATGGCTGGAGAATATAGGTTTGAATACTTGTAGTCTCGGTCTTACTCTTAGTTCTAGGAATTTCCTAGTGTTGATGAACCGGAACCTCAAGCTTTACTTCCATCCTTAGATAAGCGAGGAACCAACCCACCCATCAACCAATTTAGTCCGGGTAGTTTTAGGATGAAGGAAGCCATTCACACCCCTTCACCTCACGTGGCATATTTCCACCCTAAGGGTGTGTATTGCTACTATCACCCGCACTTAAACTTAAGTGTAGGAAAAACTTCCCTTTATCATTAAATAAGGGTAGAGTCGGGGCTCGTGACTCGAACAAAAACAAGCGCTTCTTGGGAGGCAACCCATGTGTTTTTCCTTTTCCTTTTTATTTGTGTGTCATATATCTTTTATTGATTATTAATTCTCATGTTTAAATTTGTAAAAATGCTTTATTTTGTCTTTAACCTCGTCTTAATTACATATAAAGGTATTTTACATAAGAGATAAGTGTAGGGAGGATTACACACGTTTTCAAAAGAAACGTAAACATGGGAATTACAATTATTTAAAAGATATACATGTGTGTTTGTTCGAGTCAAATGCTTGTATCGAGTCATAATGGATGTTTTGCGGAAATTTTCCAGTTTTAAAGATAAAATTTTCCGAATTTTTTCAGAAAATCGCAAACCGGTTTTGTCGGGATAACCGACGGCATCGAGATTGCAACTGACGGCGTCGGAAGGAATAAAACATCGATTACTTTTTCTCGTTTCCGAGCTACTTAAAATTTTGGAATTTTCGGTCTTAATTTTCTTAGAAATGCAGTAAACATCCATTCCACAAGCATTATATCCTAGTTTAGTAGAGTCTTATATATATTATTACCGCCGATTTTACTGCGAAGGTTTCGTTTGTTTTCTTCAAGTGTGCGGGTTTTGTTTATCAAGAAGAAGATACATAAAGTTGGAGGAGCTTTACGCATACATTCTTCTTGGAAAGGATTTAACCACTACTTCACACACGGATCCTACCGAGCTAACGGGGAGTATTAGTTTCTTTCGTTTTGATTACCTTCTTTTATCATAACTTTGATACTTTAGGGAACATTGGGGACAATGTTCGGTTTAAGTGTGGGAGGGAAAATAAAGCGGGAACTTTGAAACTATGCTTATCCTTGATTATTTGCTTTGTCCAATTGCATTTGCGTAATAAACCATGAGAAAATGTCGGTTAGGGTAATTTGGCACCAAATTTAAAATTTTCATGACATATAGGGTGGGCCATTAGTCTTAACAAAAGCGTCTCACGGATAGGAAGTTATATGACTAGCACAAAACCCTTTACCACCTAAATTCCACCAAAAATGTGAGGATCGCCCTTAGATTAGTAGGAATTAAAGCATTCATCTTTAATGCTTAGAGTGTGAACGGTAGTATATTAGATTCTAGAACTTGTTTTGTGATGCCTTCCGAGATCGCAAGTAAGGCGCACTTGTGTAGTTAGGAATAACTAAATGATAAGAGGCATTAGGATAACCCTTGTTTGATACCCATAATATAATTACTTCTTCCACCTCGGTTGAATAATTCCCCACACCCTTGCGTTGTACTCATCTTTAGTACACGATACCCCTAGTTAACCCCTCGAGCCTATCCTTTTCGCAGTTCTCGTGATGTTTCGGTTTTCCGGAATATCAATGAAAACATTATTTACACCTCACCCCAAATATACACCCAAATCGCCTTAGCCTACCATGTATGCACTCACTTTTAGTGCATTATTGTTATCACCCTAAACCCTTAGTTCAATTATCGGTTGCTTGCATTAGTTGCTAAGTCGAGTCATATCCTTTGTATCTGATTTTGGGACGATTAGGATTCATGGGAAAAGTTAAAGTTTATGAAATGACGGAAGGAGCGTTAAATTCAAATTCCCTTTGTTTGCGTAATAATGTACCCCAAGTGTTTTGATTTTTCAATTCGGGTCAAATTAGTGTTAGAGTAATAAAAACTCAAGTGTAGGGATGTACCTATAAACCCCGATCATTTTGATGTTACCGTAGAGGATGGTAGGGTAAAGTGTATGAAAAATATATATATATATATATATATATATATATATATATATATATATATATATATATATATATATATATATATATATATATATATATATATATATATATATATATATATATATATATATATATATATATATATATCGAAAAAAAAAGGAAGAAAATAGAGTGTAAAAAAAAAAAAAAATCGAAAAAAAAAAAAAAAAAGAGAAAAAGAAAAATAGAGTATAAAAAAAAAAAACAACATATAGACTACCATCCTACATCTATCCTTTAAATTTATGTTTGTTTATTTCGTTACCTAGAGTTTTAGAGTGTCGAGTCTTGGCTTAGCAGCGCCATTCTTCGTATGCATTTAACATAGAGATTTTGACTTGCCACCACTAAATAGCCTATCCCACAAACCCTTGTTTCACTAAGTAAGCCTAACATTACAACCCTTTAAAAGACCTCTTTGATAGTCTTTCCTAGGTGCTTACGCCAAAGCGATGGAGGTTTGATATATTCTCAAGCCTATGGTAATCTATGTACTAGGACCGGTTAATGAGTGTTTAACTTCCATTTCCTATTTGTTATATTTCATATATACACCGAGAGAGATGTGAGTATCCAAACACCCCATGTGAGGTGCTAGTATGTAATTCGTGCTTGTTATGACTTTTGGGCTTATATGTGTTGTGGACCGTTTTAAATCAATGCTTCATGACCCCTAACTTATAAATTAATTGGCTAAAGCACATTTGCTTGAGGACAAGCAAATAACAAGTGTAGGGATATTTGATAAGGTTTTAAAGGTACCATTTTGAGGGTCGTTTAAGCCCTTATTTGATCACTTTTGTATCCGTTATTGCTTAATATCGTTCCTTTTCACTTTTTAGGTCTCTTGAAGGCAAAATGCTGGAATGGCACTTATTTGGACGAAAAGGCGCGAATATCTGAAGAAAATGGCCAAAGTCGAATCGAGACACTCAAAGTTCTTTGAAAGCAAAGCGGCGTCGGTGTTGATTGCGGCCGTCGGAGGATTTTGTGACGATCTGAAGCCAAAACCCTATTTTCAAGTGACGACGTCGGGCTTTAAAAGAGAGGCCGTTGCTACTCGGGGCGGCCTAGATCGACCAGCACGACGCCGGTGAAGAAGGCGGCGTCACAGACATAAGGTGACGCCGTCGCAAGGTTAACGTGGCCAGGCGAAACCCTAATGACGGCGACACGGCGGCGTCACAAAACATAAGGTGACGCCGTCGCATATGTAATATTATATATAGAATCTGAATTTTTCGGTTTTAATAGAGTCTTTTTGGAGTGAAAACCTAAAACCGAACCAAGGGTGTCTTGTACAGTATTTTAGGGTTCTAAACCCTATCTTACATCAAGATAAGTATTTACTTCATCAATTCAATTATTTCTTTGATTATTTGTGTGTATGCTTGCATGTTCTCCATGTCCAAGCTAATTTATTTGTGTGTTTGCTTAGGAGTATGAAACTTAATTATTGAATATTGATTCGTTGTTTCTTATCTTAGTTTATTAATGATCTAGTAATGCGATAGATCATTCGTTGTGTACTTAATTCTTGATTCATCTTTGTGAACCTTAGAATATAATTACACGAGTAGTTGTAAGCTAAAATATCCAAAGAGTGCCTTAGAGTAAGAGTTTATTATCCTAGTGGGTTTTGTAGGCGAGACCCTTTGGTAAGTTCAAAGAGTTGGGAGAAACGCACCCTACAACTTTAGACACACAACGCAACTAAGAATAAGGGCGTGACAACTCAACCATCAATAGGAGATAATTAAGGGTAGTAAAACCTAAGTAAACACATCTTTAAACTATCATACGAGCACACATTAATTAGACATAGACTACCACCACCTTAGTTTAGATAATTAGATAATAGTAGAGTAATCGGTAGAAATACCAACCCCCAATCCAATACCGAGATTCGTGCCTTTCAATTTCCTAAAAATATAAAAATACAAAAATAATCATCCTCACCTTTAGACTTAAATCGACATACACTTCACCTAACGACACTATTCCCTAGAGAACGATATCAATACCGTGGCTTACCCTAATACTACACTACAACGATTAGGTTCACTTGCCTAGGGTGTTGAAAAACTTCTCGACGAAGGAAGTTCCTTTGACCCCGAGCAGCTGCGTAGCGTATCGGTATAGAGAGCAGGTTTAGTGTTGCTAGAACACCACAACAAAATGGTGTGGTGAAAGGAAAAATAGAACACTAATTGATTTGCTAGGACAATGTTGTCGAATCTATGTTACCAACTACCTTTTGAAGTGTAGGCACTACATGTTATGTCGAATAGAAGTAAGGTAGTGAAGCCTTATAACAAGACCCCTATGAGCCGTTACATGATAGGAAGCCAATGATTGCATTCCTAAAACCTTTTGGGTGTCCTGTTACTATCTTGAATACCATAGACTACCTAGGCTAGTTTCAAGAAAAAGCTGATGATGGATACTTTTTAGGCTATTCTACTAAAGTAAAGCCTTTAGAGTATACAATAGGAGGACTAGAATTGTTGAAGAGAACCTACATGTTCAATTTAGTGAAAAGACTCCTAGTGTTGAGGCGAAATGACCAGATCAGGCTGTTTAACATTGATATGCTAACCAAATCTATGAATTATGAGCCTATCATTGCGGGAACTTCCACTAATGTTAATGCGGTACACAATAGGATTACGAATCGAGACATCTTCAAGGAAGGCTGATTCTCCAAAGGAGTTCTATTTGGTTGAAAAGTGGAAAGGCGGTTCTGTTCCTTCCATCATTGATAAGCAAGGTCCCACCGATGATGATGTCTTTGGATAATGGAGGCAATGTTAATCATCATAAAGATAAGGATGAGTTGTTGAAAGATAACTCGATGTCGGTAGAAGAAATTGAAAAGAAGAAAAGGAATTCTCCAAGCCTTTGCTAAGCCAATGAAAGCTTTGCTAAGCCATCTTCTACCACCGATAGTCCAATTGTAACCCGGTTTGCAAATCTTGATGATATTACTTTCTTTGGACCAAATGCACAGCCATTATTTGGTGAAGAGGAGTATCCGCATGATCCTACCATGCACGCTTTGATAGAAATTGATACTCCTACACGATGATGAAGACATGGATGATTTCTTCAATCTTGATTTGACTAACTTGAAGCTGTCATTCATGAAAGTCCAATCACCTCTACCGAATACATAAGATTCATCCCAAGGAACAAATACTTGGAAACTTGAATACTCCAGTTCAAACAAGAATCGGGGATAAGAAAAGCGAACCCTTTCACGAACATGGGTTCTTTGCAAGATCACTTCACAAAAGCAGTCATAAAGATACGCAAAATTGCATGTTTGCTTGTTTTCGTCTCAAAAGGGGCCCAGAGAGTGGAAGAAGCTTTATCGGAAGAAGGTGGGTAGAATCAATGCAAGAGGAGCTTCTACAGTTCAAGCTTCAAGAGGTTTGGACATTGGTTGATCTTCCTAATGGTAAGAGGTCAATTGGGACAAAATGGGTGTTCGAAACAAAAGGGATGAAAGAGGAATTGTGGTAAGGAACAAATCAAGGTTGGTTGCTCAAGGATACACACAAACCGAAGGTTTGGATTATGATGAAATATTTGCTCGATTGCAAGAATAGAGGCTATTAGATTATTTTTGGCTTATGCTTCATTCAAGAATTTTTGTGTATCGATGGATGTTAAAGTGCATTTTGTATGGCACAATTGATGAAGAGGTTTATGTTTGTCAACCTCACGGTTTTGAAGATCTGATCATCGACAAGGTTTCTGAGGTGAGGAAGGCTATGTATGGGTTGCATCAAGCTCCAAGGGCATGGTATGAGTGCTGTCTACTTATTTGATGGACAATGGCTTTAAAAGAGGGCGATTGATAAAATTTGTTCATTAGAAAGCACAAAGATGATATTTTGTTGGTTCAGTTTATGTAGATGACATCATCTTTGGCTCAACAAACAAGGAGCTATGCAGGATTTTGAGAAACTTATGCATGATAAGTTTCGGATGAGTTCTATGGGAGAACTCACTTTCTTTTAGACTACAGGTTCAACAAAGGATGATGGTATCTTCATTAGTCAAGACAAGTATGTGAGATGTTTTGAAGAAGTTTGGGTTTCAAGATGTCAAGAGTGCAAGTACACATATGGAAACTCGAAACCCTCGCTACCGGATGATGGAAGTCCCAAAGTTGATTTGAAGTTATGCAGTCCATGATTGGATCTTTGATGTATCTCAGCGCATCTAGGCCAAATATTATGTTCTCGGTATGTGTGTGTGCAAGATTTCAAGTCACACCAAATACCTCACACATGAATCTTTGTTAAGAGAATCTTTAGATATCTTAAAGGTCATCCTAAATTGGGCCTTTGGTACTCTAAGGAATCTCCTTTTGATTTGGTGGCCTACGAGATAGTGACTATCTTGGTGCTAGTTTGGATAGGAAGTCTACTCTTGGAGGATGTCGGTTTTGGAAGTAGACTAATTTCATGGCGGTGTAAAAAGAAAACTATTGTGGCAAATTCTACAACCGAAGCCGAGTATGTAGCTTTGCTAGTTGTTGTGGTCAAGTTCTTTGGATTGAATTATTTCTTTGGATTTTGGGTACAATTTTATGCATACTAAGATTTACATTGATAATAACGATACAATATGAATCATTAAAATCTGTTTTACATTCTAGGACTAAACATATTGAGATAAGGCATCACTTTATTAGAGATTGTAATGAGAAAAGGGTGATTCAAATGGTAAAATCCATACAGTTTCAATGTTGCCGATCTTCTCACTAAAGCTTTTGATATGGGGAGGTTTCGATTATCTTGTTGTTAGTATTGGAATGATTAATCTCTAAACTCTCAACTCTCTTTTACGTGTTTGGTTTGTATTTGTGACTTGCAGTGCGGAGGATTCTTGTATATTGGAGCTTGTGTTTTAGTGCTAGTGTTAAAAAAAATAAATAAAAAAAGAGAGAGAGAGAGAGAGAGAGAGAGAGAGAGAGAGAATCCTTCATCATTTTGTGAGATACTTTTGTTTTGACACGAAATTGCTTGTTGTATTTCTTGCTCAATTGGAGTGACACTCTGTATCCATCGATAGTATGTATCAATCCACGGATAGAAGTCTTCAAACCAGCGATAGCATGCTACTTGTTTACGGACACTACAGGGGCTGTTTGGTAACTTTGGCGAAAGTATATTTATCTCCCAAAATCACGGATGGATCATTCATTGCTCTTCAAATCACTTCAACTTGGCGCTCTACATTAACCCTAATCACTTTTCTTTGCATAATTAACAAATTCCATATCATATCCATCATCAATCACAATGGCGACCCAAGACTCCAACACACATAACCTTGTTGCTAACCTCATCAAAACAATCGATCGAAGGTTTTGATCAAATGATTGATTTCCTTCTTCAGATCCTATTCACTATGCCTTGAAAGTCACACAACCATTCTTAAAGCTTACATTCATCGAGTTGGAGGAATGCTAAGCTTGAAGAGGTTGAAGGAGTAACCGTGTTTAACCTTGTTGTGGATGAGAATGCTATATCGTTAATGAGGAGATCATTAGGAAGTTTAAAGTTTGATGATCTTGATGGTATTGTAAATCTTTCGAGATCTTTGAGATAGTTCTTTGGTTTGGAGCAGTTAGGCTATACACAGGGGTGATATGGTACAATTTTTAAGAGTTTGTTTTCAAAACAATGGAAGTTTTTGATTCACACCTTGTTCATGTGTCTGAGTAGTAAAACCACTGGGTTTAATGACTTTCCTTCAAAAATTACTACTGCAATTATTTGTTTGATTGATGGGAGGAAGTTTAATTGGTCTAGGATGATCTATGAGGGGCTAGTACAAAACATTAGGAAGAAGGGTAAATACTATTTATATCCTAGGTTTTTTCAATGATTGTGGAAAGTCAAATAGAAGAACACGTTGAGTATTCTAGGAGTATGAAGTACATCATATGCTTCCTAAGGTTTTGCACATATGAGGAATCACCACAAAATGTACAAATTAGAGATGTTCCTTTATTTCCCCATATGCTTACTTTGCCTCGATCCACGAGTTTGATGAAAGTCTTAAATCACAACCTTTAGTTCTTGAACCCACTGCTAGTACATCCGAACCCCTTTGCTAGTACACCTCAAACCACTGTTAGTGACACTCAACCTACTTATAGTCAAACTCAAACCACTGTTAAACCAATTTTACGGACTAGGAGGTGAAGGGCACCAAGCTACCTCGGGCTAGTGTTAGTGGTGTTGTTCATGAGGTCGTCACATGGAGTGGAGGTGACATGATTGGAAGGGCTTCCCTCTTGATTCAAGCTTAGATTTGGTCGGGATAGTGGAAACATAATTAAGACCCAACCTTTGGCAACTCCTAATGTGGAGAGTTCCTTGGAACTTAACACAGTGGAGGAATCCTAGCCAATGGCTACAATAGGGTGCATAGTCGATCGAGGCAAGGTTTGGTGCTAGGTTTACTTTATCCAAGGATTCACCTCTCGGAGCGATTAACACAACTAGAAGTGATGAGGATAGATTGGAACATGAAACCGAATTGGCGGATCCTAAGGCGGTACATGATGACTCTTCCAATGAACCACCTCGGACCGTTCACACAGTCGAGTGGGAGGATATTCTTGAGCGTTTAAATGAATTGATGACTAAATGTACCAAAATAGAAACAATCTCAAGTCTTGAGTTTTCGTGTTTCGGGTAAAGACATTAGGCGCCTAAAGCACAGGGTATTGGTTTTAGAGAAAGTAAGAAGACACAGGATTGCTTCTTTAAGGCAAGCGAGGAGAATGAAGTAGAAGGTGAATTCCTCTCCACTTCTGAATGTGGAGTATGTATCCAAGCAGGGGGAGGTGAAGGCATGAATTGTGGGAGGTCGTTGATGTATCTATGGAAGAAGATGTTGATAGTGGAGATCAAGAATTTTTGGTCTCGATAAAGATGGAATGAGGCGAGTTCTTGAAAGTTTGAAGAATGTTGTAGAAGATGAAGTAGTCGAGGACACAACCAACGATAGTATATGCGCAACCACGGTTAGTACTCTTGTAACCACTGCCGCAGATTTCGAGACATGGCAATTGTACCACTACTATCATACCCATCGCTATCATAACCACTTCCACTATTGTCACAACCCTCTCGTATCACCACCTAAATCTAAAGAAGTTGAGAAAGAATGCAAAGTACATTGATAAATCTAAGTAAAACCTCATCTAATTCTACACCTATCATTGCACTGTTTTATCTCTTGAATCTCTGCACCTAAACCTAGAAGTAAAAGTTTGATTATTGGTGATCCATTAATGAAGAAAGTGGTTCAACAAGGCGTTGGTAAGGTAAAGGATTGTAGAACCAGAGTTGAAGTTTAAAAGTAAAGCGAGCGAGGTTGCTTATGATGCGAGTATGTAAAAGCGATGTTAGGTGAAGAACAAGCGACTTTAGAGAAAAGGAAGCAAGAAGAAGAGGAAGCTAGTCGAGATGGTTAGCTACATGGTATGAATCACAAAATTATCTTGAAGCTTCTCAACAAATACATGATGAATATCTGCAAAAGAATGGGCCTTTGTTGGATGATGAGGAAAGAGCTAGACTTTTGGATCAATGGGCAAGGAGGATTGGTAAAGAAAGGAAGCAAGTTATAAGAAAGAAACCTCCTTCAATTGCCTGAGATGAGGAATGTCTTGATGAAGATTATTAAGAATTGAGCATTCATATTCACGATAATCTTAATAGGTGTTCATTTGAAAGAATTCGTGAGATTTATATGAGATGTCAAGATTAATAATGATGATTTCTGTCAATGAATTCGAAAAGGAAGAAGAGTGGATTAAAAGGATGAAGAGTGGATTAAAAGTAGACAAAGAGAAAATCGATGTTCGTGAGACATCGATTCTAAAAGGTGAGAGTAGTTGAAGATGTTAATCAAATTATTTCTTATGAGTTTAAGCTTAAAGTTGGAAGTGAAGGAGTTTGGAAAATTCAAAGACTCAACAATGAAGTTTATGAGTATAATAAATTTTCACGGATGCTTGATATTTTGATAGAGATGATTTGATGAATCTTTGGATACTTTACAAGAATAAGTTTGGTGAAGTACATCCAAATGATTATCATGAGAGGCGGTTTATCATCATTTGAAGATTTTATTTGAACCTACTCATGATGAACACGAATGGAAAGGACTCTACAATGGTAATGTTACAAGATGGTTTTATATCAAACTTGTGGATTTCATGTTTTAACTTTTTGGAGAAGTTATTCATATGTTTGTAGAAGGTGATTATCCTCAACCGAATAAGTATCCGGGAGTTATTTCTCGATGATGAAGCACTGGTATTATCAAGATGTTGTTGCCCTATGATGGTCAAGCTTACAATTTGTTCTTTCAAGTATGAGAAAATTCTTAAATCTAGTAAGTGTTTGGCTACATCCTCTAATTCAGATGTTTTGAGCTTAAAGGAAACTTGAGAATTACGTTGGAATGTATCAAGTTTAGGGGAGGATTGTTGGGTTTTTGGTTCCTTGGATCAAGAATTATTCTAAGTACTGAAACCACGGACAGAGTTGATATAACCACGGACAGAAGAATGAAACCACGGATGAAGACAAACTGCGGCTAGTAGTATTGTGTAACCACGGATAATGTATTGTAACCACTGCTAGTCTTGTTTAGTCGGTTTAGTATTTTGTATTAGATAAATATGGAAAAGATATTTATCTTGTAGGTTACGTATTGTATTATGTAAAGGACTCCTTAGCCTATAAAAGGAGGTCCTAGGTTAGATTAGATATACGCATGTTTTATATCTAAGGTCGATACACTTCAAGGTTGTAAAACCCTAATACTGTTTAGAGTATTCGTATTAATAATAATATTGAGGTGTTGAATGTTTATTGTTCTTCTTCTTAAGATTAAGTATTAAATTCTGCGTGATACTTAATAAGTATTTGTTTAAAGTCAGTTTCTATATTAGATCATTTGCTCAACTGGGATCAACAGCTTTATTTTGTCTTTAACCTCGTCTTAATTACATATAAAGGTATTTTACAAAAATGATAAGTATAGGGAGGATTACACACATTTTTAAAAGAACGTGAACATGAGAACTACGATTATTGAAAAAGATATATATGTGTGTTTGCTAGAGTCAAATGCTTGTATCGAGTCATAATGGAAGTTTTGCAGGAATGTTTCTAGATTTTTAAGGTGTATTTTTTCCAGAAAAATGCAGTAGACCAGGTTCTGTCTGGATAACCTGACGGCGTCAGGAGGAGCAGAAACAACTTATCATTTTTTGTGCTACTTATAAATTTTTGGAAATTCTCAGGTCTTAATTTTCCAGAAACTCTGCAAACATTCATTCCACAAGTATTATATCCTAGTTTAGTAGAGTCATATATAGTTTTACCACCATTATCATAACGTATACCACTACTTCACACGGATCCTACCGAGCTAATCAGGGAGTGTTAGTTTCTTTCTCTTTAAATTACCTTCCATTATCATAACTTTGATACTTTCGGGGAACATTGGGGACAACGTTTAGTTTAAGTATAGGGAGGGAGAATAAAACAGGAACTTTGAAACTATGCTTATCCTTGATCATTTGTCTTGTCCTATTTCATTTGTGTAATAAACCATGAGAGATATTTGGTAGGGCAATTTTAGCGCCAAATTTAAAACTTTTCATGACATGTACGGGTCAGTATTTAGTCTTAATAACGCGTCTCATGGATATGAGTTATATGACTAGCACAAAAACCCTTTACCACTCAAATTCCACCCCAAAATTTCTGTCAAAGACTTATATTTGAAGATCATTGAGACCCCCAGATTCTCATTATATGTTCATCTCAAGTGGCGGTATGTTATGTTTTTAGTTATGATGTAGAAAGAAAAAAAAGTAAAAGTAGTTTATTGTTTATTGTAAAGTGCAATGTTATAAGCACTATGATAGGAGCTCATCAAAGATTAAGCATCGAGGAGGCCACCTCGGTCACATTTGAAGAATTGAGTTGGCAATTATTACGCCAACAATTGGAGAACAAGTAATGTGCCCATCATGACGTCCGCTAAATGGCACATCTACTTGTTATATCATGATCCGGTTTCTTCACCTTAAAACTTGAACTTTGGATGAACGGTTGGCGGTGACAACTTGGTTATAGGTTAAGAATATTTGTTTCGTTATTTTTATTTTACACCAATTATTTCCCATGTCTTATCCCACCTTTTAGTCATGAAGCGTGTCTAGGTGATGAAGCGAGAAATCTTTGGTATTTTGGCCATGGATTTGGTCATGTATCATTGATTTTGTCCACTTTTACGTAACACGTTAGTACTGACATTTCACCCTTAACCCATGTTGTGTCCACCCATATTGCCTTCAAAAATTGTTTGGTCCTTAACTCTAGTGGTGGAGATTGGTGTAACCGCCAAGCTTATGATAGAATACATGCTATGATTGTGCTTTGAGTGATCACCCCGAAATTGACATTTAGACTAAATGAAAGAATTTTAGTGTTTTGTTCCCATTTCGTGAGGTGTTTGGCTTTGATTATTCTGGCATAAGGGATTTTTAAACTCATATCTTCCAAGTAATGGGGGCATCTTTTTAGAAAATTTTCTAATAAGGTCTACTTGAGGGCAAGTAGAGTTTAAGTGGCGGGATATTTGATAACATCAAATAGTCCTAACTTTTAAGTGTCAATTTCCCCCGATAATGCTCATATTTTATGTCATTTATATGGATTTACGCTTGTATTCCTTTATATTTTACTTTCAGGTAAATTATGAGCATTGGAGCTTAAGAGAATTGGATTTTGGAGATTTTCCTTACGGTTTATGATAGTATGCTACTCATGAGGAAGCTACGGCGTAACTTATTCTCTCACATTACGTCGTAGCTAGTGTTTTATCTTGGATTGCCTACTCAACAACAATTACGGCATAACTCCCAACTAAGGTTATGCCGTAATCATCTAGGTCAAGAAATATTTCGCGGCTCCATCAACTACGCCATAACTCCTCAACAAGCATTATGCCGTAGTCCACTTAAAAGTGTTCTGTATTGAAGATACGGCGTAACCTTTACCAAGTTTTACGTCGTAGCGTATTTAACGAGAGTATCATTTGGAGGATAATTAAAGTTACGGCGTAACTCTCAACTCAAGTTACGCCATAACTAGGATCGTGCCTATAAATACAAGCCCTAAATTCTGCATTTCACATCATTCACTCACAACAAAAAGTCAGAGAACGGGAAGAGGGTTCCAAAGGCAGATCCTTCGGAGCATACGAAGCCATCTCCAAGGGAGGAATCAGCCCATATCGATAAGCATTAGCGATCATTGACCCTGTCAGCCAGCAAGTTCAGCATTCTATCAACCATGCTACGTTTTCTTGCTTGTTTGACGGCTTTAAGGATCTTGGTCTTTGCTCGAGATGCCCATGTATCGAGTAGTTTTATTGATCGATTTGGACGATGATCTTGTGGTTGTATCTTTTGATGGTGGTGGTGAAGAGTGAGATGATGATTCGGTTGTGGAAGGGTCAAGGGGTGGCTCGAAGATTGTTCGAGATTGTGTTCGTGGTTATCTCGGAGGTAGCTATCTGTTTCAATCATGATCCTTTATTCTTCTTCTTCTTTAGCATGTGCTTCTTCTTCACCTTTTCCTTTGCTACTTTTCCACATCTTCATCCGTTATCTTCTCCGTCGTTTCTGTTCTTCTTCCTCAAAATCGAACTTGACCTTATAATTCTCTTTGTTGTTGCTCAGTAGATTCCTTTGTGGTGTCACCACTTCCCTTATCGGGTTGATTAATCGCATCAAGAACGGTGTGTCTAGAGCACCACCACTAGAGCTTCCGGGGCCTTTCAATTATTGAGCTTCAAAATCTTTTGCAGCTTGTTGCAACCTCGGATGCTTCGAGTCTTCGGTAATCTCTTTCTTCATCCATAGGATCATTCTATGCATCGGAATCTTCTTCCTCTTCTTCCGTCACCAACTTCTTCTTTTTTCGATGAGGGACTTGGTGGTTTATCTTCGACATTGGTGAGGATGTATCCTATGTTGGTGTTTCCGAGTAGTAAACCGCTTCTTGAGACTTAGTTTGAGTCGTCCTCCTCGGAATAGGTTCGGTTTAACTTGTGGATGAACGATCTGTGGGGACTTTCCTCTTGCGGGATGGGTGTCTTTTCTTGTACTTAGTTGTGCTACCCGCGCCTCCAGTGCTTCCAGTGCTACCTGATCTTCTAGTCTTCTTGGTAGGCACTGCAGAAGTCTTTTCATCCATAAACCCGACTTTTCCTGCTCTCACTGCGTCTTTGTAATGAAGATACGAGGGAAGACCCTTGATAGTATCAGTGATCAGGCAGTCAAGTAGCTCTGCACCTTGTTTCCGTGTTGATGTGTCTTTAAATCTGACAATGTTCAAGGTTGGCTCAGATTCTTGGGGTCATTTATTCTCATTGATTCTCATTGGGATGTCCAGATTCTTGGGGTCATTTATTCTCATTGGGATGTCCAGATTCTTCCCGAGAATGTTTTGGATCAACAACTTTGTATATCTGATAAATGGAATCTTTGACCCAGGCTTCTTGAGATGCTGCATCATATCTTCCCATATCAAACTTGCAAAGTCAATGTGTTGCTTGTTGACCATTCCCCAGAAAGTTTGAAGGTGCATGAGTTTAGGATGTTCATGACTGATGTCTCTTCCAGATACAGACTTAGCGACCATGATGTACAGTGTCCTCCAGGGCTGAGGGATGTTCTTCAGATCAATAGTGGAGTGCTTGGTGATGATTCCTGCAGGTTCATCATAACCAATGTCGACCATGAATTGCATTATAGCCTCTTCAGTAGGAGTTGCCACATAATCTGCAGACCGAATGGCTGGTAGAAGAAGAATTGTGCGAAGATCTGCTACCGTGACTGTGACTTCCTTGTTGTTGAGAGTCACTTTAACAACATCTTGACCATCAATCTTCTCCATCGTGTGCCAGAATTGATGGATATAGATTCTGATGCACAAGAGTCGAGTTGGTCGACATAAGGCGTAGGCATGAACCTTGAGAATATCCACGGCAACTCTGCAGGAGGATTCGAAGCAAGTGAAGTTATCAAAATCAAGTCTGAGGTTGTTCTTTCCTATCGTTTTGCGATAATCCGTTGGGAAGATATCTTCCATTGTGAGTTCATTGATGCATTGAGATTTTCCATGAAGACGTGCATTTCGTGATCTGAAAGGTATTGAGACAAAAGAACCAACATATCGAAAGACATTATGTTAGTCTAATGATTGATTTTATTGTCCAATTATTGATTGAAGTTGTTATGTTTATGAATGTTACGAGTCCAAAGTCACATTTTTGTTAGGAATTGAAAATTCCATAGTAAAAGGGTCGGTCACCCCAACTATTATCTAGCATAAGTTAGCTCGTAGACATATAGTTATTTACGTTATTTAGTAGTTTACTAGTTAATTTGTAGCGTAGCTTAGTCTAGTGTAATACCGTGGAGGAAGGACGGTATTTACCCATTGTATGCACGATCCACAGCCGATAGGAGGTCGTGTATTCTCAGTAATTATAAATACCCCTTCCATCCATGGAAGGGTGTGGCTCTTTGAATAAACCTTTCATTTTCTTAAGAAACTCTCTTCAAGAAACCTCCTCTCAACTCTCTTCATCTATCAAAATGGCTTTCTTGTTTAATCACAATCCTAGACCACCCGAATCATCAAACAACACATAATATTCACGATCCTACAATTGGTACGAGCCAGGTTGTGTTGTTTTGATGATTTACATGGTTTGTTGTTGGCGGTTTGATGCGGTTTGATTCGTGTTTGGTGATGTTTTAATGAGTTTGACATGTTCTTGGTGTAGTTTGTTGTTTTATTTATTTGGTTTTAAAAAGCTATGGTTTTAAATCGTTTTTCTTACAAATTTAAATCTTGGTTTTGAATGTCTTTTCACATAAGCGAGTTGGTCCTTGAATGGTTGTCTGAATGTATTTTCACATAAGCGAGTTGGTCCTTGAATGGTTGTTGTTTACGGCTTTATGTGTTTCATCATGTCACTTGTTGCTTAACAGTTTCTGACCTCTCAAACATGGTCTAAATGGGTCATACTTGGTGTGATTATGCTGTTTTTCTGGGTCTATTTGATGATGAACGGAAAATGTGGTCGGGAATCTCTTGGATGCGAGTTGTTATATGTCCAGATTCATAGTAATATAAGCGAGTTGTCCAACTGAATATTAAACGAGTTGTCATTATTTTTTTTGGTCCAGATTCAGTGCTTAAATGCGAGTTGCCTTATTCCTTCATGCGAGTTGACTGGTCTCAAGATGCGAGTTGCACTCTGCTATTTAGCGAGTTGCTTAATAATGTCAAAGCGAGGTGCTGTTATAATGTCCGGATTCAGTAAACCCTAAGCGAGTTGTCAAAATAAAAAGTAATGCGAGTTGTTAACTGAATTTGAAGCGAGTTGTGACTTGACTCAATGGTATATGAAACGAGTTGGTATATGAAGCGAGTTGGTGCTAACAGATATGATGCGAGTTGTGTACTCGCATAATTGCAAGAGAGTTGTCTACTAGCATTTTTGAATGCGGGTTATTAAGAAAGCGAGTTGTTGACCATATGACTTACGACCACAAGACCAAAGCGAGTTGTTCAATCATTGACCATAGAAGCAATATTCCAGACTCAAAGACTTCATAATCTATCCATCATCAGTCCAATACTGAATGAAAACGAATTGAAAAGAAGCTTTAACAGATCCGACTCAAAACCATCTTCCACAACAACTCATCTAATCCTACTCCCACATCTATCACAACCCAACACGCCTCAACACTCACTACAACTAAAACTATAATTGAAACTCTATCATGATCTCAGATATATTCAAACTTTCTTCAATCTGTATAAAAATTTTTTGTTGTTTGAATTACAATCCATCATCGATCCATTTTTGAAGCCAAGCTTCACTTAATATCCGAACCTTTGAGGAAAGAACAACACTGATGTATCATTCTTTCTCACGTTCGTTAACTGAAATCACAAGGACTAAACATCAATTAAAACCTACCCGTTAATCTTCAATGGTCTTGAAGCCGATTCCAAACAACTCAAGCCATCCCTGTGGCGAGTAAGTGGTAGTCATGATGGTGTAACCAACCCAATAAATGGAAGATGGCTGTGTTTCTGGTTCAGTTCGGTATTTGTGAAGTGAAAGTAAGAGAGGCGTTTATTTGGTAAGAATATGTAGAGCTTGATGATGACTTTGTGTGGTATACTTCTGAGATAGAAGGGTTTGGATGAGATAGTCTTTAGGTTGTGTTGTGATTTGAGTGTCAGATGCAGATGAGATTAGCAAAGAGGCGGATGAGTCATGTGAGAGATTAGGGTTTGAGGTGTTGAGAAATATTAGGTATTAGGGTAGTGTTTATGTGTGCTTTTATAACCCGTATGATTGAGGTTGAGAAGGATATGGATCTGATTTCATGAAATGGGCCTTAAACCGATTACACATAATTGATGGGATGGTCTTGGGTCGTATAAGTAATGGGCTGGATATTCATTGTTTGGTTATCAAATGTAAGATAGAATGTACAAATGACATCCGAATTATATGTTAATATCATAGTTAACATAAATTAGGATAACAGTTATTATAGTGTACGATTTTTTTTTTGGTCTAATATTGTCACGAAGGATTCTTCGAACTCTCGACTTGAGCTTAAAATTGAGAAAGAGATGGCTAAGGGATTTTGTTCGGTATTACTTACGGGTTCTTATATTAGACATATGGGCTTCGTGGTCATGATTTTTTTATGAGGCGATTGTTGGGCTAAATTCATGAGACATGTGAACTTCTTCAAACTCGAGTCTTGGAATTTGTTTCATGGACTTGGATTGGACTTTAGACTGTAGATTGGGCATCGTGATTAATACTCAGAATTGGTTATCTGCAGTCTCACAATCTTAACGAAAATAGGCTTGAGATTACCAGTTTATTTTAAGATTCCTGAATCGTGCATTATTATCTTGTTCATGGGATACAAGCTGTTATATTATGTGATGTGATGACGAAAGTTGATTTGATGAGAATTGGTATAATGATGAGAATTGTTGTGGTATGAGGGTTGATACTTTGGTCTATGCATTTTCACAAAGAATATTTTGTCTCGGCTTGAATTTCTATTGGAACAATGTTGACTACGGGGGTTGTTTGGACAATATTTCTTATTTGGATGTGAAGTGAGGTTTTCCGGGCGCGTCTGCTTATTTCGTCTTCTTTCTTTCTACTCTTCCGCGAAGATGACTTGTTTGGGCATTTATAGAAGGTGATAAAGACTTGGCAATTTAGTTACGTTTGTGATTCTTTCTCACTTGACCCACAACGTTGCTATCACTTCGGTGTCTCACTCAGTTGAGAATGTCAAGAGGTTTTGTACATTGGGTACACCGTTTCTTCTTCACAAGGATTAGTACAAGCTTAAGCAACAATTCTAGGGAATTTTACTTCACGTTCAAGTTTGGTATATTGGATTTACTTCACCATGTGATCACAGCAATAGCCGACAGTATTTGTGGATGATGTGTTCTCCAAAGTGTTGATTGGATGGTTGATGATTTTGCTGATGTTGGATAATGAACCGTTGATGAACCGCTGATGAACCGCCGCATGTTCCCCTAAAACAGATATTCATCAAAACCAAAGTTGTCATAACTCATTCAAGCTGACATTGTTTATGGTTTTGTCTTGATTTTGTAAAATCTCGCGAAAGAACCTATTTCTCGGTTTAAATCATAGACTTGTAAAATCCGTGACAATGAAAACATCCCGGTTAAAGTAATGTGCATTTCGAATCTATCTTGCGGTTTATTCTTGGTTTTGTAAAATCCATGAAGAATCTATTCTTCGGTTTAAACCATAGAATTGTAAAATCCGTAATAATGGAACCATCCTGGAGAAAAGGAAAGTGTATTTCGAGATCTTATCTGATGTTGGTGTTAGGGTTTCTGTTTCGAAGATGGGATAAAAGGGTGTACTTCATGAGTTGGGTGTGTGTTTGGGTTGTCTTCATGGCAGTTTGGTTATTACATGGTTTTACGGGGTTACGTGCTTTTAACCATGGTCGGGATAATACCATTATCAAAGTTCATTTAAATGTCAAAGAAGGCTAGAGTTGAGCAGTTCAGAAGAAGTGACAACGGCGTTAATTCAGTATTATTTATTTGAGGTTGAAGTGAAAAATCACGGGCAAGTGTACTTAGTATCTGAAGGTATCGGGGATGGTTGGATGAAGATTCTTTGAGATCCTTGTTCGAGCTTTTTCCAAAAACAAAGACTTGGAAATCTTGTTATTTTTGGGAATATTTTCCTTCTCTTTTACCACGTGGGGGAATTGTGCTCTGTTTGCCACAAAAATAACTATCACTTTAAGGAGTTACGTTGTAGTGCTCAGTGTCACATTCAATTGTGGATTTTCAAGAGGTAATGTACTTCTTATACTTGATGGTTGGTTGGTTGAAGAGTATAGAATACATAGAGAGTACTTAGAGATGCTAATGGAAATCGGCACCGCTCTTTGTTACATTTGTGCAAGTATAAGTCATGAGTTCGGGGTTTGTTTACTTCAGGGTCAAATTCATCATATTGGGTTTTCTCCATCAGCTGTCACGACAAAGAGCCTACTGAATGATAATGGGGTTGATTATAAGTTTTGCCAAGAGATGATGAAAAGAGAGAGATTATGACTTATGAACACAACAGTTCATGCCTCGTACTCTAAAGAAAAGAAAAGTGTACGTTTCAGTGCGATTTATCTTTTGAAGAAGAGAAATCTTCTTATGACGTTTGAACACAACAGTTCATGCCTCGTACTTTAAAGAAAAGAAATGTGTACCTTTCAGTGTGCATTATCTTCTGAAGAAGAGAAATCTTCTCTATTATGACCATTCTCATCAACATGCTTCATACTTTTTCCATGCGCTTCATTCATCAAGTGAACCGGCTATCATCGATTGTTTTCTCATTCCACTTGCTCGATTATAATGAAGATGGCGACATCATGTGCGATTTTATGGGAGAAGTGTGAATAGAACATTCGGATGATTTTCACTTATTTAATCAAGAATGGCAACTCCGTATGCAATTCTTGAGGGGAGAAGAAGTGTGAATTTTTGCATTGTTGATTGATTTTGAGAATATAAATGGTCATACGGCTCTAAACTCATGTAAGAACCGAGCTTCTTCTTATCGGGTCATCTTCACATGGAGTTTTCTCTTCTAAGAGCCGTTGGTTGACATCTTCGAGTCGATATGAGTTTATTGACAAAGTGCTTCGGTTAATGCTTCACGCACATCAACATGATGATTCCAAACAACCTTCTGTTCTTGTTTGATGTGATTGTTTGCTTGGTGTTACCATTTCGTGTGTTCGCCGCGGGTGATTCTCGATTTCCTTGATGAACATCTTTCGTTCTTGTTTGATTGGGAGGAATCTTAATTAAGGGATTTACAAGAAATTAAATTAATTGGGATGCTTTTTGGTGATGTTCTTGTGTGTTGGTGAGTTGAAGATGTTAACTATCCATTCCCAAGTGAACAATCTTGAAGAAGGTCGAGTCTGATCACATTCTACATTTTACGCTACATGTTAGAAGACTAAAGACGAGTTGCATTTAACGATCTAAAGACTTCTTCTTAATCGGGCATCTATCAAACAGTTGTCGGTTTAGGGAGAGCACTAATTGGGGAGATTGAAATGCCAAATTTAATCCCTAATTAGACTTGCTCAAGTTATTCTTGACAAGTTGATTCTCACAGATACATCCGAGCTAATGATGTTCTTCTCAAAATATTTCTAGTATACGGACTTACAAAGAGTTGTTGATTCGAAGTGTCAAAACCGAAGAAGGCGTAAGGAGACAAGCACCTAAACGCGAGTAAACTTGATGAACTTAATACTTCTAAGTAATTGAAGATACCCAGGAAGACAAATGTTATTACCGAGAGAAACTCAAGGTTTGACTCATGACGAGTAAACTTGATGAACTTAATTCTTCTAAGTGATTGAAGATATCCCGGAAAACAAATGTCATGACAGAGAAACTCAAGTCTTTACTCATCAAGGCGTTTAGTGTTAGTATTTCAACTACATGGGGAAGTGATGTTAGAGAATGTTTCAAGATAAAAGAGAACACTAGTGTGTGGTGATTTCGATGGTATCGCAATGATCGGGGAGAGATTGTGTACATTGGGGATGCTCATTGTTTCACTTGAGTGCTTAATCGGTGATTCGAGATATAATCACTTATTCGGAGTTGACATCCGCAGAGATTGTCATCCGCAGAGATAATCGATGACTTGGCCGCTTCTTCAATGTTATCGCTTATTAATTCCTTGTGTATTGGTATACTTGGATACTTGAGCTTCATACACGATCATCGGGGAAGAAAATGTGAACACGGGAGATGTTTTCATTCCCTCATGATGTGTATTCGGAGAGCTCTTGGGTATTGGTGTGCCGGGTTCTTGAACTTCATACACGATCATCGGGGAAGAAAAATGTGAGCATGGGAGGTGTTTTCATTCCCTCATGATGTGTATTGGGAGAGTTCATGAGCATTATACAAAGATACCGACTACATCAATTCAACTACTTGGGAAGTGTTCTCTTGACACCTTTTGGAATGGATCGCTTGAGACTTTCAAATGGTTATGAAATTTGAGAAGATTATTTATGAGTGGGATGATACCTTGCTGTTCTATTGGATGATATAACCCGAACGAAGAATCTCGTTTTCGTTCTTAAAAGGGCGGCGGGATTGATGATAATGGTGTGCTTCTCATGCACCTAGCTAAGGCAAGCTTGAAATAGAGCTTGAATCGCTCATCACATGGATTTTCAGTTTGGGGGAAGCGCCAAAGTCTCACTTTCAAGGGCTCAATTTCTTTCTTCAATGCAAGAGCCTCGGAAGCTTTGGTGGTGAAAGTTTTAGGGATGATGACTTCTTTCTTCTACAACGGGGCTGCTTGATATCCTTATCTCGGTACTCGTATCATCATCTTCTTTTACTATATCATCTTCTCTATCTTTGTATATATTTATCAAAAACAAAATACAAAAATATAAAACCAGAAAAAGAAAATAGAAAAATATAAAACCAACAAAAACCCATAAAAATCAAAAAATTTGAAAAAAGGCCAAAAATATGTTTTCTCTAGACATGTCTTCTGGTATCGATAACATCTACGATCTTAGAAATGTCATTCAATAATGGCACGGGACTTTAGATGAAGTTCGAGCAGGAGGTGTAAATATTTCTTTCTTATCATGTCTTTAAAAAAAATAATAATAAAATAAAATAAATAAATAAAAAAATAGAATAAAAATGGCTTACAGTTATTTCAGACTGTAACCCGCGCTTCAAAGATGGCTTGCAGTTACTTCAGACTGTAACCCGTGCTCAAACTATGGCTTGCTATCATTTCAGATAGCAACCCGCTCTTAAAAGAAAGGAAAGTGTTGCGCTAAACAATTTTTCAAATATTTCGTGCACTTATCCTAAAACAATTTGAGGAAAGTATGTCGAAGGACTGCTGTTCCTACACAAATGTTTTTCCGTCTAAAATTCTTCAGAAAAATATTTGTTGTTTTCGAAAATGGTGGTAAATGAGTTGCTTGTAAATCAATCGATTCGAGTTTTCATTAAATTGCAAACTCAATCAATGACTTGCGCTTTTAAAATTTTTCAAAAAATGAGTCATGGATTGAGGGGATAATGTTTTCAAATCTACATCATCTAACGGGCTTTCTTAATTATCCTAATATGATTAATTAAAAATGATGTTAACCTATGTTGAAGGACTAGGTGCCTAGGATATGATTGCTAGGATTAGATGATTAGAGTTTGATGAACACATTATTCCCATACATTTATATGATCTGATTGATATGTTGCATTGACTTTTATTAGTCGATTTTTGTTTGGGTGATGTCGACCATCATATATCTGTATGTGTGTTCACTAACGTATGCAGGTATATTGGTTATAAGAATGTTCCCGATCTGGATCCCACAATTAAAATGATTGGATGCCGAAAGGAAAGGGTAACTATATCTTGAGTTGACAAATGAAGAAACGGAGCTTAATTGGACTTCTATGGAGAGTTGGCATAAATGCAACGTAAGAGGTCTCACCGCATCGCGAGATGGTTTTCTTCTAAGTGATTGAAGAAACGGAGCTTAATTTGACCTCGAGTTGGCATTCAAAATGCAACGAAGAAGAAGTCTCCTTGCATCGGCAGATGGTTTTCTTCCAAACCCTACAAACAACAAAAACGGAAGCTTCTCATCCACCTAACGTATCTTTGTGCGGGATACCATTTTTAAACAATTTTGAATAAATTTGATTAAATTGTTTTTAAAATGGAAAATATTGTTTTGAAAATTAATTGGACTTAATTTTGAAAATCATCGGACTTCATTTTATCAAAACTTGAGTCACTCAATTATCGACTACGGTCATGGATTGAGGGGGAGAGTGATTTAAAATAAAATATTTTCAAACGATATTTCTTCACAAAAGTTCCGCTTTGTACAATATACGTGGTGATCTAAAGATTTAATGTTATGTCATTGTATGATTTTTTCTTTAGAATCAAGGTCTTTCAAAATGAAATTTTTTTCTGTTCTTGTTTGATTGTGAAATTGTTTTATTTTACTAAAAGATCTCTTAGAAAGTATCATACCGACACTAACAATCTTTAATGTCTTAAAATGGTCCTTATCCGTCATCTTTCAAAATTGAATCTTGCCACGTCTTTCCCCAAATTTTTCTAAATGATTTAAATCGATTGGGATCACAAATCTCAAATGGTTTGATATTTCGATCGGGTAGAGATCGTGATTTAAATCTCAAATCATTTTAAATGGAATTGGTTTTAGTCCTTTAAAGGCACTCCCGCCTCCATGTGCCAAACGATTTCAATATACATAATGCACATGTTGAGGAGGAGGATTTATCCAAAAAAACAGATGAGTATTTAAACAAGGCCACATTTTCTCTCATGTTTTATAAACCTTATTAAATCACTTGGGATCCAAAATCTCAAAGGGTTTGATATTTTTGATCGGGGGAGAATTTGTGATTTAATAATGAAATTTGATAAAAGTTGATCGTTTTGATTTAATTGTGCACGTTGCTCGCTCATATGTGCTAAACGCTTTCGAATCTTGAAGCACATATTGAGGGGGAGCATTTTAAAGGAAAATAAACTATCGAGGTACAAAAGCTTTTATGTTTTAACATAAAGTACCTTGATTGAGTTTTCAAATGATTTTCTTAATGGCTTTTGTGATTGTGGATGTGCTTCAAAAGAACTCTTTCCTCTATGTGATAAAATGATTTCACTTATCCTATGCACATATTGAGGGGGAGAATTTTACCATGAAAATCAAATGGCTTTTTCGTATGAAAAGCGTGATCAAAGAAAATATTTCAAAGTCCTCTTGCCTCCTTGTGCTAAACAATTTCTAAATCATACGCACATGTTGAGGGGAGGTTTTCTAAATGATCAAAACTATTAGGGTACAAAATGCTTTGATCTCGTATCACAAGTACCTTGATTGTTTTCCAAATGATTTTCAATTGGTTTCAAGAAGGAATGAACTGTACTAAAAGACCCGACCATTTTACTTTATGCATGGAGTTATAAGGATGTTGAGGTTAGGTATTAGTTCCCACGATCCGCCAGAACCGGAGGGATCTACCGAGGATAATCCACTAGATAGTGTAGAGTCCTTAGGTATATTGAAAAAGGAGAAAATGAGAAATGGGAAGAGTGCGGATCGAGATGAGCTAGTCTGGAATATACCCAACAAGGTTCTAGTTATGAAGTCTCGTAAGCAATCAAGGGGTTGAAGAATGAAAAGAAATGAATATGAAAAGGGTGAAAAGAAATAGCCTCCAATAATTCAACCTTAGGCGTAATCCGGGTTCAATACATATGCTACTAGTGTTTACTAAGGTAACACTGGTATTGAAGACAAGACGTCATGGACCCGGTGGACGATCAAGACTAAACTTCCCAAGCCACTCAAGTTCCTCTTAAAAGGGCTTGTTTCATTCTCACGGGAACCGACATAATCTATCGACTTTCTCTTAGAGATTGTTGATATTGAAGAAGGAGACCTCTCCCTAGTCTCCCAAGACAGAACCAAATATGCACAATTGAGTCTAGAGCCAAGAGATCATCCACAATATCTCGTTAGGACACTAAATTTTGAAGACTTGCTTTTCACACAATGTGGAAAGTAAGTATATATTAAGAGTTCTACGATTATCCTTGTGGTATTGCCGTAACATCCGAGTGATATGAAAATATTCACGATGAAGATGGAAATCCTTCTAGAGCCAACATCAAACAAGCTCTTGGTGGGTGACATGTGAGATCTTCTCATAAGATCAAACTTGTGACAAGCGGATAGAAACGATGGGGAGATTCAATCTTGAATCAACCTTGGTCCAGAATGGAATTGATGAATACTTTTGGAAAAACCGTTCGATGTGCAAACCTTCTTTTCTCTAGCACGCCGAATGTGTATTCATTTCAAATTCAAAAAGTATCTCGATTGAAAATACTTTTAGAAAACCGCTTGATGCGCGAATCTCTTCTTTTCACTTGCACGTCGAATGTGTACTCATTCTCTAATACAAAAGTATTTTGTTTGAAAATTGATCTTTCTCATAAAACCTTCGTCATATTGCAAAACTCTTTCTTCAAGCAATACGCGATTGTTTTTCAAATCATTTTCATCAATCGGTGAATCTCAATTTCTTTGGTTCACTCACTCCGTGTTGTCTTCTTTGAGACGTTCGGTTTGAGAACAACTAGAACATTGCGAAACCTTGTCAAGGAGATTCTTAGGAATCCCTACCGATCACAGCAAGATTTGTCTCGATCAACGAGGAACCGTGGGCGTGTACCTCAATTCAACGAAAGTGTTCAAAGACACTTTCGTGCGCTTTATTGCTAAGCGTCAGATGCGGTACACCCGACGATTGCGGTGATCGTAATTGAGGAGTCAATCCAAAGCCGCATGTTCACAAAGAACCACACTTTATTGAAGAAATCATGATCGGAGCATATCTACATAACTCGGTTCTCGATATTTTATACTATGTCTCGCTACGCCGCAAATATCATGAACCGATGAGGCTTCCGCTACTCGATGGAAAGATGTCATGATTCAAAAGTGTGAACATGTCGGTCCAAAAGTCACAACTTCACATGATGGCAACACAATAAAGGGTGATCCGAGATTTCTCGTGGTCGATGATCTCAATGAAAGCTCGAAGATCATCAAAGATGTGGATCGCTTAAAGGCCTCCACTTAAAAGTACAAATCGGTCACGGACTTTGAAGAATCGCTACAAAAGCACAAAGATTCGTAATTGAAGAATTCATGTCTACGAGCTCCAGAACGAAGTCAAAGATAGAATGCTAGGAAGCAAAAATGTATTTCATGGGGTGACCTCCCTTAGGGGGAGATTGTTAGGAATTGAAAATTCCATAGTAAAAGAGTCGGTCACCCCAACTATTATCTAGCATAAGTTAGCTCGTAGACATATAGTTATTTACGTTATTTAGTAGTTTACTAGTTAATTTGTAGCGTAGCTTAGTCTAGTGTAACACCGTGGAGGAAGGACGGGTCTTTACCCACTGTATGCCTGATCCACAGGCCGATAGAAGATCGTGTATTCTGTAACTATAAATACCCCTTCCATCCATGGAAGGGGTGTGGCTTCTTTGAATAAACCTTTCATTTTCTTAAGCAACTCTCTTCAAGAAACCTCCTCTCAACTCTCTTCATCTATCAAAATGGCTTTCTTGTTTAATCACAATCCTAGACCACCCGAATCATCAAACAACACATAATATTCACGATCCTACACATTTAGTCCAATAGTCCAAAGTTGACGTTGTTAATACAAATAAACCGTAAAAACGTTTATTAATATTTAGTGATCTCTTTGTGTTTTGTTGATAACAAATATAATGTTATCATAAGTAAAATTATAAGGATACATGTTATTTTTGTAAAGTGATTGTGCAAAAGATTGCACTACCGAGCTTCGATGAGGATCAAAGTAATGAGGGTGTGTGTTCCAGCCAAGACTCGCTTGTAACACGAGAATAAGAAATACTAAGACACTACGTTAGTGATTGCAGGGTAGGACCTGCGAACCACCTCCGAGAGTAAGTATGAGTTATGGTTGTATAAGTGTGTGAAAGTAAAGAGATGAGTGTGAAATGAGCATACCATAATCCATTGCCCGTCCAACCTATTTATAGTGAATGAAATAGGGTTGAGAGCACTTCGCATGAATGTCGGAGATCATGGGGGCGTTCCATGATTGTGGTTAACCGCTGAGGCTTAGTGACCCACGCTCTCGACTTGACGGGGAAGCCAAGAGAGAGGGAGATCGTGGGTTTGACCAAGTCCGGAGGTTCCCTTATCCATTGTCCTTCGTCACCATACCAAGGGCTTAAGGCTTTGGATGGCGAGTTCCCTTAGGTAACCTTCGTGCCAACAAATGGTTTGACGCCTATGGATATTTTGGAATCCTCACTTGGGCCTTCGTATAGAAGGGCTTCGACACGTCTCGGAGGAGTGTCCTTCGAGCTACTCGGAGGGTACATCATCAAGCCCCGGTCGAAAGTGATGTATATGAGCGAGAGACATTGCTTCGACTTCATGTTTGAAAAATATCATCCTGCTGCGAAGTCTCATTAGTTTAAGGATAATAATGTACCGACTTAGCGCATTTAATGCTAATCACTTATTACTCTTGCCCGCCACAGAATCACATTTTCCCAACTTACCCGGAGACCAAAAGTCGCCTTGATTCAAAATTTAAAAATTTTATTCGGATAAGACTTATCCACAGGACACGTGTACGGTGTTTGAGAGAGAAAGGGAGTATAAAAGGGGTAGATGCAACCCTAGTTTATTTTACTCTCTTCGTCTCACCTCCACACGCAAAGATAAAACTTCATCGCCTTCACTTCCGAAACTAAAGGTAATCCTTCCTTCCGTCTTGAAAGTTTCTTTTTTTTTTATATAAAAATGGATTCCAAGTTTATTATAAAGCGACAAAAGTGTACATTATCTCGCAAAAGATCTTCATGATCACTTAGCCGATTATCCCATCCCAATAGAACACAAAGTGATGCTACCCAAATCTTCTCGTGGTATCTTTGATGCTCCTACTGTGTTTAAGAGGGTTGTATACACATGCATTTAGTCACTCAAATCTTAGGATTCCGTTACATCCATTGATTTTAGAGTTTATGCAATACTACAAAGTTCACATCTCTAGGTTTAATCCTTTGGGTTTGCCAACTTGACTACATTCATAGTAATGTGCAAAGCCTACGGATATGAACCAACCTTGACAGCTTTTAAGAGGATTCTTGAACTTGTACCACAGGGGCAATTGGTTGACACAAGCAAAAGACACGAGCGGATGTACCTAATCTGTTTGAAAAAGTTTATACAAACATATCGAGTTGGAAGGGTAGCTTTTTCTACGTGCAAGACACTATTGTTCCCCTACATATTCGAGCTTTTGAACAAAGAGAATAGGTATAATGCTAAAGCGGTATAATGACCCCCGCCTACGAGGTTCGGAGTGATCCTTGTTACCGTTTGGCAAAGTATCCTGTGGATGTGCAAGTATTCCCCAAGCCATCTTATACATGGTTGGGATTGCTCGAATGGGAGGGTCTCCCAAGAAGCCTATGATCATATACCAAGGAAAAAGTATGTTTATCCACTTTTAATTAAATAGGACCAATGTAGTAATCGATATTTATTCTTTTTGCTTTGATTTTGCAGAGATGTCATTCGAAACTTCATGTTCCAAGAATTTGATGAAGATTTAAGTTTCATGCTCTGCGGAGAAAGTTGAGGAGTCTTATGGTGTTGGCTCCCTTCAACATCTGTGAATAACAATGAGGTAAGCATCCCAAAGCCGAGCCTATTTCATCAAGACCCCACAATCTGGTGGCGGTCACATCCCAACCGGTGGAGAACATTGGCGACTCGGACGATCCTGCGGATGAGGATGTCCCGTCGTTGGTTCAACAGAATAGCCGATAGGCTAAAGAGTAGGAAAGGGACGCGGCCAAGGCCGTGAAATCCAACAAAGGAAGAATCTCCCGCCACCTACGGGAGTAGGGTTGTGAAGCATAAAAGTACCGAGAGGCGGAAAGCTTATCAAGTACGCCTCAATTGCCCGATGAATCCGTTGAGGTTCATGGTAAGTATTTGTCTTATTAGACATTGTGAAGGTAAAATATAATCGTTATGCTAACTCGTACATTTTGTTGCTCGTAGGTCTTCCAAAGACGAAGGAGCTTCCAAATGCCTTAGCCCGCCATCGATTGTTGACCATGTGACCCCTCCATAGTGGAAGAGTATGCTAGAGAACATGTCCATTGAAAAGTTCGTGACATGCATGATAATGGGGTTGCGAGGCGGTCGTGATGGATAATCACTTGAATGCCCGCACCGTGGGGTTGCTCGTAACCGTTGCTGCCGGAAGCAAAGTGTGATGAGATTGAGGGAACATTGAGAAGAACCCGTCGCCCAAGACCTTCGAGAAAAGATAGCTCGGTTGACCGTGGAACATGGCAATCTCAAAGCTGGAAGAAGCAGGTTATTACTCTCACCGGGTCGAATCTTTCTCGAGGCTAAATGCGTTGGGTTGGAAAGTGAGAAGGTTAGGCTTGGAGAGGTAGAGGTAAAGTTGAGGAGGAGATCGACGGCCTGCAAATGAGGTATAAGATGCAGAAAGATCGCATGAAGTTGTTTCAAGGTGGTGCCTTACATAGCCATGGAACTCTATCATAGTGACGAGTGGAGCTCGGATGTGGAAGGTCATCAAGTCGACCCTATTTCATGGACGGTGTTTGGCTCGGAGGAGGTCGCCAAAACAGTAAGCCTGTGGACCTCTCCAAGATTGAATGCTACCGTCCCACTTCGCAGTGAATATGATGAGGCAGAAATGCATTTGCAAGTCAGCAGTACTCCTTCCTTGCCGAGGCGACCAAAGATCCAATGGCACCCTTGAAGATCTCATGTCTAAGAAACCTCGAAACCCAAGCCTACCACTCCAACCAAGAAGACCATGTCTACTAAACCGAGCCTCGGTGCAACCTCCTCCACTCCCTCTCCGAAGAAACAAGAATGAAGGCTGCTCATTAGAAGTAATTTGGTTCCAAAGGGTGGCATGTACCCTTAAGACAATTTATTTTATGTGACAATGTGTGTCGTGTTTCTCAAACAATTTAACTGCTTGTGATATATGGCCATGTGCCAAAAACAATTTGACAGGAGTCTAGGCTCCTTATGCAGGTATAAGGGCAGTAACCCGTATTTTGAATGCAATAGTGTAGAGGACATACCTCTACATATTTAGCTTAAGTTTGTTATGTAAACTTCTCTTACACCATTTTTGCGACGCTTAAATTTTACAACCTAAGGTTCAACAACCTAATTGTGTGTAAATTACAACACCAAGAATATAATGGCCAACTTGACCATTGGATGAGGGTCGCGACCACTCTATCTCGGATCCTTTACATAGCATGGTTTTGTTAAAAAAATTTTACAAGCGCCAAAATCTACTAGGAGAGTTAATGTGAATGTTTAAGTTGGCTTTGAATAATAAGGCATATGTTATACCTCAAGCCATTCGACATTGAAACTCATTAACGACTTGGTTGAACAAATCTTTGTGTTTAAGAAGCGAAGCAAGAGATTTGTGGAAATGTCTTATTTATCATTGAATTGGTAGGGAGGATTACATCATTCTTGAAATGAAAACTAAGACAACTACTAATAATGTGCTTTCCTTGAGAAGCTTTTGATTACAAGAAAAAG
>CM040242.1:124696713-124804013 GCA_022545495.1 Chrysanthemum lavandulifolium | reverse complement strand
CTTTACAAATTAGTAACATTAATCTAATCGTATATTTGTAAGCATTATGCACATCTTGAAAGCCTCGTGACATTCATGGATAATGGACGAATATCAAGAACGCTTCTGTTTGGGCGATTTTTTTTTTCTCTTGGGCAACTTCTTCTTTTTGGGCAACTTCTTCTTTATTGGCAACTTCTTATTAGGGCAATTATTTTTGGGCAACTTCTTTCTTTTATCACAGCAACCTTAACTATGTCGAGCAACACAAACTAATATGAAGCAGTTGTAATAATAACCTAGCAGCAGTAAGTTATTGTGGGCAACACTAACTTAAAACTAACAACATAAACTTGAACGAGCAGTTGTAATACTATAGGATATCGGGGTAAAATTACCGTAGAAGCACTAATCATATAAAGAGCAGCACTAGCGACAAAATGGCAGTAGTAACATTATAACAATAACAACATAAACTTGTATCGTGCAGCAGTAACTTACAAAGGCAACATTAATCTATGTCGTACCAGCAGTAAATGTAAGCTAGCAACACTATCCTTCCAACGATTATAGAACTTTGCATACTTGACTTTATTTGCATGCATAATCAATAAATCTCAATAATAACTCTGGTGTGGTTCATTCATGATCCGACAATAATAATATCCCAATAATAAATCTAATGTGCACGCCTCCTGTTCTCATCAAAACTCAGTCACCACTCGTATCTCATCTCCTTGTCACAACAAAGCAATTGAATATGGGTGGTGTACTCATGATGTGTGCAGCAGCTTAGAAGTATTGTTTGGTTTTTGATTTTGACAATGTTGTCGTCAGTCCACGTTATAACATAGTATCTCATGCTGCTTATTTCACGTGTGCTAGTTGTATAAAATTCTACAACATATCTAGACAAAACTCTTATCATGGTCACTGGGGTTGTCTAATTGTAGCAAACCTTTAGATGTGCTTTTATTACAAACCAATAAGCTGGTGCATATAACCATTGCTAGTCAGTCCTGTAGTGATTTTGGCATCTTGCCTCATTATCGTTAAATCAGTGGTAAGTTAGGTAGCTTTTTCAAAGTTGATGAGTTGTATATTTCTTTCTAAAAGAAATTTAGAGGAATTCTTTGTTGTGTCTGTCATTTTGTTTGCTGATTATTAAGTTTCATTTAATCCTAGATGATGACAACAACATTATTAACTATATGAAAAACACCAAGGCTAAATCAGTCATAATCAACTGAAACATGCATGCCTAGCAAATTAGCAATAACAACGAGGTAGGGATAAATTTGTGGTTCCCATCCATATATTATATAATCACATATTTGTTTATTTGCACAAAATGAAAATAATGAAACAACATCAGGTAAATAATCCTTAACATTCAGATACATTTTCACACAAGAGGAGAGGAGTTTTTGGATTCGGTTCATCCATGTAGTCCGTAACTAAGTTGCTCTTTTCGTTGGCTTGACCCCACACCACTGAATAGAATCCTATAGCAATTATAACTGCTCCAATAACGCTGCATAAAAATATTAAAAATCAGGGTTCTTAGTTTGGTTTCCTGAGATTATAGGTTAGCTTAAAAAAGTGGTAAGATAAGCCGGATACTAGCTAAAATGGATTCGTTATCTTATACTGTAACAATCTAAACCTTTGGATAAACACTTAGGATGGTGTACCCATCAACAATAGACTTTGGACGACTTTCAAATGGTTCAACCCACATACCCACGTTAGAGATAACAACGCCACTCCAAATCGACCCATTAATAAGTAAATGGGTCAAAATTGCAATCTCTATTTAGCAGATAAAAGAGCACTGTTACTAATGCTAACCTTCCTAAATAAAGTGCATCTCCAAGAAACAGGATCCCCATAAATCTAACTTTTCCATCCTATATGCACAAATTGTCATTTGCACATAGAAATGATTAAACACAATAAATGGAAACTATATTAAAGCATAGATCATGGTAAGACGTTTACTTTAGAATGATCGCTATCAAGTATGTGTATGCTGGAAGCATATTGCCCAAAGCGGTTGCTAGACTTGGTGAGCTGTAGTTGATACCTGCATATGCAAGTAGTTGCAGCAGACCAATCGTGCAATTATTGACATTGAAATGTGATATGTTCATATAACGTGACAAAAATACTAATAGTTAGTTATGTATATTTGAATAGCTTATTACCCTAAAAGCCCAAGGATCGCATATCTGAATATGAGAGAAGAAGTAATCGGGGGCCAATTGCTTCTGTAAATGAAATGTCAAGCATTACTGCATAAAGTAGACAACATTGAGGCGTCACTAATGACACTAGCATACACAATTTTCCGCATAGAAGTACTTATGAATCCCAAACAGGTTATAAAACAAAGTAACAAACCACTCAAACAAAGGCATTAGTTCAACGTAATACCATCACATGACAAGTTGATGAAATAAAATAAAAACATACTTTGATTCCAGTAAATCCAGTTCTGAATTACCATCTGTGAGTAACATGGCTGCAACCTGAAATACATATCTTAAACTTCTGACGACAGATTGTATGCTCACCCCTGCTTCATCATAAACTAAGGTTTACTCTCACGTCCAAGAGACCCTCACTTCCTGACTTGCTTGTCGCCTGAATCCATAATGAGAATTAGAAGTTATACAAGGAAAGTGAATAATGGTTTACTAAGGTTACAATGTATCTCTAACGGATCAAATGATTTTTATTTAAGGAAGTGCGTTTTTTGTCAAACAGGTTGAAAATGAAAGTCACCCAAGGTGTAGTGTTAATGCATCAAAATATTGTAAGATGATTTTATTCAAAGAATTAGTTTATGATATTTGAGATACTAAATATCAACAAAGAAAATGTGAAAATTTGGACAAGGGTTGACATTTACAAAATTACCCACTTTGACCGTAACCTAACCCTGACTGAGCCACCCGTGCAACCTCGACTAAAAACAGTCATTTATTAAAAGAACCTGAAACGGACTAACTTGGCTATTTGAGCAGACTTCTGCTTGATCTTTTTGACCATATCCATAGTGATGCGCTGGTGCTCACATGTCTGACAATACTTTCCCAGACCTTCCACACTTCCACAATCTACTTTGCAAATGCGACACCAGCTCATACTCTTTGTCTTCCTCAGAATATCAGAGATTCAGACCTATCCTGATAATATGTGATATATGGTTGCAAATAGTATGGTTGAAAATACCCAAGAGGAGGCTGTTGCAATAGCTGTGGTGGACCACCAGAGGATACCTGTGGCGACTGACCTTGAACCAGAACAGAAGTGTTTCCTGCAGATACCTGCGGCAGCTACACATATTGGTGAGGCATTCGTGGTTGAACCTCATGAATAACAGGTGCAGGTGGGAGTTCTGAAGCTTGACCTTGTGAAGGAAGTCTCATAGGAGGTTCCAAAGGAAGCAAGGGAAAAGGTAGTTGGGCAAACCAAACTGGTACTTGAAAGGTGGTAACAGACTCAGATAAAGGTTGAACTAATAGTGGATATTGCTGAGGGTGTGCCTGCAGGACTTGCTGGTTTTGAGGATTTTGAAATTTAGGGTAACAATAAAACTGTGGGTGGCCATCTGATTGAGGTGGCAGTTGGGATTGACCATATGAGTGCCCTAGACTAGGCAGATGATGATGCATCTGTGGAACAAGATGAGCATGATGCTGGTTCTGTGCTGGGTTCTGCACTTGTGGATAAACCTGCTAAACACAGTCCGTAACATCATGTTAGAAGATGCAACATTAACAATAAATTTTTTTTATCTATTACCTAAAAAGATAATGTCACATTACATTCACATTACAAATCTTAGCATGATCCTCAGTGTCACGATGCAGAATTTGTATTCCACACATAATACATATAAATTCAAAATTGCCATAGGCACATTTTGAACGGTGGACTATACACTCGGATAGAGTACCAACCCACATGCATCCACTCTTATGATAATTACATAACACTACAGTTCTCCCTACCGCATCTGCCAGACCTTTGTTGCTTTCAACAAGCAGCTGGAAGAAAGAAAACACAATCAAAAGTGAAAAACTATAAAAGTAAAAATATAACAGGAAAAGAGAGTATACCTTTGAACGAGCTTCGGTTACCAAGTGTCCATCATGGGGACAGGCTTGAGTACTACTTGCAATATGTGCCAAACATGGTTTGCAGAACAGATGATCGCACGACATCTGAAGTGCTTCATTTGGATATACATGGGTCCCACGAATAGGACAAAAGTAATTACCGGGAACATGATGCTTAAACAAAATACAATCGTTGTCAAAACCCATGTTGAGTTGCTATATTCTCTAATATATCACTGTATATTGATGCAAAAAGGACTTGAAAAAAAGTAGTTTAAGCTGCACAAGGAAAACCAACAAATTAGAAATGAAAAAAAAGGTTAGACTTTTATGGTGAATAGTTTCTATACAAGAGATTATAGTATTAGTTAATGATAAATATATTATACAAGAGTAACGGCATATTAAAGAACAACAAAATTATGTCGAGATAACCCACTAACAAAGGCATCTCCATTGGTCTACTAAGGGAATGTTTGGATTTACGTTTTTAAATTATCTACTTATGATTAATTAAGTGTCATGTAATCAATTTCATAATAGCTGCAATAGAATGATTATCAAATGGCAAAACACAAGTTTACCTAATTACCACTTCTAAACAATTTTATCTCCTTTTATTCACAAGAAAGTTATTTTATTTATTAAATATTAGTTTTTCATGATTAAATTATTACAAACACTCAAACAATTGATTGTCTAAAAATTACTGAAATTCAAACAACAAAAGCACAATCCATACACCATCTCCTACTGCCCATTTTTTAAATTATAGAAATTCAAACAACAAAAGCACAATCCATACACCATTTCCTACTGCCCATTTTATTACAACTGATTATTTGATTCTGATTATCAAAAATCACGTAATCACTTTGAAACACAAGTCCTGACACCCCCTAACTTGAATGCCCTAGTCTCGCTACATTTACTAACATGTATAGATTTAAATACATATCATACCAAGTTATGGCTAAATTATCTTATCTTTTCCTCTTATTTATAAGTGGTAACCATGCCACGTGCGACATTATGTATGCTGTCTAGATATTTAATAAGGCGCGTTGATTATGGGAAAGAGAAGGACAATCCCTTAAATGGTTGAAGCAACTTAATTAGCCGATAAACCAACTTAGGTATAGTTAAGTGACCAATAAGTCCAACAAAAATGACAAGCCTTTATTGCATTGAAGCTGCCTGTTGTCGTAGGCTAAAAAGGAAAGACAACAAAAAGTGTAAACAACAATTGATCTATTTTACTTAAAAAGTCTAAATTTGTGCATGACAAATTCTACCAATTACCTATTTTACTGAACAGAATGCTGGTATGCTATTGCCCAAAACTACTTATAAGAGAAAGATAAAAATAAATCATAAAAGACTGAATTTTTTGTCTAGCAGTCAAATAAGCATGCAGGTAAAAACATTCTTGACAACAATTAGATTATAACAGAAAAGAAGGCAAAATGCGGCAATACAAATGAACACAATTGTGACTTGGGTGGTTTCGAAGATACATTTGCAAATTGATGTTATTTTATGCACACGTATGTATACTAGATTGACTATCTGTACAAATAAATATTATAGAATGTTTAATACTTATACATGATCTGTAGGATAATCTAAATATACAATACATTAAGGGAAAAAAACCTTTAAGCGGGTCAAAGAATACAAGCATTGCGCCGCAATACTTAAATGAACAAGGCCATGCAATCCACCCACACATCAACGTAAAAAAAAGAATACAAGTTGTGCCATAAAAACCCTGCCTACCAAAACAAAACTACACACATTATTGTCGACCAATTATCATATACGTCCTATCACGTTCGATGTTGCACGCCTAAGTTTAAGAGAAACACGTGAAGACATAAACTGCAAAGAGGTAACTACTTATATCTCAAAAAATTTCGATACAAATTAACAATCACAATACTTTTACTTCAGCTTCTTTATCCTATAGCAAAACCCCTCTTGTGCCCACGTCATATTCCACACTTTTTTCCCTCATGTGCAACACAGTCTGCATTTTCATTCAGATAACGCTATTCCAAAACATAATCTAGTCCACCTTTTTGACCCTAACAAAAAATCGTTAACGTAAACACCCAAATAACACAATTCATTCATACGTAACTTAACATCATGCACTATATATAATTTTACTAATATTGCTTAACTCACTACTCTATCAAGTCGCCGTCACTGTACATAGAAACAAACATTCCATACACAAATAAGATTTCATAACACATTAAATAAACTAGAGATGCATACTTAAACACGAGCCTTATATAAGCTACATTTAATCTCTAACCAGTCAAACGTGTTAGCCTCAACAGAAATTAGGTTAAACATTTTATAACAAATATAAATATAACTAATTATAAAGTGATACAGTAAATTTTATTTTTAATACATTGATTGATATATATATATATATATATATATATATATGCATAAAAGTATATTTTTTTGTATTGATATTCAAGAAATAGACCTTAATTGATATTCAGTCAACAGTAACTGGAAGTGACCATCACTTGCACAAAATTAGTGTTAAAAAACTGGTGAGAAAGTTGATATGGTGAAAGAAATGTTAGGAATTAGAAAATTTATAGTGAAGAGTCGGTCACCCCTAATATTATCTAAGATAAGTTACTCGTGAGACATATCGTTATTTACGTTATTTAGTAGTTTATTTATTAGTTTGTAGCGTAGTATAGCTTAGTGCAACACCGTGGGACGAAGGACGGTCTTTACCCACCGTATCCCCGATCCACAGGCCGACAGGAGGTCGTGTATTGTGTAAGTATAAATACCTTCCATCCATGGAAGGGTGGTGCTTCATTTTAATCTAATCTTTCATTTGTGTAAACCTCTAGCAGAACACCTCTCTCTCTCTCTAACTTTCTCTCTAATGGCAAACATGTATTTTGATCTCCCTAGACCACCCGAATCATCAAACACAATAAAATAAAGATCCTACAATTGGTACGAGCCAAGGTTATGGTGTTTTGTTGATTTGTGTGGTATAGTATCTTGTTTTAGGTTGTTTTTGTACTAATTTTATTGGCTGAAAAGTTGTTTTCCTATCTTTGTGGCAAAACAGCTTTTAGTTGTATCCTTGTTTTGGTCAAGAAAATCCTATGGTTTTGTTATCTTGTCATATCTGTGTTGTGTCATATGTTGTCCAAACAGTTTCATGTCATACCATTTACAGATTTTTCTTGTACCAAACCGTGTTTTACATGTAGTCAAACTTGTTAGATTTCTTGTGGTCAAACAGGTCATATATGTAGTCCACATGCTGTTCTCATGGGTCGTTTTTTGTAACATGGTCATTTTCTGGGTAAATCGTGGTCAAATGGATTACATGCTTATTGGTATGCTGTCTTTTTGGGTCAAAAAGTATCATCTTTTTTGCAATATTCTGGGTTACAATGAAGCTGGCCGGAAAAGTAGTCGGAAAACTCATCGGAAAATGTATAAAATCATACTAGCGACTTGTTTATCAAGTTAGCGACTTGTCTTAGTGTCCGTGTTCATTGTACCTTATATAGCGACTTGGTGTAGCGAGTTACATCGTATCGCTTAGCGACTTGTTATTTAACAAGTCGTGCGAGTTGGCTAGCGAGTTGGCTTAATGAGTTGACTCAAGACCATTGTCACTAGCGACTTGACCTTGTAATGTAAAATGAAGATGAAGAGTGATCAACCAAGACCACGACCACAAAAAGACTCAAACCGTATACCATAACCACAACTCGACCTCAGTTTAACCATCATTGGTCAAGACTTAACCACCACTCATCATTGTTCTACTCTAACTAATATGGTAAAACAACAAACTGATCTCAGGATTCATAACTCGTGTTCATCAAATGAATTATCAAGACTATTATGAGTCCTTAACACGAAATACTCATTTCATCATAGATCTATACGGGTTTGATAATATTCGAATGTAAAGGAATGATCTCAACTATATTATTGAATCATATCTTTTATTCGTTATGAGAACAATGAATCAATACAAACTTTGTATGAATATCCGAACACAAAAGTAAAGAAAACTAACATTTGTGTTAGTTTCTCTATTTGATTCGTCTTGCATTAAGTCAACAAACGAAAAGCAACCTACCCGAGACCATATAGATCTTGAAACCATCCCTGTGGTTAGACCTGGAAAACGACTTCATTGTTTGTGCCATCCCTGTGGCAAGGTCATATGGTACATCAACGATTTAGGAGGTTCTTGGGCGCATGCGTGCTCTATGTCTTCAGTGTTATTGATTATTGAATGGGGGTGGATCTGTTAATTTTCTTTTGTGAGGGAGGCGTTGCATTTGGGGAGCAGTGATATGAGTAGAGAAGTGTTTGGTTAATGAGATAATATGGGGGCGCACCTAAGTTTTAGGGTTACAGGTTTTCTCTTTGACTAAGTGTGTGATAAGAGTTATATACCACCGAAATTTTAGGGTTTGAACATGGTTACAAAACTGGCCTTGTGTCTTCATATGGGCCGTGGACTTGTAATTCATATGGGCCGGTCATGTAGATTGTGGGTTTCGTGGATATACATGCCTCTTTTTGGTTATGAAAGATATTTCTCTAAACCCATAATATTAACATGCTATATGAAATAGTATTTATTTGAGACCTTGAATTTGGAACGTGATTTTTTGTTGTTGTTGTCAAGTAGCATTTATCGTGGATCTGAGGTATTTAATTGGGCCGTGTGAAGATACTTGGTAAATTTGGTTATATGGATATATATAAGAATTGATACTTCTCGTGAATGAGTGGTATGACAATGATTAAAATCGGATATAGGCTTGAATTGATATTACTCGGGCGGAAGTCTTATCTGGACCATATGATGGGCTTCTCAAACCGGATTGCTCTTATGAGACTTGGCTAATATGAGATGCGCTAATGAGATTTAATTATGAGAGTTGTCGATGTGATTGGGTATGATGATGAGATTAGTTGTGTTATGACGTTTGATTCTTTGGTCTACACATTTTCATGGAGAATATTTTGTCACAAATTGAAGTGTTTATTGAACAATGCCGACTACGGGTTGTTTATTCGGTATTTCTTATTTGGACGTGAAGTGAAGTTTTTCGGGCTGCTTTACTTATTTTCGCCTTCTTTCTTTCTACCCTTCCGCGAAGATGACTTGTTTGGGCTTTTATAGAGTGTGATAAAGACTTGGCTATTTAGTTGCGTCTGTGATTCTTTCTTACTTAACCCACAACGTAGCTATCACTTCGGTGTCTCACTCTATTGAGAATGTCAAGAGGTTTTGTACATTGGGTACACCGTTTCTTCTTCACAAGGATTAGTACAAGTTTAAGTAACAAATCTGGGGAATTCTACTTCATGTTCAAGCTTGGTATATCGGGTTTACTTCTCCATGTGGTCACTGCAATAGCCGACAGAATGCGTGAATGATGTGTTTACCAAAGTTTTATTGGATGGTTGATGTTTTTGTTGATGTTGGATAATGAACTGTTGATGAACCGTGATGTTCCCCTAAAATAGATATTCACCAAACCAAAGTTGTCATAACACATTCAAGATGGCATTGTTTACGGTTTTGTCTTGATTTTGTAAAATCCCGCGAAAGAACCTATTTCTCGGTTTAAATCATAGACTTGTAAAATCCGTGACAATGAAAACATCCCGGTAATAGTAAAGTGCATTTCGGATCTATCTTACGGTTTATTCTTAGTTTTGTAAAATCCGCGAAAGAAACTATTTCTCGGTTTAAACTATAGAATTGTAAAATCCCGTGATGATAGAACTATCTTGGAGAAAGGAAAGCGTATTTCGGGTCTTCTGATGCTGGTGTTACGGGTTCTGTTTCGAAGAAGGGATAAAAGGGTGTACCTCATGAATTGGATGTATCATTGGATATCGTCATGGCAGTTTGGTTATTACATGGTTTTATGGGGTTATGTGCTTTTAACCATGGTCGGGATGAAACCATTATCAGAGTTCACTTAAATGTCAAAGAAGGCTAGATTTGAGCAGTTCAGAAGATGTGACAACGGCGTTAATTCAGTATTGTTTATTTGAGGTTGAAGTGAAATATCACGGGCGAGTGTACTTAGTATCTGAAGGTATCGGGGATGGTTGGATGAAGATTCTTCATGATCCTTGTTCAAGCTTATTTTCAAAAAACGAAGACTTGGAAATCTAGTTATTGTTGGGTGTCCATTACCTTTTCTTTTACCACTTGGGGGAATTGGGCTCATACCACCACAAAATAACTATCACTTTAAGGAGTTACGCTAGGTGCTCAAGGTCACATTCAATTGTGGATTTTCAAGAGGTGATGTACGTCTATTACTTGATGGTTGGTTGGTTGAAGAGTATAGAGTACTTAGAGATTCAATGGAGCATGATTTCTCGGCACCGCTCTTTGTTACACATGTGCAAGTTTAAGTCACGAGTTCGTGGTATTTTACTTGTGGTCAAATTCATCATATTGGTTTTCTCCATCAACTCACTACAAAGAGCCTCTTGAATGATAATGGGGATGATTACATGTTTTGCTAAGAGAGCGAAAAGAGAGATTATGACGTCTGTTCACATCGGCCAGCCTCGTTCTCTAAAGAAAAGAAATGTGTGCGTTTCAAGCATTATCTTGGAAGAAGAGAAATCTTCTTATGACGTATGAACACAATGCTCATGCCTCGTTCCTCAAAGAAAAGAAAAGTGTACGTGTCGGCGCTTTATCTTCGAAAGAAGAGAAATCTTCTCATTAATGACCATTCTCATCAACATGCTTCATGCTTTTTCCGCAGCTTTCATTTATCAAGTGAACCGGACTACCGATGATTGTTTTCTTATTCCACTTGCTCAACTATGATGACGATGGCAACATCCCGTGCTAATTTTGCGGGGAGAAGTGTGATTGACTACATTTGATGATTTTCACTTGTTTAATCAAGAATGGCATCTCCGTATGCAATTCTTGAGGGGAGAAGAAGGGTGATAATTTTGCATGGTTGATTGATATATGAGAATAAATGGTCAAACGGCTCCAAACTCATGTAAGAACCGAGCTTCACCGATCGGATCATCTTTACATGGTGTTTCTTCAAGAGCCGTTGGTTGACATCTTCACTCGGATTGATGAGTTTATCGACAAAGTGCTTCCGGTTAATGCTTCACGATACATCAACATGATGATTCCGAACAATCTCTGTTTTTGTTTGATGTGATTGGTAGTTTGGTGTTACCATCTTGTGTGTTCGTTGAGGCCTCGATTGTCGCTTTTCTTGATGAACATCCTTCTGTTTTGTTTGATTGGGAGGATTTTAGCTAAGGGATATGCAAGATGTGTTAATTGGGATGCTTTTTGGTGAGATGCTTTTTGGTGTGAGTTGAAGATGTTAACTAACTATTCCCAACCGCACAATCTTGAAGAAGGTCGAGTCTACAACCGTTTCTACATTTTCTCGCTACATGTTAGAAGACTAAAACGAGTTGCATTTAACAATCTAAAGACTTCTTCTTAATTTGGGCATTTATCAAACAGATTGTCGATTTAGGGGAGAGCACTAATTGGGAGAAAGTTATAAGTCGATTCAATTCTCAATTAGACGTGCTCATATTCTTTAGCGATGACTACTCGAGACGTTGATATTGACTATTGTTGGACATTTGACACAAGGTGATTACTTGAGTTAATCATTTATCACTTATTTGAGATTGAAGTTGACTTTCACAAAGGCGTGTTCTTATTTGATAACTTGCTCGGGCTTAAGAATTTGAGTTGAAGACTTGGCTTATCTAGTTACCAAGAATGAGGTGGATGGTTGAAGACCGGTTAACTATCACTATTAGGAGTTACTTTGTTTTACTCAAAGGTCACACGATATGACGCAAAGTGGATAAACGCAAGAGGTGTTAATGTCTCATACTTTGTTTGGGTAGTGAGTACTTAGAGATTTGCTTGAAGCATAAATTCTCTACACCGCTCTTCCATCATTAGGTGCAAGCTTAAGATACAAATGTGGTGAAGTTGACTTCAGTTTCAAGTATGGTATAGCGGGTTTTCTTCTTCAAAGGGTCACTTCAAATTGTCTGAAGGGTTGATATAAATAGTCGAGAGAGTCTTCAAAGAAGTTGATTCTCACAAAGAATTCAAGTGTTCTTCTCAACAAATTTCTAGTATACGGGCCTTCAATGAGTTGTTGATTCAAGCATCAAAACCAAAGAAGGGAAAGGAGACACGCATCTAAACACGAGTAATCTTGATGAGCTTAATTCTTCTAAGTGATTGAAGATATCCCGGAAGACAAATGTTATTACCGAGAGAACTCAAGGTTTGACTCATGGCGAGTAAACTTGATGAACCTAACTCTTCTAAGTGATTGAAGATATTCCGGAAAACAAATGTCATGACCGCAGAGAAACTCAAGGTTTTACTCATCAAGGCGCTTAGTGTTCTTATTCCAACTATGTGGGGAAGAGATGTTAGAAAGTTTCAAGATAAAGAGGTACACAAGTACGACATATTCGGGGGAGATAAATGTGTAACATGAGGAGGTGTTATCGCTATTCTCTCGTTGGGAATGTGTGTACTTTGGATTCTTGGGCTTTATACATTTATCGTGACGAAAGATGTGAACATAGGGAGGTGTTCTTCATTACCCTCATGATGTGTATTCGGGAGAGCTCTTGATATTGGTGTACTTGGTTCTTGAGCTTCATACACATTCATCGTGACGAAAGATGTGAACATTGGGAGTTGTTCTTCATTACCCTCATGATGTGTATTCGGGAGAGTTCTTGAGCATTATACAAAGAGACCGATCGCATCAATTCAACTACTAGGGGAATTGTTCTCTTGACACCTTTTGGAATGGATCGCTTCGACGCCGCTTGAAAAGGAAATTTGAGAAGATTGTTTTATGTGGGATGATACGATCTCGTTTCTTCTTGTTGATGATATAACCTCGAACGAAGAATCACGGTGATTATTCTTGAAAGGAGCAATGATTTATGATAATGGTGTGCTTCTCAGGCACCTGGCTAAGGCAAGCTTGAAATAGAGCTTGAATCGCTTCGCCTATAGGATTTTCGGTTTGGGGAAGTCGCCAAAGTCTCACTTTCGATGGTTCAATTTCTTTCTTCAATGCAAGAGCCTCGAAAGCTTTGGTGGTGAAAGTTTTAGGATGATGACTTCATCTTCTACAACGGGTCGCTTGATATCCTTATCTCGGTACTCGTATCATTATCTTCTTAAACTATATCATGTATTCTATCCTTGTAAATATTTTTTCAAAATCAAAATACAAAATATAAAACCAACAAAAGAAAATACAAAAATATAAAACCTCAAAAAGAAAATAGAAAATATAAAATCTTCAAAATCCATAAAAATCGAAAATTTGAAAAAGACCAAAATATGTTTTCTCATGACATGTCTTCCTGTATCGATAACATCTACGGTCTTAGAAATGTCATTCAATAATGGCACGGGACCATAGATGAAGTTCGAGCAGGAGGTGTAAATATTCTTTCCAAAACATGTCTCAAACTATGGCTTACAGCTATTTCGATCAGAACCCGGGCTTCAAATGATGGCTTGCGCTTACTTCAGATCAGAATCCGTAAAAACTATGGCTTGCTATTATTTCGATAGCAACCTGCTTTTCAAAGAAGGAAAGTGCTACGCTTAAATTATTTTCAAATATTTCGCACTTTTCCTAAAAACAAAATGAGGAAAGTATGTCGAAGGATCATTGTTCCTACACAAATGTTTTCCGCCTATAATTCTTCGTAAAAATATTTGTTGTGTTCAAAATGGTGGTAAATGAGTTGCTTGAAAAATCAATCGAATCGTAGTTTTCAGACATTTGCAAACTCAATCAATGACTTCGCGCTTTAAAATGTTTCAAAAAATGAGTCACCGATTGAGGGGAGAATGTTTTCAAATCTATATCATCTAACGAGCTTTCTTAATTATCCTCGTGCTTAATTAAAAATGATATTTGCACGTGTCGAAGGACTAGGAATTTAGGATATGATTGTTAGGTTTAGATGATTAGAGTTTGATTAACACATAAACCCTATGCCTTATATGATCTGATTGTTATGTTGAATTAACTTTAATTAGTCGATTGTCGTTTGGGTGATGTCGACCACCATATATTGTATGTGTGTTCACTAACGATGCGGTATATTGGTATAAAAGAATGTTCCCGATCCGGATCCCACAATTGAAGATGATTGGATGCCGAAAGGAAAGGGTAACTATTTCTTGGGTTGATAAATGAAGAAACGAAGCTTAATTGGACTTCTATGGAGAGTTGGCATAAATGCAACGAAGAGGTATCACCGCATCGCAGATGGTTTTCCTCTGGTGATTGAAGAAACGGAGCTTAATTTGACCTCGGTTGGCATTCAAAATGCAACGTAAGAAGAAGTCTCATCGCATCGCAGACGGTTTTCTTCCAAACCCTACAAAGAACAACAAAGGAAGCTTCTCAACCACCTAACGATCTTTGTGCAGGATACCATTTTAAATAACTTTGATTAAATCATTTTGAAAATGGAAAATATTGTTTTGAAAATATATTGGACTAATTTTTTGAAAATCACCGGACTTCATTTTATCAAAACTTAAGTCACTCAATTATCGACTTCGGTCATCGATTGAGGGGGAGAGTGATTTAAAATAAATTATTTTCAATCAATATTGCTTCATAAAAGTCCGGATTGTACAATATAAGTGGTGATCTAAAGATTTAATGTTATGTCATGGTATGATTTTTTCTTTAGAATCAAGGTCTTTCAAAATGAAATTTTTCTTTCTTGTTTGATTGTGAAATTGTTTTATTTTACTTAAAGATCTCTTAAAAACTATCATACCGACACTAACAATCTTTAATGTCTAAATCTGGTCCTTATCCGTCATTTTCAAAATTAAATCTTGCCACGCCTTTCCCCAAATTTTTCTAAATGATTTAATCATTGGGATCACAAATCTCAAATGGTTTGATATTTCGATCGGGTAGAGATCGTGTTTTAAATCTCAAACTGCTTTAATGGAATCGGTTTTAGTCCTTAGAGGCACTCCCGCCTCCATGTGCCAAACGATTTCATACACAATGCACATGTTGAGGAGGAGGATTTATCCAAAACATGATGAGTATTTAAACCAGCCACATATTCTCCCATGTTTTATAAACCGATTAATCACTTGGGATCCAAAATCTCAAAGGGTTTGATATTTTGATCGGGGAGAATTTGTGATTTAATAATGAAATTTGATAAAAGGTGATCGTTTGATTCAATTGTGCAGTCGCTTCTCAGTATGTGCTAAACGCTTCCAATCTCGAAGCACATATTGAGGGGAGCAAAACCATCGAGGTACAAAAGTTTTTTAAAAAGAGATTATAAAGTACCTTGATTGTGTTTTCAAATGGTTTTCTTAATGGATTTTGTGATTGTGGATGTGCTTCAAAAGAACTCTTGCCTCTATGTGATAAAATGATTTCACTTATCCTATGCACATATTGAGGGGAGAATTTTACCATGAAAATCAAATGGCTTTTCCATGGAAATTGTGATCAAGAAATTATTTCAAAGAAATTATTTCAAAGAACTCTTGCCTCCATGTGCTAAACAATTTCAAAATCATATGCACATGTCGAGGGGAGCATTTTCTAAATGATCAAAACTATTAAGGTACAAAATGCTTTGATCTCGTATCACAAGTACCTTGATTGTTTTTCCAAATGATTTTTCAATTGGTTTTAAGGAAGAATGAACTGTACTAAAAGACCACCAATTTACTTTATGCATGGTGTTATAAGGATGGTTAGGTTAGGTATTTGTTCCCACGATCCGCCGAATCGAGGGATCTACCAGGGACAATCCACTAGATAGTGTAGAGTCTTTAGGTATGATGAAAAAGGAGAAAAGTGAGATATGGGAAGAGTGCGGATCGAGACAGAGCTAGTATCGAATAAACCCAACAAGGTTCTAGTGATGAAGTCTCGGTAAGCATCAAGGGGTTGAAGAATGAAAAGAACCGAATGTGAAAAGGGTGAAAAGAAATAGCCTCCATCAATTCAACCTTAGGGCGAAACCGGGTTCAATACATATACTCTTGGTTGTTACTAAGGTAACACTGGTATTGAAGACAAGACGTCATGGACCCAAAGGACGCACTACACTTCAACTTTCCAAACCACTCAAGTTCCTCTTAAAAGGACTTGTTTCATTCTCACGGGAACCGACATAATCTATCGACTTTCTCTTAGAGATTGTTGATATTGAAGAAGGAGACCTCTCCTAGTCTCCCAGACAGAACCAAATATGCACATTTGAGTCTAGAGCCAAGAGATCATCCACAATATCTCGTTAGGACACTAAATTCTTGAAGACTTGCTTTTTCACACAATGTGGAAAGTAAGTATATTAAGAGTCCCACGATTATCCTTGTGGTATTGCCAAACATCCGAGTGATATGTAAAAATATTCACAATGAAGATGGAAATCCTTCAGAGCCAACATCTAACAAGCTCTTGGTGGGTGACATGTGAAATCTTGCAAAAGATCAAGCTTGTGACAACCGGATAGAAACGATGGGGAGATTCATTCTTGAATAAACCTTGGTCCGTGAATGGATTTGACGAATACTTTTGGAAAACCGCTCGATGTGCAAACCTTCTTTTCTCTAGCACGTCGAATGTGTATTCATTTCAAATTCAAAAGTATATCCGATTGAAAAATACTTTAGAAAACCGCTCGATGTGCGAATCTCTTCTTTTCGCTAGCACGTCGAATGTGTACTCATTCTCTAATACAAAAGTATTTTGATTGAAAATTGATCTTTCTCATAAAACCTTCGTCAGATTGCAAAACTCTTCTTCAAGCAATACGCGATTGTTTTTCAAATCATTTTTCATCAATCGTGAATCTCAATTACCGGTTCACTCACTCCATGTTGTCTTCTTTGAGACGTTCGGCTTGAGAACAACTTGAACAACCGCGAAACCTCGTCAAGGAGGTTCTTCGAACTCTACACGATCACAGCAAGATTTGTACCGATCAACGGGAACCGTGGGCGTATTTTAATTCAACGAAGTGATCAAAGACACTTTCGTGTTTTTATTGCTAATCGTTGTTTGCAGTACATTTGGACGGTTGAAGTCGATCGAATCGAGAAGTCAATCCAAAGCCGCATGCTCACAAAGATCCACACTTAATTTGAAGAAATCATGACCGGTGCATATCTACATAACCCGGTTCGATATTTTTATACTATGCTTCGCCATCTGTTGCAAATATCATGAACCGAAGGCTTCCGCTACTCGATGGAAAGATGTCATGATTACAAAGTGTGAGCATGTCGGTCCAAATGTCACAACTTCACATGAAGGCAACACTACTATGGATGATCCAGAGAGATTTCATCGTGGGCGATGATCTCAAAGAAAGCTCAAGATCATCAAAGATGTGGATCGCTTAAAGGCCTCCACTAAAATTACAAATCAATGCGGACTTTGAAGAATCGCTACAAAAGCACAAAGATTGTTGAAATGAAGAATTGAAGTCTACGAGCTCAAGAACAAAGACAAGAATAGAATGCTAGGATTCAAATGTATAACATGGGGTGACCTCCCTGTGGGAGATTGTTAGGAATTAGAAAATTCCATAGTGAAGAGTCGGTCACCCTAATATTATCTAGCATAAGTTAGCTCGTAGACATATCGTTATTTACGTTATTTAGTAGTTTATTTATTAGTTTGTAGTCTAGTTTAGCATAGTGCAACACCGTGGAGGAAGGACGGGTCTTTACCCACCGTATCCCCTGATCCACAGCCGATAGGAGGTCGCTTTCTCATGTATTAAATACCCCTTCCATCCATGGAAGGGGTGTTTCAATCTAATATTCTACATTTTGTAGTAACTCTCACCGAAAACACCAACTCTCTAACTTCTCTCTAATGGCAAACATGTATTTTGATCTCCAAGACCACCGAATCATCAAACACATAAAATAATGATCCTACAAGAAAGAATGTAGGTTGTAATGTGCAACAATCAGAACCTAGTGGCTGTATATCTGCATAAATTAGTTTTCTAATCCGCATAATAAGGAACCAGCTGATCACCCCAAGTTTTACAAACTTGTATATCTGCATAAATTAGTTTTCTAATCAGCATACAAACTTACAATTCGTATCTTTAGTATAATACAGTATCTTTACCCAAGTGATGGCAGTCCAACGAGTGAATTCATCTGGTGAAGCGGCCCTCTGTACAAGTATTTCTGCCATGCGACCATAATCTACAGACTTCATGAGTAGCACTGCTAAAGTCAAAAATTTACAAATAAATGATAAAAATTACTACTGAAAAGATATTAGAGGTTCAATCCGGAAACTAGTCACGATGTCCTTTAATACGGAGTACAAAATAGTATGACAAAGTAGCATATAGTACAAATATCATAGAAAAGATAAAAGTTTGATGACAGAAGTCGTACTGGGGAATTATTGATCTCCTGAAGGAAGTCCGAAAGCGTTGAGTCAGCTTGCTGCCGAATTTCATGGCTGGAATCACTTAACACATTAAATAAACCTGAAATCTCCACATTTAGTGGCATACATCAAAGATCTGAGACAACAAAACATGCTCATCGACGAATAACACCATTTAATTCTAAAGTGAGATCATTTACCATCAAGAAAATCAGGAAGAAACCCCAGTATATCTATGTCTGGAACACTGTCCAACACCGTGATCCATCCAACCAAAAATTGGCGGACATAAGGATTCAACACATTCATTCTCTCTCTCAACAGAGGTATAAATTCTTCAATACTGACAAAAAACAGGGGTTACTTTTGACCTAAATTAGTTATATAAATCACATAATTAACAGACTAAATCAGCCAGTTATACAACATGAATTTTGGCAAAAACATAAATCAGTGAACTAATTGACCTAAGAATAATCGTGTAAAATTAAAATATCAAATACATAGTAATTAATAATCAGGTGCACACAAATATTACGACTTACCTTTGGTTCTTGGTTTTTTCTTGAAGTCATTCATGGTTGAATCGGGTTTCAAATGATAAAGAATAGTAAATGGAGAGCTTTGGAAAAAGAAGCTATTGGAGAAGGTGGACAGAATTAGGATAATGGGGGAAGGATGACATAATTAGGGTTTAGGGAAGGATGACAGAATTAGGGGAAGGATGAAAGAATTAGGGCTTGAAAAATATTTGGGAAGAAATTGGCGGATAATGGGGAAGGAATGATATTATAGATTGATGTTTATGTTGGAATATGTGTATTTGACAATTATGTAAAATGACAAAAAAATCCTTTGATAAAAATACAGTTGTCTAGCGCTTTTTAGTTGCCTAAAAAACAATACCTTACACATACAAGGACACTTGTCACAATGTCGATGAGTTGCCCAATGACAGCGGTTGCCCTCTGTCTAGTTTCAATTAAAAAAAAAGTGGTCCGGAAAGTGATTAGCCTCAGGGCGCCGGGGGCATTTGCCTCATTTTCCCTAATATTAATCTATTACTAAACTAAGATCACGCATTTATGTTATAACGCATTGGCTTGGCTCCAATACTGTAATGAGGTCACGCGACGACATAATACATTGGCGGTGGTTTATAATCTATCATTATTTGATTATTATATAGTGATTGTCATATATAATTTTCTTGATCGACGGGCTATAACAAACGCAAATTATTGTTTTATATGGTTTTTAATGCAAAAGGGTTGGTTCCAATACCGTATTCCGCGTTAAAACATGTAAGTTCAATATTTTACGATAGTGTATTTAATAATCATAAAGTATTTTGTGATTAATTGCTTATACTTTAATGTTAATATGATCTATCATTAACTTTTCTTATCACTTGTGGATTATAAAATTTATGATTTTAAGTACAAGTATGTACGCATGCTTACTTGTATAATACTAATAATTTTTGGTATACTTGTTTTATCAAAATAATTATATACCAAATATAATTAAGACAATGCCATCCAAGTAGTAAATCAATTGTAATTGTTCTTTACTCTAGGGCAATCCTAGGTGAATTGCAACCCAAGGTAATGACAATCGAATGGTCAGACTTGAGATCAATTATTACAAATTTTTATTGGACGTCTTAAATTGAGTATGGTTGGTCAGACCTTCGACCCGTGGCGTACAATGGGGTGAAACATGCTTACTTGACATTATTATTATTAAAAATGTCTTGAGCCCCATTTGGCTAAGAATTGTACATGATGAAATTATCACTCGTCGATTATCTTTTGAGTTTACCGTTTCTAGTACATCAACTGCATTAATTGTGAAATTTCAAGTTGGATCTCAGACCCATTGAAAAATAAATTATTTATTTATATAGACATGGGTAGTTAATTTTTAAGGGATTATTTATCGAAAATACTACTATTTTTGAACCTTTGGTTGTCTTTGTAGATGGCTTTAGCCCAAAACATGAACACATCGACTATCAGGTAGATACTTAAAAAAGAGAAGCTTACTAGTCAAAACTTTGCTAGTTGGCATCGTAACCTTAGAATTGCTCTTAGGTATGAGAATAAGCTACAACATTTAGAAAGACCTATGCCAGCCACTCCTGATCTAACAACTACGACGCATGAGGAATTTAATGCATACTATGAGTTGTTTAACGCTCAAAATGAAGTAGCATGTATCATGCTTGCTTGTATGTCTCCAGATCTCCATAAGACCTTTGAGCGTCACAACTTATGATATGATGCAAGAACTGTCAGTTATGTTTGGTGAGCAAGTTAAATTGGAATTGTTTGAAACAATGAAAGTGTTTCACGCTTGTAAACAGGAGGATGGTGAGTCGGTGAGCTCATATTTCTTGAAGATGAAGGGTTACTTAGACACTTTGGAACGCCTAGGCTATGCTATGCCTCTAGAACTTGGTGTGAGTCTTATTTTGAATTCTCTCTCTAAGGACTATGAGATATTTTTTCAACTACATAATATGCATAGCATGGGGAAGACGATTGTTGAGCTACATGTTATGCTTAATCAATATGAAAAAGGCATTCCTAAAAAGGCTGGTACTCATGTTGTCCTTGCGATAAGAGGAGGCAAGATTCAAAAGAACAAACCGCAAGGTGCTAAGAGAAAAGGGAAAGGGATAAAGCTGGCTTGTTCTTAAACTAAAGATCCCTCTGCCACCTAAGAAAGAGAATCTAATAAAGGACTCAGTCTGTCATCACTGCAAGGAGACATGCCACTGGAGGAGGAACTATCCTTCTTATCTTGCTGAGTTGAAAAAGAAGAAGAAAACTAGCGTGGCTAGTATTTAAAGTATCTTTATAATTAAACTATATTCCTTTCCTAGTATTTTCTAGGTGCATGATACGGGATTTGGTACTCATATCTGTAATACTACGCAGTGGCTTAGGGGAAGAAGGAAAGCGAAGCATGAAGCGTTACATATTTACGTGGAAGTGGAAGCTATCGACGCTTTAGGTTATTACTTCCTAGTGGTTTAATTATTGTACTTGACAATTGCCATTATGCACCTTCTGTAACTAGGGTGTAGTTTCATTTTCTCGTTTGGTTGACAATGGTTATATTCATACTATTACGATCTATGGTATTTCTGTTTCAAAAGATGATGTTTTCTATTTTAATGCTATTTCACGTGATGGTATTTATGAAATTGATATGCATGGTCTTGTTCCAAATGTTAGTTCTGTTTATATTATTAGCAACAAAAGAGCCAAGCATGCCTTAGACTCTACATATATTTGGCATTGCCGTCTTGGTCATGCAAACAAGAAGCGCATTAAAAAGCTTCAACATACTTACTTATAATGAATAACTTGACAAATGCAAATCTTGAATATCTAGACAGATGACACGAAAGCCTTTTCCGCATCAAACGGGAAAAGCTAGTGATCTATTGGGACTTATAAACACTGATGTATGTGTCCCTTTTAGAACAGTGTCAAGAGAGGGTGCTAGCTACTTCATAACCTTCACAAATGATTTTAGTCGCTATGGTTATGTTTACTTGATGAAACATAAACATGAGGTATTTGAAACATTTAAGGTTTTTTAAAATGAAGTAGAAAATCAACTCGAAAATAAAATTAAAGCTATTCGGTCCGATAGAGGAGGCGAATACTTGAGTCATGAGTTTATAGATCATTTGAAATGTTGTGGGATTGTCTCTCAACTTAATCCACCTTTTGGGGATATGCCCTAGAGTATGAAGCACACATACTTAATATGGTCCCAACTAAGAACGTTGATAAGAATCCATATGAAATATGGCATGGGAAATCTCCCAAGTTTTCTTACTTAAGGGTTTGGGGTTGTGAGGCACTCGTAAAACGAGACACGCCTGACAAACTTGATTCCAGATCAATTAAGTGTATTTTTGTAGGATACCCAAAGGAAACGATGGGTTACTACTTCTACTACCCACTCGAGAACAAAATATTTGTTGCTCGAAATGTTGAGTTTTTGTAGAATAGTCTCACTTCACAAGAAGTGAGTGGGAGCAATGTAGATCTTGAATTAATTCTAGAAGATGTTACACAATCTTCTGAAAATACTAGCGAACAACACAATAAGTTTGATAATGTTGATATCGAACCCCATAGTGAGATAGTTCCCATTCATAGATTATAACAACCGGTAAATTTCCAAGGCTCATTTTATATTTAATTATTCTAATCATTGATCTCTTTTCGTTTGCAAATAGTTTTGAACCTATTTGAACTTAAAAATATAGAATTATTTCAGAAACGTGAAAATTGGCATCTTGCACATTCGCACAACCATAAGCTCGTTAAACAATTTAAATTAGTTATTATATTATCTACGAAAAATGATACATGTAAAACTCATTTTATCGAAAATTATTTCGGACTCAATGTCGAAAGTCTCAAATTTAAAACGCAAGTTTACTATGTCAAATAGGGCCCACAAGGTTATTTTATAAAAGATTGATAAAGTTACAACTTCAATCCTTCTAGAAATATACACCGTCCTCCTCTACTTTTCATTGTCCATGTTTGGTACCACCACCATTATGTTAGGTTCCCATGTTTGCAACACAAGCATCAATATAAGAAATAAGATAAGAGAAGTGATCGGATGAACACAATATCACAAACACACGAATGAATGCAAAATGTTTAGGCGTAGGTATTGAGAAAATGTGAACAACCAACCTTCAAATGAAGGTTTACAAAGGTATTTATAGGGGAAGGAACTAGGGCAACACACAAGTTCCCTTCCTTTCCTTATTGGGCTTGGGTCAAGGCTTAAGGGCTTTCTACATAAGCCTTGCCATAATTACTAACATAAAATCCGAATTAAGCAACCTATTACATATTGATTACAAACACTTGAAATATATTTTAGGAGAGATTCCAACAATCTCCCCCTAAGTGTTGGTAATTAATAACTTAAGTAATATTGAAACATTGTTGGTGCTGATGTAATAGTTGCTTTGACGTCTTCTGACATTCTTCTTTCTTGTGAGAAGAAGTGCCTTGATTCCAACAATGATTCCAACAATCTCCCCAGTGTAGGGATCTTGTTTCTTTTGAAGTATTCTGCTTTGATGTCTTTGATTTCTTTGTTCTTTAATTCTTGGTTCTTTGTGGTGGTTGTGATAGTATGTTGTTATCACACATGTCAAACCGCTTTCTCCAGCGTCTCCACGCCTTTCTCCAACATGCTCACACGCCATTTGACAATGAATTCGGATGTGAAGTAGTTCTTGAGTCTTTATAACTTTGTAGATTCTTTGATTAGATGAAGAATCATTATGACTTTGTGTTGCCTTTGATTTTGAGAGAACTTCTTTTGTGATGTTGTTGGTATGAGCATGTGGAGATTCAGGACGATCTCTTCCTCCATGAGCATCCATCGCCAGCAAACATCTCCTGATGTCCACGAACACCAATTGATCATTGTAATCTTTTCATAAAGAATTGATTAGTAACCTGTTTCCATTCAATCACTGAGGATCACAATTGTGAACCCCTCATAAATGTTCTCGACATATTGCTAAGATCTGTGAAGGACTCTAGAACTTATCACTTGCGTCCTTATTGGTGAACAACAAGTGATGATATGTCAAGTGTACCTAGGAGATCTTTTGATGAATCTCGTGGCTCTAGACTCAATAGTGCGCTTTGGTTTTCCTGAGTGGATACCAGGGAGATGGTCTCCTTCTTCCATATCGGCAATCTCTAAGAGAAAGCCGATAGTTTACGTAGGGTTCCCTGTGAGAATGAAACAAGCTTCGCTGAGAGAAACTTGAGTGGCTAAGAAGGTTTAGTGCATGCGCCACCGGGTCCATGACGACTTTAATCTTCAATACCGGTGTCATCAAGTGACAACCAGTAGCATATGAATTGAACCCTGTATCCGCCTAAGTTGAATAACTGGAGGGCTATTTCTTTTCACCCTTTTCTTTACTTTTCTTTTTATTTCTTCAACTCCTTCTTTCTCCGATTCTCATTTTCTCCTTTTTATAATCATACCTAAGGACTTCTAAATTCTAACTATTGGTGGTGCCCTTGGTTAGATCCCTCCGGCTCTGGCGGATCATAGGACGGTTATTCCTAACTTTAGTCACCTTATAACTCTATGACTAACCTATGTTGCCGTAAACCATTTTCATGAAAATCTCTCAAAGTGGTTATGAATAAAAGCATTTAGTACCACTGTGAGAGTTTTGTATTTTGCAGAAATACTCCCCCTCCACACGTGCTTAAGTATTTTGACAGAAATCTGCACGGTGAGAGAAGAGCGCACTTTGAATTGATTAACTCAAGATGTACAATTCCCCGTGAGACACGGTTACAAAACCCGACTAGGTCGACTTGAAGTTGTAAACACTCCTTGGTGAGGAGGTTTGACCCGTCAAGGTTCATGTCTACCAAGAGTTTCTCGAATGGTACATTCTACTAGGACAAGTCCTTTCCGAGACACGTTTACATCACTAGCGAACTAACTTGAAATTATTACCCGTCCCGGACAAGTCTTTTCGAGTTACTAACATTTAAGAGTTCGTCAATTCATTGGTTAAGTCTTTAGCACGAAGATTCAATAGCAATCCACAACATATTTCTTATCACATAATTTTTCTCCCCCTCAAAAATAGCATATAAATGTTATTTTTGACGAAATTTTGATATCGAATATGTCCATTTCGAGTTTTGTGGGAAGATTTCCATGAAGAACAATGTTGTGAACAAAGTTTTAATCAAATACTCCCCCTCAACAAGTATTATTAACTTTTGAGGTTTTAAAAATCATAAGGGGGAGTACTTGTTATTTTGAGCAAAACTTTGAAAGTGAAAGTTTTGATTAGTTTTACTCAAAAGTAAGAAGCTTTCGCTCCTTTTATAAGGATTGTGGCACTGATGCGTACCACAGGGTCCTTTAAATACAAATACGGGTTGTACACTATTATGTGTGCACAAGCCATAGTCAAATATAGATCAACACATCCAAATATTAATGAAGGAAACAAATCAAGGAGTACCAGGAAGTCCGTCAATAACACCAAGAGTTCTTTCTGGACGTTGGTAGCCTGTTAGAGATATGCTTTGACGTCAACCCACGAAACTCTCCAAAGTCCTCATATGATCCCGACGAAACAACCTTTCATCAATCCTTGTAATGATCTTCTTCGCATCCCTCTTTTCCCTAGAATTCCACCTTTTCTTTGACCCTATGCCTTCATGAATCTCCTTTAACCTATAAGCTATCCCATCCCGAACCTTCTTCAAAGTATGATCACAAAATTTGTGAAGCTCCTTGCACGCCATGAAGCAATTACGGTGAAGTTCACTGCGGTAAACTACCCCGAATGTTGGTTTCTTAAGAATGGTGTACTGAGGCAGATGGTTGATATCGGGAATGTATAGCTTTGGTGGTGTGAGATTAACACATTTTTTATATGATTCCACGGCAAGTTGAAGATCTTCAACATGTTCCTGGATGACGATGCTTCTGATGAATATTAGCAATGACTTGATGTACTGGAGCTGGATGTTGGTGGAGAACTGTCGCATTCGACCTTGTACCTTAGCAAGGTACATGTCTTCAATGTCATTGAGTGACAATCTCGGAAATTCCGCTTTAGTAAAGTCATATTTCTATTCGTCTTGGCGTTTGACTATGATTTTCTTCAGGAATGTGTAGTCCCACTTGGTAGACAGGCTAACATGCATTATGGCAACGATCCGTTGGTCAATGTACACCTCTTTTTCGATTTGAGTACCTGGCAGCTTCTATAGTAAATTCTTCTTCGTTCAGGCCAATGATGAATTCCATATAGTGCGTCGAGGTCATACTTTACCACATTGTCAACGAACATATGTGTGGCTTCTTTCATCGATGGCCACATTGTTAGAGTACATTGCTGCCGGGAAAGGGAAGGTGAGTGAAGTAGCGTATTTCTTACTTACATCACTACCGTGCTGAAGAAATTCCAGGTCATTGTTGAAGAAATATTGGTAGGGAATCTTTGGTTGATCAGGTCGGCCAATGGTGGGTAGTGGCTTTGTCCAATCGGTGTAGTATGGAGCCTTGTCAGGTCTGGTGAAGTCGATATTGGATTCAGGGTTGAGCCAATCAATGTTGTTGGACATAGCTCGAGCGATGTTGTCAAGATGATATTCGACTTCAATTGCACTGTCAGAGCTATCTTTTAGCAGTTGAAAAGCTTCGTTCTTGATGCGTCTTAACTCTGCTTTTGTCATCTTCTTCACCTTAAACTTTTCCTGAATTAACTTAGCATGCTCCAGTGTTCGACCTTCTACCGGTTCTTGGCCTTCCGGTAATTGAGGGGTTGCATCAACAAGCTTTGAAAACCAATCATATTCTTCAGTGTCATCTTCATCTAGCCATGATACAACTGATGTTGACTTTTTCTGCTTTGGCTTGGAGGATGATGTTGGTTGCTTGGTTGATGTAGAAGAAGGAGGTTGTTGTTGGGGCTCAGGAATCTCCTCATCGTCACCACCAGTGTATTCAAAATGATCAGCAGTTTTCTCCGTTGGTGGTGGAGACTCAGAGTCCTGAGGTTTGTCTGTAGCAGGAGGACGTTGAGGAGATCTTCTAGAGGTGGTGGTCCTTTGGGGTGGTGGAGGCATAAATGATGATTCGTCATTTTGCTTTTTACGCTTTACTCGTAATCCTTATCCGCATCATCATCGCCTCTTGGACGCTTAGCCCTTTCACCGACTCTTTGCATGAAGTTCTGAGTTGATATTCCAGCAATGCCTCAAATAGTTTAGCTTCGTCAGAAGTAAATTTTGCGGATCATTGAGACATTTGTAACACAAGCTTTGAAATCAATTCTGCATCGGAGACAACCGTAGGCTCGATTGGATTGATTTGCATTGATACAGGAGTAGATTGCATTGTTTGCTTGACCAATCGCATGAGATTAGGATAGAGTTGTCTGGCGAACATCTCTCTTGTCACTCCAGGGACGGTGTCGAGAAGAAACTTGTGAGTATATTCTCTGATCATCTTGTCCATTTCCCCTTGGATATCTCTATTTAGAAACTGTTGAATTTGTTCCCTTTCTCCCGAAAACTCGTTTATCACCTTCTGAAGTAGATTGATTTTGTCCGCAAGTTGATTCAGTTTCTTGTTGACCACATTTTTTCTTCCTTACTTGCCTGACAGCTTTGACAATCTTTGTCTTTGCACGTGATGCCCAAATATCGGTCGATTTCTTTACAAATCTGGATGCGGATCTGGTGGTAGCGTCTTTGGATGGTGGTGGTAAAGAATGAGATGATGAGTCAGACGAAGATGAGTCATGAGAAGGCTCGGGTCATTTGGTGGCTCAGAAGTTTGTTCCTGGTTATGTTCAGGACTATCTAGAAGATAATCATCAGCTTCTTTTTCAGCCTTAGCCTTTTCTTCAGCCTTAACCCTAGCCTCTTCTGCTGCTTTAGCTTTAGCTTGAGCTTCCTCTTCAGCTTTTTCTTTGGCAGCTTCCTCAACGTCTTTGTATGTGACCATCTCCTCCTGTTCTTGTTCTTCTTCTTCCTCAAAGGTGAATGGGACTTCATAGGTTTGTTGTTGTCGCTTGCTGATCCTTAGCGGTGGCACCGGTTAAACTATCGGGTTGATTAACCGCATCATGAATTGTTATGGTTAGTGCGCCACCACTGGAACCTCTAAGGCCTCTAGTCTGTTGAAGATTAAATTCCTTAGCAACATGTTGTAGCCTGAGATTCTTCAGTGTTTTTCTGTAGTCTTTATCCTCATCCTTTGGTTCGTCATCGGAACTCTCTTCTTCTTCCTGCTCATCTACTGGAGTTTTACCCTTGTCAGTCTTGGGACTAAGAGGATTTTCTATTGTTGTCGTATCATCTGTAACAGTTTCCGAGTAGTGAACCTCTTCATCCGTGTCAGTATTCTCGAAGTCCTCGTCCTCTAATTTTGGTGTCGGTTGAGGATTAGGAATAGCAACCTTTATGGAACTTTCCTTTGAGAGTATGAGTTCTCTTTGGATACTTTCACTCCCAAGGCTTGCCGCACTTCAAAGACCGCCCGATCTCACGGTCTTCTTGGCGGTATAGCGAAGACTTTTCATCAATGAAGCCAACTTTTCACGATGCTACCGCTTGATATCGTAAGTATGATTGAAGTTGCTTGATATCATCGGTGAGAAGGCGATCAGCAAAACGCACCTTGTTTCTTTGTTGTTGAGTCTTTGAATCGACAACATTTAGAGTAGGCTCAAACAACGCGGAGTGATGGTTGGGGTCATCAAGTCTCAAGGAATGTCCGGTATTTCCGAGTATCCTTTGGATCAACAACTTAGTATATCTGATGTAGGGGACCTTGGTGCTAGGCTTTTGAGTTAAGACATCATGTCTTCCCAAATCAGAGTTGCGAAGTCAATATGCATCATGTTGACCATGCCCCGTAATATCGGTAGTTCCATGAGCTTAGGATGCTCATAACCGCTATCACGTCCGTAAATGTTGGCAATCATAATGTACAAAGTTCTCCACGGTGAGGATGTTCTTTAAGTCAATCAAGAGTGTTTAGTAATGATCCCAAGAGCTTCATCATAGCCAATATTGACCATGAATTGGAGAGTAGCCTCTTCCGATGGAGTAGCAACATAATCGCAGTCGGATGGCGGGGAGAAGGAGAATTGCCTTAAACCGCAATGCTGATGGTGACTTATTTCTTGTCGAGTGTCACCGTATCAAATCTTGACCATCGGCCTTCTTCATAGTGTGCCGTAACCGATGAATATAGATCTCCGACATCGCAGTTGCGAATTTGTGAGCATGTTCTTGTATGGATGAGTCTTCAGAATATCCACAGCAATATGACATGAAGACTCAGAGCACGAGCTCAAGTGGTTGATCAGGGAAATGCTTAGACTGGGGTTAATGGTCTTCGTTGTTATAACTATAATGAGAATGGTCATCTGGCTAATGCATGCCCAAAGCCGAGGACAAGAGGCAGCGCTTATCACAAAGAGGCTTTACTCTTGGCTCTTAAGGATGAAGCTGGTGGAACTCTTACCAACAAGGAACAGAGCTTCATGGCAAATGCAGATTCGATGATGACATGGAGGACTTGCAGGCTAATGCAGCAGTGTTGTTAATGGCAAACATGCAAGAACTCCACATGAGTGACACAGGCCCAGGTATGACATTGACGGCTTGTCTCAGGTACCGGATCAAACTATATTCATTACTGATCTAATATCTCCGCCAACATCTGCATCCGACGAGGATGAGAGTGTTCAACATGAGCCGTCTACATCTCATTCCGATGATAATCAAATAGATCCCGTAGTTATATTTGACGATCAAGATGACCTTATGGTTAATACTGATAATCAAGTTGACTCCGTGGTTATATTTGAGGATCTAAATAATGATCATGTTGAGACTCACGTTGAACAAGATGAACTTTTGTCTAATCTAGATATTGAGCTCATGACCGTAATTAAGGACCAAAAATCTCGAATGGAAAAATGCCTTGACATCAATCAGCAATTAAAAGATAAAAATGCAATGTTAACTAAGGATAATGAATGCTTTAAGTTTCAACTCAACATTTTTCAAACACAAGAAAAACGTTAAAAAGGTTTTGAAGTCGCTTTTGCTAAATCTTACCAAAACGAAAAATCTTTGGAAAAACAGATATGTGATCTAGTTGCATCTAAGAATGCTTCGTTGTCTCAAATAGAACAACTGAAATATGATCATAAACAACAACTTAACGCTCTCACTTCGGAAACTCAAAAAGCCAAGTTTGAGTTGTTAACTTGTCAAAAACAGTTATGTGAGTACAAAAAGCATTCAAAGAAACGAATAGATGACTATCTTGAAGAAATTGTCGACTTACAAAACAAAATCAAAGAGTTTCGAAATGTTGTTTATAAACATGGTGAGTCAATCACAACTATTCAAAAGTTTACTTTTAAACCAAATCCAAATGGATATGGACCGAATCTTGCTGATTACAAACCAAAGTTTTCACATAGAGCATTCAAACCAAATCCTCAAGTTTACAAAGTAACATAGAATTGATGATTCCATTATGAGTGTTGTTGAATATAATCGTATGGAGGAATTAGATGCAGAAGACGAGAGTCGGTCAAAATTAGAAAATGTTGCTTACAACAAACCATTTAACTATTCAAAAGCCATAACTTTCGTCACACAACAGGATCATTCTAACACACCTTGGGTTATCATGCCTATTTCTGAGTCTTCTAACGTTGGTTCCCAACCCAATACTGCACAAATTAATGGTCCTTTACCTTCACTTAGTGAAGTAAAAACAGTACTGAACGTTGTCAAATTCTTAAATATTTTGAAACATTCCTATCGGACATCAAACTTTTGGAACGTGAAATTGAAATCAATTACGAAATAAAAGTTGAACATTTTCAATCGCCTCATCGCGAGAACAAAGAGATATTTTTCTGAAAAGAATTTTACCTCATGTCCGAAATTTGAAAATGTGTGCAATATATTGGGAAAGGGATTTTCATAAGGAGCTTGGACTTATGAAAAGAGTTTTCGAGAAAACAGAAACATCGATTTCAAATACAAAATGTAAAAAGAAAATGTTAAGAAAAGATGTTGATCGACTCTTGGAAGATGTTCTCTGTGCTGATACCATAAATGTTGTGTTATTACATTCTGTTGCATATGCATTTGATTAAATATCTGTTGATTCTGTTGAAAATGTTGAGAATACTGATACTGTGTCACAAATCAAGTATTTAAAAGTTGAAAATGAGCGATTGTTAAACGATCTTTCAAATGCAAAACGTCGTCTTCAATGGTGTCAAAAAGATTGTCAAAATCGAGAACTCGCTTTGCAAAACAAAATCAATCAGTTGCATACAAAAACTTTTAATCCAAAACTTGAGCAACTGGATGATGAAAACGTGTCTTTGAAGTGTCAAATTTCAAAATATGAACAAGAAATTTCAAAAGTTAGAAAGGAATATGGTGTCATATTTGACTTACTCAAAAAGACTCGTGCTCAAGCGTCAAAAGATCTTGATGATCATCTTGCATATACCAAAGATGTTTTACGACAAAAAGGAAACACTCGTTCTGAAAATCAAGATTTGTTACACACTATCCATGATCTAAAAGCAGAGTTGGTGAAACTTAAGAAAGATAGGAATAGTAACAAAAATGTTATTGCACCAGGAATTCTTAGAATTCCTAATGACACATCACAAGAAACTAATGTGCTTCCCTCTATTGACACAGGAATAGTTGCCTCTTTTCCCAACGCTAGCACTTCACAGCTTAAGAGCACATTAAGGAAGAATAGGAAGTTGCGACGTAAGAAAAGAACAATAAAGACCTCTGAAGTAGAAGAACACCTTAGGACTTTGAATAAGACTCAAGTTGCACCCACTTTAGACATTGCGTTAGACAAATGTAATAGAAAAAGTGATGTAACGAATGATGAACCTTTAAGTACTTTAAATGTTATGTTTGAAGCTTCTTGTGTTGGTTGTCGTAAAAGCATGTTTTCTGGTTGTCGTGATAAATGTGTTGCTAATGCTATCTTATCTCGTAAGCGGAATAATAGAAAACGGAATACCTCTAGGCCCACTAATGCTTCTAAGTCTATGCTAGGTAAACCACCCTCTAGTGTTCCGGCTACGATCATTGATGTACCCATAGAACCCCCTTCACCTCCTAGGAAGAACTTATCACCTTGTGCATTTACTAAGACCAAAGCTAAGACAATTTGGAGATGGCAGAAATGGTTACATAATACACTTGGCTTTAAATGGATACCTAAAATCATAAACATGTGTGTTTCAACTATAATCGCATCGGAACCCTCTAACTCTTCGGGTTCCACATCTACTTCTATTCCATCTGTGTCGCCTGTGTAATGTCGGTGATCTGATCATCCTCCGGATTGTTGATAGCGGATGTTTCCGACACATGACAGGCAATCTCAAACTGTTATCCAACTTTGTTTCAAAGTTCATTGGCACTGTCAGGTTCGGGAATGATCACTTCACGGCTATCATGGGCTACGAAGATTACATCAATGGTAACATCGAAATTAGAAGGGTTTATTATGTGGAAGGTCTCGGTTACAATCTCTTCCCAGTTGGTCAATTTTGTGATGGAGATTTGGAAGTTGCTTTTCGGGAGAAAACTTGTTTCATTCGTGATCTAAAAGGAAACGATCTTATGCCTGGTACCCGAACATCAAGTCTTTACACAATCTCAATGCAAGACATGATTGCTTCATCTCCCATCTGTCTACTTTCAAAGGCAACATCTACAAAATCTTGGCTATGGCACCGTCGACTCTCACACTTAAACTTTCAAACCATAACCAATCTTGCACGATACAAACTTGTTGAAGGTCTCCCAAGATTTCGGTATTCTAAAGATCACCTATGCTCAGCTTGTGAACAAGGGAAAAGCACTCGTGCTCACTTTCCTTCAAAAGTGGAACACAACTCACAGCATGTGCTTCATCTTCTTCACATGGATTTGTGTGGCCCGATGCGTGTGCAAACGATTAACGGCAAACGCTACATCTTGGTAATTGTGGATGACTACTCAAGATGGACTTGGGTTTATTTTCTTCGAAGTAAAGATCAAGCTCCACAGATGATCATCACCTTTCTCACGAAAATTCAAGTTCGACTCCGAACACGGTCGACAAATCGTAATGACAAAGGAACTGAATTTGTGAATCAAACTCTTCGTGCATATTATGAGAAAGTGGGAATTGAGCATCAAACATCCATTGCACGAACACCAGAACAAAACGGAGTTGTTGAAATACGAAACCGTGCGTTAGTGGAAGCTGTAAGAACAATGTTAATTAATGCTAAACTTCCAGATTACTTGTGATCTGAAGCCGTGTCAACTGCATGCTACACTCAGAACCGTTCAATGATTACGAAACGCCACAACAAAACACCTTATGAGCTTATCCACAACCGTAAACCGAATATCAAACACTTTCATGTATTTGGATCCCTTTGCTACCCAAATAATGATCGTGATGACTTTGGTAAGCTCAAAGCCAAAGCTGACATTGGAGTCTTTGTTGGATACTGTGAAAACTCTAAGGTTACCGGATCCGAATCGTCGTACAAGGAGATTATGGAAACGATTCATGCAAATTTCGATGAGCTTATAGAAATGGCTTCGAGCAAAACAACTTGGAACCCGGACATAACCGTCTAAACTTCCCCAAACCCCATCATCACCGAACCAAGCCTCCGACTTACTCACAACAAATGGAACATCTATTTGCTCCTCTCGTTTAGTGATGATATTGATCGGTGGTGCTCGGATGTATCAACTATTTCCGCTACTCAACCCGATCATCATCCATTACCCGATACACATGCAACAACAACAACTGTTGAAGAAGCACCTCCAATTGATTCTACAACAACAAACCGAACAAACCGCATCCAATGATGAACCACCGATGATCTTCTCGAACCATGAAGTACCCCAACTCGCAGATTATGATCCAAATGCGTTCTTCAACCCTTTTGCAAATGAAACCGCCACTGGATGTAGCGGAATCATCTACAAGCCATTTGAATCCTCCTAATCTGCGAATGTATATCAACATCAACCCTCCACACATTGTTGGACTAAAGACCATCCTCTTGTGAACATTATTAGGAACCCGAATCAACCAATCGTAACTAGACAAAGTTTCAGACCGACGGTGAACATTGCATTTATGCACTTACCGTCCGCCAAGTTGAACCCAAAATATTAATGAAGCCATGACATATGACAACCGGATTGAATCCATGCAAGAAGAACTTAATCGCTTTAAATGTCTTGAAGTATGGGAATTGGTTGCAAAACCAACTGGGTCTATGTTATTGGTCCGAAATGGATTTGGAAAACAAATTGGATGTCAAGGTACGGTTATCGAAATAAGTCACGTCGGTGGCTAAGGGTTATAGACAAGAAGAAGGATTGACTACGAGGAATCATTTTCACCGGTTGCTAGACTTAAGGTCGTTCGGATCTTTCGGCATTCGCGGCTCACGTGAACATCACGGTCTTCGGATGGACGTCAAAACCGCTTTTCTAAATGGAAAAGCGAAAAAACGGTCTATGTCGGTCGGCCGGAAGGATTTGTTGATCCGAGTTCCCTAATCACGTCTACAAACCGAACAAGGCTCTCTACGGTCTCAAACAAGCCCCTCGTGGTATGATAAGTTTTCATCCTTTCTTATCTCTCATAATTTCGTCAAAGGATCGGTCGACCTAACACTATTCATACAATATCACGGGGCACACATTTTAATCGTTCAAATTTATGTGGATGACATCATTTTTGGGTCAACACATCTAAGTACTCAAACGCTTTTTCAGAACTTATGAAAAAACATTTTGAAATGTCCATGATGGGTAAACTTATGTTCTTTCTAGGACCGCAAGTTCATCAATCTCCCGTGGTATTTTCTTGAGTCACCAAATATGCTCTTTAAATTTTAAACAAAATGGAATGCAAAGCTGGATACCTATGCCACACCAATGGCACATACCAAGAAACCGGACGCTGATTTGCATGGGAAATTGGTTGACCCTACCAAATATCAAGTATCATTGGGTCTCTCATGTATCTAACGACCAATAGACACGATATTTTATTTGTTGTATATCTTTACTCCCGCTATCGATCCACGACTAATCGAAACTCACCTCTCGAGGCTAAAAGAATCCTCCGATACATCAAGGGAACCATTAACGAGGATTTGGTATCCGAAGGATTACGGTTTTGAACTAATAGCTTTTCAGACGACGATCACGCAGTTGCTTAGATTCTCGGAAAAGTACTTCAGAGCTCTACAATTTCTTGGTGATAAATTGGTGTCATGGCAATCGAAGAAGCAAGATTGTACATCGATGTCATCAACCGCGAATATGTAGCCATGTCGGTGTGTTACGCTCAAGTCATTTGGATGCGAACACAACTCAAAGACTATGGTTACGTATTTGATGTAATCCCGATGTATCGCGACAATCAAGTGCTATTGCAATCTCGCAACTCGCTCAACATTCAAGTCTAAGCACATCGATCTTCGATATCATTCAAGGAGCATGTGGAAAAGGGTACCGTTGATTATATTTTGTGGGTACTGAATATCAACTGGCATACCTTCTCACCAAAGCCTTAGCTCCTGCTAGGTTTACTGAGTTGGTCCACTGGATTGGTATGAGGTGTTTAACTCCAGAGGAACTGGACGAACTTATAAAACAATCTTAAAACCAGTCAAACACCAAAACCTCTTTTGTAAATATCTTCTCAAAAACAAAATACAAAAAAAATCCAAAAACATTAAAGAAGCAATGAACACCAATACTTTTTTTTTTTGGAGAGAACTATGTGTTTTATTATTGATGAAAGGTAAATTACACTAAGAGTATCACCCTCCTAGGAAAATCTAGGAGGGTATTTATAGCTAGGCACATACAACTATGACTAAATGACATAACAAGCCCATGTGTTTTAGCTAACTAGGATAGATAATGTAATCCCGTCAATGTCGTTCCATTTACGAGTTAGGAGCGATTCCAACAGAATCACTTAAAAAGGACTTGTGGTTAAAAATTTATGCCTAGTTAAGTTTTACTAAAAGGAAATATGGTGTTGGAACAAAAGTTGCTGATACGATTTTAAATCGCGATTTTGACCCTTTTCTGCTCCGAATCATCAAAAGTGTAAAATACAACAGTTGCTCAGAATGATTCTTTATGTAAAAACTCAGGCGCGCGTAAGCAGAAAGTGAATAACAAAGGCTAAAAACTACAAAAACCAACTGGACCTATTTTAGACCCAAAAACAACCATGGCTAAAGAGCCTTTGTGGCGTTTTTATCCATTGAGGCCGAGACACACCCAAAGCTAAGCTAAGGTTGTTGTCTCAAGGCCTTCTAGCTTAGACATAGCCATGGCTATGGCCTCGGTTGTTGTCTCAAGGTTTGTTAGATTGGATTTTTGCCTTTTAGACATAGCCTTAGATTGGATTTTGCTCGACCTTAGGATGACTTATCTATAAGGCTTGTTAATATTTTTGATAAAAATATAACTCTCATATGTTTTTAAACCTACAAAAATATGTACAATTTCAAAAGTATATAATTAGTTTTATAATCTCATTATATATAAATATCTAAGACGCGACTACTATATTTTTAGGTTATCGTTAATGCTCACAACTTCTCGATATACACTTTATATCGTCGAAACCTATTGCTTATCTACAAGGTGAGTTCATAGCCTCAACTTCTGTTTAACTGTTTTATAAACTCTTTGGGGCTGATGAGTGTCTAAATACTCATCATTTTTGTACAAAATAAACTGCAAAATCATCTGAAAACACTCAAAAACACATCAAAATGATCAAAATATCACAAATTAGTGTTTTATGTGTTTTAAATGCAAAATATCAAAATCGATGAAAAACATATCAAATTTGCAAAATTGCGCTTTAGTCCCCAAGTTTCAAAAGTTGTCAAAAGCAGTCCCGAGCATAATTTCAAAAAGAAAAGTCACCAAGGTCCTTTTAAAATCATAACTTGTCAAATTTAGTCCTTTGGTGAAAAATATAAAAGTTTGAGAAAATTACAAGTTTAGTCCTTCAACTTTGAAAATTGGCGTAATGGCCTCTGAAAAATTGCAAAATGGCAATTTTGGTCCTTATACTTTCGAGAGTGTCACTTATGGTCCCTTGAAACAAGTTTTATGAATTGGCGGCTTAGGCCCTCAAGTTTCGAATTTACACCAAGGTCCTCAAGTTTAAAACCCTTTCACTTAATTTTGGACCCCGCCCAACCTTCGGCCCCTGTCCAAATTACATTGTGAACCCCTTGGATTATTATATCCGTCAAATCCTTGGTCAAATCCAAACACCCGCCAAAGTCTTTATCCTCTCAACCGCTTCACCTTCACATCTCCCCATCCCCCTCCTCACTAATCACTCAAACCTGTTCCCCACCCACAACTAACATCCAAAGAGCATTTAATGAACCTTCCCCTCACTCTTCCTTATCCGTCAGTGAGAGTTTTGGCGCCAAAAATCGTTTTGAATGGTTGAGATCATTTTGAGCAAATCCAATGGCTAGGATTGATGGGAAACAATCAGATGAGAGAGACAAAGACTTTGGGTTATAAAGGAAGCAAAAGAGAAGGATGCAATATAGTCTACTAGTTTTTAATTTTATCTCAATGTCGGAATTCTCACGAATTTTATCATATAATTATACCAATTCCCCCGTTTTTGGCCAAAATTTTTTTGGAGTAAGTGTTTTACACTTTCTCATTTGGTTATCATCCGCCTTGTCTAATAAACTAAAGGATTGGCTAATCCAGAGCAAACGGCTCTTGGTAAAGATATCTCAAATCCGTTGACGGCTTGCAATTTGCCCAAAATTGTATGGTATTCACCACCATATCCTAAAAAGTGAAGAGTTGGCTAGCCCGCAAGGTTATGGCTTGTGGTAAAGGCGAGGAAAATCCATAATTGGTAATCACTCACCAAAGATAATATTGATAATTTATCTAAGAGTTGGCTAGTCCGTAAGGTACGGCTTCGGTAAAGATAAATCAAACCGTTGGAAGTCGGTGGTTTGCTCAAAATCACATGGTTATCGGTGTACCATGGTTCTTACTTGAACCAAACATTTGGCTACTCCGTAGTAATGGCTTTTGGTAAAGAGATTAAAATCCATTATGTTTTCTCAAATCATTGCTAGGGACTAGCAATATCTCGATGTAGGATTGATGAGTGTCTAAATACTCATCATTTTGTACAAAATAAACTGCAAAATCATCTCGAAAACACTCAAAACACATCAAAATGATCAAAATATCACAAATTAGTGTTTTATGTGTTTTAAATGCAAAATATCAAAATCGATGAAAACATATCAAATTTGCAAAATTGCGCTTTAGTCCCCAAGTTTCAAAAGTTGTCAAAAGCAGTCCTGAGCACATAATTTCAAAAAGAAAAGTCACCAAAGGTCCTTTTAAAATCATAACTTGTCAAATTTAGTCCTTTGGTGAAAAATATAAAATTTTGAGAAAATTACAAGTTTAGTCCTTCAACTTTGAAAATTGGCGAAATGGCCTCTAAAAATTGCAAAATGGCAATTTTGGTCCTTATACTTTCTCGAGAGTGTCACTTATGGTCCCTTGAAACAAGTTTGATGAATTGGCAGCTTAGGCCCCTCAAGTTTCGAATTTACACCAAGGTCCTCAAGTTTAAAACCCTTTCACTTAATTTTGGACCCCTGCCCAACCTTTGGCCCCCTGTCAAATTACATTGTGAACCCCCCTTGGATTATTATATCTGGTCAAATCCTTGGTCAAATCCAAACACCCGCCAAAGTCTTTATCCTCTCAACTGCTTCCTGCTACACATCTCCCCCTATCCCCCCTCCTCACCAATCACTCAAACCTGTTCCCTACTCCACAACTAACATCCAAAGAGCATTTAATGAACCTTCCCCCCCTCACTCTTCCTTATCTGTCAAGTGAGAGTTTTGGCGCCAAAAATCGTTTTGAATGGTTGAGATCATTTTGAGCAAATCCAATGGCTAGGATTGATGGGAAACAATCAGATGAGAGAGACAAAGACTTTGGGTTATAAAGGAAGCAAAAGAGAAGGATGCAATATAGTCTACTAGTTTTTAATTTTATCTCAATGTCGTTTTTATCTTAAATTCCTTATTTTAGTATAAAACTTGTAATCTCTTGTTAAATTGTATCACTTTAAAGTGTTTAAGTGTTCTAAGAATGATTTCAAGCATCAATCTCAGTTTATGATTACAATGCAAGTTTCTAGCTCACTGTTTCAATTTGCAATTTCAAAAACTTAAATACAAGTGTTTAGAAGTTTATTTTAAAACTCATATAAGCTTGTATAAGCTTATTATAGCTTTTGACAAGTTCACATTCAAGTTTCCACTCATTTTGATCTTTGGTCAACAAAAGTCAAACAGGGGTCAAAAATAGCAATGGAGATGGTCAATGGTTGATTCAGATGTGGAAATGGGTTGATTTAAGTTCATTTGGGTTGATAATTAGGTTAGTGGTTCTTGGTTCACAGTTGCAAGCCATAGTGGCTAATGGACCACTTGTAAGTTAATTCCAAATTTATAGCATAATCTGTTCTGGTGGTTTACAATAAGTCTTATCTGTTCAAATAGTTATATTTTAGTTACATTAACTTAGTTTGATCAATGGTTTGTGCTTGTTAGTGTTAGAATAGTTTCAATCTTCACAACAGTCATTTATAGGTGTGTTTGGTTTAGTAGATTAAACTGCATTATAGGTCAGTTCTTTGGTTGGTATTTGTTGTATCATGCTTGGTTTGTTTATTCTAGTGCATATCTGTCTTACTTTTGAACTTGTAACATGTAAAAGTCAAAATTGCACTTAATCACTCTAAACTGTCCACTGTTGTAATTTTAGGATTGGCAAATCCTTGTTTTGTGTTTAGACTTCATTAACAGTGATTGCATTGGGTTCATTACATCAAATAACATCAATCTCTGTCTTAAAATTGGATCCAAAGTTGGATAAAGTCAACTTTTCATTTTTAGTTCAAAAGTCAAAATATGAAAATCATGTTTTGACCAACCGAAAGGGATTTTTCTTGGATTCATTTTAAGCCTAAATCGATGAAACTTGTTGATTTGAAAACCTCACCTGGTCTACTTTCTTTTTGTCATTTTTACAGATTTTTGGAAATTTCCTTTAAGCCCTTAACAAGCTTGTGAACTTGGGCCTAGTTGCCACGCTTTCATCGTCTCAAGATTCACCGAGATTTTCTCGATTATTGCACTTTATGCACAGAGCTTATAAGAGCTTTCCATGGCCTGAATTTTGGTACACTTGGTCTCACCTAGGTCTATTGTAGGATACAAGTTTTGGTTTCGTGTTTCCAGCTTATTCAAGTGCTTATTTGCTCGCTTAAACTGGCACCCTCTAACTGCTTTTAAGCAAAATATTCAAATCATCAAATCTGTTAGACTTGCAATCCAGTGGTTATAACTTGTTGTTTTTGGTTGCATTAGGGTACATTTTAGCTTATTATAGCTTCTTATTCAGTTTGGTAGCTTTTTGATTCCATTTGCTTATCAAAGTGCTTATTTCAATAAGCACTTGGGCATCAGTTTCATTTTTATACACATAAGCACTTGTTTTTCTAATTTTCCTAGATTCCTAATATTATTCTAGAGTTTTCTTGAAATTTTCAGATTTTTCCAAGTTAATTTGCTATTTTTCTGTATTTTATTTAGTTTTTAAGCATTTTTAAATAGCATTTAATATAAAAAATTAAGAAAAGGTTCAAAAAAATAAGATTTCAATTTTCTTAGGTTTAGATAAATATAAAAAGTAAAAAAGTAATTTTCCATATTTTTCATAGTTTATTTTATAATTTTTAGCAATTTAATTAGTTTTAATAGTTTAAAATTCATAAAAATAGAAAATAATCGAAAAATACAAAATAGTTTTGAAAATTCTAGTTTGATATTTTAGACTTTTCCATTTCATAATTTTATTTTTCTAGCATTATTTCCTATTTTCTTGTATTTTAGGTAATTATTAAATAGTTAAAAATAGTTTTAATTAATAATAATTAGATAATTAGTTATAAAAATAATTTTCTTTTTCTAAATATTTTCTTTTATCATTAGGTTTGTAAAAATATCATTTTCATATTTTTAGGGTTAATATTGATTTAGTTTCACTTTTATTTTGACGTCACGTAGATTTTAATTTCGCTTTATAAAAACATAATCACAAAACATCATTTTAAATATAGTGATAGCGTTTATTTAATAGATTTTATCTTTTAATTTCCTTTAATTTACATTTAAGCCGTTTTAATTTGTTAGCTTTTCAGTTATAATTAATTCACAATCTCCTTTTCGCTCAAATCTCCCGATCACTAAACGCTTTGATAATCCATTGCACAACTCATTGGGACATAACGACTGGGAAACACTATACTCCTCGGATCTTCATTGCATTCGTGCTTAAGCAGTTTTAAGCTGGTTACGGTCCGCCATTCACAAGTGGCGGGCTTGTGTGATTTAGCTTGACTGTTTGGCACGCATCAGGGGCAGTACATGCTAAAACATTTTATTATGGACAATTACTTGTAAACTGAATGCTAGCCTTGACTGTATTATTGCATGCCTAAGTTGTTTATGCCATAAGTCCCCCACATCATGGACTACTAATCACTTGTTGTCGCAAGTGAGCGCAAATATTGTGGATAGGCCTATTGGGATTGACGAATCCCGTTTGTGTTAGCCAGATAGGTAACCAAATGCACCATATTTAAATCTCTAGGTATATGGCATAATACCTACACGGGGAAAATTATTTAATATATATATCGTACGATGATATATATACATAGTCAGTCGTGAGTGCCATGAGCTTAGAGCAATAATAACTATCAGGATGATGATTGTTTACATTGCAATTATACTATGAACTTTATTATCCACTACTTTTTACAAACCTATGAATTCACTCAACCTTTGTGTTGATACTTTTAGCATGTTTATCTCAGGTTCGAAAGGAGTTATCTGGCATGTGAAGGTGCACGAAAAATATTTTGAAGACGATGCATATGTTATCATTCGAAAAATATTACAGCTTTTATGTTGCACATTTTGTAAACTTGAGGGACCTCTTTGTAAACTCAGATATTTTAATCAAATGATAATTTATTTCAAAACGTCTCATTTAGAGTCGTTTTCTGTAACTTGTTCTGTGATCTATGAAGTAATACCCCAATGTCACAATCTTCCGCTCCGATAATTTTGGGGGTGTTACAAATTGGTATCAAAGCTTCAGTTATAGAGAACCAGGTTGCATTTGAGCCTAGACTATAACTACATATTACAGTTAAACTCGTATCACTCATTGTTGTCTTCAACATTCCGTGCACCATGCCTACTCCTTAACATAATACTATATTATTTATATAAAGACTGTTTATATAAACGATTGACTCAATATGACTGCGTATGCCTATTCAAGGCATTATGGCACAACCAGATATCCCCGATCATATACATTTTTGTGATCTACAAAAATTTCTTAGACATTGTAGTTCATACAATGGTCTCATTATTATTAAGACATTGTAAGTATACAATGGTTTTCCTTATATCTCAAACATCGTGAGATACACAATTGACTTAGATATATCTCAAACATCGTGAGATACACAGTTGACTTAGATATATCTCAGACATCATGAGAAACACAATTGGCCTAAATATATTTCTCGGTGTTGAGAGACACACAATAGTCTTATCTATATCTCATAAATTAAGAGACACACAATAGTTTTATCTATTTCTCAAACATTGAGAGATACATAATGGTCTTATTTATTGTTTTTCGACATTGTGAGTTGCACAATGATCTCACTGGTATTTCTCAAACATTGTGAGAAAACTTCTTCATAACTATGAACTCACCAACTCTTTTGAATGCTATGTCGATTTTCTCTGATTATTTTACTCCTCTTCTTCGAAGATGAGTGTGAACATTCATTCCATACTTTTGGAACACTTATGATGTCTCATAATACATCACCTTGTAACTCATCGATTAAGTATGAGTGTTGTGTCGGGAATTCTTAAGTAGGATGATTTAAAATATCCTTATTTAAATGGACTGGGACGGCTTTTCATTTAAATATAGAAATTGTAAATCACCGAACCATAAGTTTATAATTTTTTACTTACATAGATTGGGACGCTTCTTTATGTAAGTCACTTGAAACCCGACCTGGTGGAATCAGATGTTTCAAGAACAGAATTTCGTTGCTACAGACTTGATTATGCACGAGTCGCAAAAGTCTAAGTATTCCATATTGTTGAGCTAACGAACTTGTTACACTCTTGAGCTAATGGACTTAGTTCAGTCTCGAACTAACAAACTGGGTACGATATCCCATCATCCATCACATAAGCTCTCCCATGAGCTCCTCCCATTTGTTGACCATTATTTTGGGAATATCATTTCTCGAAATGTTCTAATTTTCCACATCCCATCACCGTTTGTTATTATTGTTGTTAATGTTGTTCTTTTTGCTATTGTTGGATCCTTGAGCAGTCTAAGCTCACACTACTTGATCCACTAGGTTATGAGACATCTAAATTGTTTCATCCACTATGAGTGATCAAACGAAGTTACGTTCTCTTTAATACTAAGTGGAAGTTCTCAGATGAACTTTTCCTATAACTTCTCATTGGTTGAGACCATCACTGGGCACACTACTGCCAACTTTTAAAGCGACGAATATAAGTGGTGGTATCAACACCACTGACAGCAAGGAAAATTCACCTTCATTTCTTGCACCTCATTCCGATGACAATGCTTCTTGATTATAATTTCTTCAACTTAGTCCAAGCAATCTTGTAAGTATTCTCAATACTAATAGATTGAGCAACAACATTTTACCCTGACAGCAATCAATGTGATGGTCATTGAATCCATAGTTTGTGCAGGGTGAAAAAGGCTTAGCCTTTTGTCTAAATGCTTGCTTAGAAGACGAAGCAACTTGAAAGGGTTGAGTCTTTTATTTTGCTTGTGCATTCAGGGATGCAATGTAAGATTTGTGATCTAAGGTTCTGTGATCTTCCTTATTGAAAATCATGCAAAACATAATCCTATAACAATCATTAGTTGTGTGATTTGGATAATTGCTTAGTTTACATTTCATTCAGGAAGCTGTTTTGGACTCCTTAATCTTAGATTGAGAAGAGTTTTTAGAGGATTCTAATTTCTCACTCAGCTTCCTAATAAGTTCAGCCAATTGATCAACTTTAGAATCAGTTTCATTGGTCCTTTCATCAGTAGGGATCAAAGGTTTGGAAGATTCAGTAGTAACTGAGTCTTTGTTTTGGTTAGTGGAAGGTCTTTTCAGGATAGATCTTCTAAGCCCTGATCTCTCTTTTGGAGAGTGTTGGGAATAGACCAAGGGTGTAAGGTCTGAACTGGTGAGGCTCCCTGAAGGAATTTTAGTGGAGGTAAAGGTGTGTGGGTTTCTAATTCAGACTCATTGATGGACTCAGTTTGACTGGGTTCATCAGTGACTCTAAGCATTTCTTTGATAGCATGACTTTCAGGTTCCAAGTTTTTCTAGTGTTAAAGTTACGCAACTTACTGTCTGGGTTGACTCTCTCAACCAGTCACTGTACTTTGGTTTTAATTCTTTTTCAAAGGAAATGTCAGTAGGAGTGAAAGTTTTTCACTTTGATTATTACTTATGTACTCAATGAGTTGATCTTCTCCTAGGACTCTCTTTTTAGTGCTAGCAATAAGATTGTAAACAGACTCATAAACTCTAGGATTTTTAGTTGTCCAACTTTCAATAATGATTTTTTCTTTCTTAAGTTCTTCTTGAAAAGCATGATTTTATTTCACAAGTTTAGTGTTTTGAATTTAAAGTATGATAGCTTCAAGTTTGGCTTATTTTAAAGCAAGAAGTTCATCTCTACACTTGTTTAATTCAAAAGTAAATTTACTGTATTTTGAAAATAGATTTAATCTTTGCTCTTCAAAAAAATTAAGATCCAAATTAATGTAGCTTAAATAAGATTGCCAATCAGAATCATCATCCATAGATAGTAAGATATTTACCTTTCTCAGGGTGATGTTGACCCATCTCCATTTCTTGCATGACTCTTTCCAACAGTCAGCTTTTCATCTTCTGCAAGTGCCATCAGTGCACTGACTCTTACTTCATCATCAGAGGAAACATTTTCTTTATCCCAATCAAAGGTTTCAGCTACAAGCCCTTTATTCTTTCCCTAAGAAAGTTTAGGGGTCTGTGTAGACTGAAGAGTTAATGGTACAGCCTCAAGGAGTGCAAGTTTAGTTTTAGCTTTTCTATACTTGGCTTCAAAATCTTTTTGATCCTTTTGATCATTTTTGTTTTAAAAATTATGAGATGACTGAAGCATTTTTGGTTGAAACTTCCTAGTTCCTGAGGAAGAATTGTTTCCAGAAAATTTGTATGAAGGTTCTAAAGTGATTTTTGAAAAACAATCTTTTGCAAAATGATCCTTTTTACCACATTTAAAACATTCGGTGCTATCACTTACTTTGGAACCAGAAAATTTTGACTTATTTCTTTTGATTAAACGTTTTGAGTTTGCAAGGAGTGCCCTCTCTTGAAATTGAATTTGCAAGCTATGAACCAAGTCAATCCAATTTTGTTTGGCTATTATACAGTTAATGACTGATTCCATTATATCATCAGGGAGACAGAATATAATGGTTCTTTTGAGGCATTCGTCCTGATTGACCACCCTTCTCTCATCAAGAGTCCATTGAGCTTCAGGCTTAGGTAAACCTTCAGCTGTTGTAGGGACAAATGGACCATCATTAATAAACTTGATGTAGTATGGTTCCATACCGGTTAAGTAGCAAAGCATGCGCTTTTTCCACTTATTGAACTTTCCAACTTCCAGTCGGGGAGCAACAACTGAATAGCTTCCTCCCTTTTTGTCGACTAGTGGGGCACACAACTATCAGCCATGGTAGGATCTTGATTTTAAAAACTTAGAGGCTCTGTAATTGAAAAGTCTTATAAACTAGAGACTCTGATACCACTTGTTGTTCCGGTTAACTTGGTTAAAATTAACTACAAAGTTAATCTATCCAAGCTCCATGACTTAGCAATGCTATGAGAAATTCTTTGTTAAGTTATAAAAGTAAAGTAAAAGAGACAGTTTTTCAACATTTAATTCTATTTGCAATTAACAAAGAATTATACCCAAGTGTTTGCGGAACAACACTTAGGATTGAATGACAAGTATGGTAAATCTTCTCTCTAAACATAAGCTAAGCTTAAGTACAACTATGCTAACCAACTGAGATATTCTCAGGAATTTAGTTGTATTTGGAGGAGAGAAAGGTGTTTGTGAATTTCAACGCATTAAGTGCACAAACTTGTTGACCTTTCTACTCCTACTTATGATCCTATTTATACACAATGGTTTACAACTATTATTGAAAAAGATAAGATAACCTAAGCTAGTTTGGAAAAAATACTTGCATATTTTGTCTCTGTTACAATGCCTAATTTAGGAATGGGAAAATAGTGCTTTCTAAGTAGCAGCGTTGACACTGCTCTTGGTCTTTAGCCTTTCAGGGAAAGTTTGACCTTTGCTTGATAAGGAATTCCCCTTAGTCGCTTGAAACTTATCCCACCTTGTCCCGCCTTTACTTTAGTCTTTTAGCCTTCAGGTCTCTTTAGTCTTTATGTCTTTAGTCTTCATAGTTGTTTATGTCTTCAGTCTTTATAGTTGTTGAGGAGACTTGGGGTTCAGTGAGTTATTATCATCACTCACTGAACCCATCATCTTCTTCTTTGGCTCAGGTATCATTCACTGAGTCCCGCCTCACTGACTGGAGAACCTTTCTTCTTAGGCTCGTCATGAGCTTCTTAAAGATGACTAATTGAACAATTGTTCATTTAGTGACTTGCGTTGTTTAAGGTTATTAAACACTTAGGTTATTTTATCTTCAAATCCTAGGTTAACGGAGTTTAGGAATTCACTGACCCAACAATGACCCTCATGATTTGCACCTTACTACTTTGAAGTGCATTAGTCGCTATGTTCGTGGTACTCTTGATTATGGTCTTCAGCTTCATGCATCAACTATGTTCAGCTTATTTCCTATATTGATGATGATTAGGCTAGTTGCCCTGTTACCTCCGTAGCTCTACTTCCGGGTATTGTATGTTTCTTGGTGATAATCTTTTATCATGGTGAGACAGAATATCGTGGTGTTGCTAATGTGGTTGCTGAGATTGCTTGGATCCGCAATTTGTTACGTGAGTTGCATGCTCCCTTATTTACTGCTACTTTGGTTTATTATGATAATGCCAGTGTTGTTTATATGTTTGTGAATCCAATACAGCATCAGCATACCAAGCACATAGAGATTGATATTCACTTTGTTCTTGATATTTTTGCTTCAGGTCAAGATCGTGTTCTTTATGTGCCTTTGCGCTTTCAGTATGCAGATATATTTACTAAGGGGATTCATGCTGCTTTGTTTCTCGACTTTCATTCTAGCTTGAACGTTCAAAGACCTTTCGCTCAAACTGCGAGGGTGTACTTGTTTAGCATATCTTAGCCCAACTTATATTTAGCATGGTCCTAGCCCAGTGATTGCATGGCACCGACATCTGTTTTGTATATATACATTCAATTGCATTGGTATTGATTTATAAGGAATTATCTTAATCTAATATTAGGTTCACCTCATAAGACTTATTCAGTTTTTTTTCTTCTATTTTAGCATTCAAAATTATTTTTACAAGAACTTAATCACGCGATCAAGTATAGAGTCGTGCTAGTCGAAACTAGTTGTCTTTCCATCTTTTTCATAGTGTTTAATTAATTGCCTTAGAAAAATATTGTAAAATTCTTTTTGAAGCATATGAAAAAATAGAAGTTGTGTAACGTTCATATGAAAGCGTAATAACAATAAGAGATTTTTTTCTCCTCCTGGAACTATAATCTTGTTATATACTGTATCGATTTGTAAAAGGAATAAATGAGAGTGAAGGAAAAAGAGTAACCTGAAAATATAAAATAAAAATGATGTGTATACAAGACCAAGTGTTACGGAGTATTTGTTTATACTGTATAGAAGGAAACATGCAAGTACAACAACCACATTGAAAAAATATCAAATAAATACAAAAATCACATTTACAAAAACAAAGTATTTGTAATCAAGGAAACAACCAAAAGAGGTGCAGTGAGATTTTATTTGACTTTAGCTTTGGTAATATCGTTACTGTTCTCGTCATTTTACGATCTTTTACCTCTTTGGAATTATGTTGATCAAAGTGATTTTTTGTTTCATTAATCATTGTATTATATATTGGGTAAAGTTAAAATAAAAATACAAATATTCATACCAAGAACATAATGATCTTTTTTTTAAATATTTCTCGATAAAATTAAAAATAATTTCTACAAGCTCGCGTATGTTGATGCATTAAAAAGTTATGATTTTTTTTCAAATTTTAAGTTTTTATACATTTATCTAATGTACAAAATACAAATTTTTGGTGCACAAAAATAATTTTGATGCACAATTTTTTAAACTTGTTATAGTGCGATGCGCAATAAAAATTTGATGTAAAAATTCAAAAGAAGTTGGGTACAAAAATGATTTTTGATGCATAAAAAAAGATTTAATGCACAAACGTTTTTTTTCAAAATTCTTTTGGCAAAACTATCCACTTTTAGAAAAACTTATTTTACAACTTTTTACAAAATACCCGATTTTGTAAAATTCTTTTGAATTTTCGAGAATATATATATATATATATATATATATATATATATATACTATATTTCAAAGCTACCCGACGGCGGGCATGACTTATAATTATTGTTAACATATTTTACTATATCGAAAGAAGATGGGTAATCGTAGAAGTTTTTGATATGCATTTAAGTGTTTTGTTTGTTAAGCTAAATATTGTTGTTAAAAATTGTTTATTATACAAAGTTTTTTTTAAGCACAATACTAATGTTAAGATTCTCTAATGTTTGTCTCTCATGTTTTGTCATGTTGAGCCAATTAAATGTAAGTATATAAAATAGTAAGGCCATCACTAAATAAAATATGGGCCCCATTTATTTACTCTCTCACAAAACCTTAACTTGAGAAGAACATGATTGACTTGAAAATGAGAGAATCTCAATCCTTGTCAAACTCGTATGTATTGTTTATTTAGTTTTGGGAGTACATGTGAAAACAAAGAAAACAAATATTACCAACATAAAGGTGGAAAGATGGGTCATAGGTGCCTTGGACGGGTCAAAACGGGTTACTTTGTGAAATAGCTCAAATTGTTTAAGGGATGTATACAATCCAAAACAAAAACTTAAAAAAAAATGAGGTAATTAATAAAACTTTAGTAATTGAATTTTTAAAAATTATAAAGAGTTAAGTGTAAATATTATAAGCCTCCATATTTTTAACTTTGGATGATAAACAAATACTCCCTTACTTTGTACCATTTATACTTTATATCTTAAAAAATACAATGTATATGTTGTTTTAAAATAACAACATATAAATTTGCATAAGATTATAAGTATCAATTTTTTTACAATATACGTTCAATAAAGACTAATTTATTTCATTTTTAAATGTTTAACCTCTGTGGACACGAGTTTTACATTTTAAATACGGCTAAATTACTGAAAACGAGAATATAATTATCAAATTATAAGCACGGGTTACTTTAATATAAAAATAAATATATGCGATTGTACTTATGACAATGGCTCATGTAATTCTTATTTAGTTATATAAGGATATCTAGAAAAACATTTTTAAAAAAGTTTAAGGAGTATACTTTAACTTTATCAACGCTCATTATAGCTATTAAAAACATGCATCATGTGTACAACATAATATCAGTAATGAAATTTAAATAATAACATCAACATCTTGTCACCTAAATAAAATTAAATTTTGAGTTACCTAACGGAAATTTTTACAAATACTTTACAAAATTTTAATGGATATTAATGCATAATGAAAAACTCATGATAAGATAACAGACTTATCACAATCATCATTAGAAATTCTTATATATGATATATCAAATAAAACGTTAAAATAAATTTGGTTTATGTAAACTTAATATGTGCATCTAAACTTATAACTATATAATTATACGCAATTACATTTAAAGACACAATATTCAGTATTAATACAGAATAATTTCTTTTGTCAAAACTCCGTATATACACGGGTATTATAATTAATTATTTGTATAAAGTATTTACAAAAGATAACTTTTGGATCACAAAATAGAAACCATGTTATGTCGAATTTTTTGACAACATAATGAAGTAGGCATGACCTTGATGGTGTAAAGGACCATAAATACAATCATGTCGTATGTTTTTGTTGGTTACTTTTATGTCACTTTTCCTTTTTTTTTTTTTTTAGTGATATAATTAAATAATTTAAAATAGGTAATGAGGTTGAGTAAAGTTTGATGGGTTAATGTGATGGAGTTAATGCAGCCCCACCAGACACGCTGATTACTCATTACTCCTCTTCGCTTTTCCCGACTTTTATTCAAACTCAAATTGTTACACTTTTCATTTTACATATCTCTAGTAGTTTAAGTTTTAATAAATAGTTTTTTCCAACGAATGATGATTTCGTAATTTTAAAGTTTCAGATTTTCAAAGTTACTGTTTAATATTGTTGCTTTCGAAGACATTAGCAATATATGAAGTGATTTTTTGTTTTTTTCCCCTTTATTTTCAATATCATTGGTAACATATCGACTGGTTTTTATGTATAAAATTCAACTGTAAGTTTTCAAATAAGTCACTGTCGAGATCCAAACACAACGTGGACCTATTTTCATTCTAGAAATTCTTTATTGCAATCTTTCCCATTTTTTCAATGAAATTGAAACTCATAAATTTAGGCACGTGGTTTGCAATTTTAACAATCCATTTGGTTGATTCGTTTGTGAACTCTAGAACCTTTTTTTTTTAAATCACTGGAAATTTTTGGTGAATGTCATTTAAGTTTGCTTTCCGAATTAAGAAAAGTTTGAGTATATTTAAGATTTAAAATCATTTGAGGACAAAAGATTATTTACGGGATCAATCTCCATCATCCATTTTTATTTGATCTAATGGATGAGATTAATTCAACAATTAAAAAAACTCACTTTCATCCTCTTTTTTCAAATATTAATAACTTTCAAACCGTTAATCGCTCAAAAAAAAAATATCATCATGACAGTTTTTAATTATCTTTCATAGATAAAGACTTTGATATACTTTAAAAACAAAAAAATTAAGTATTTTTACGCTTTTTAAGTTTTTCGCTTTTTTACGTTCTTGAAATTTACATTAAAAATCATATACGATATAACACTATTAGTGTATATCATATATGATATTAGTGTTATATCATATATGAGATGTATATCATATGTGATTTATTATATATGATTTAACAATAGTATCACATATGATATTACATATCATATGTGATTTAACAATAATATCACATGTGATATTCAAATTAACGTTAAATCATATACGATATTTCAAGAAATTCCAGGTTTGAAAAAAGACGAAAACGTGAAAAACGATTTTTTCTTTTTTCGAAAGACATTAAAGTCTTGCCTGCATGAAGATAATTAAATACTGTAACGATGGTGTAATTATTTTTCTTAACGATTAACGGTTTAAGAGATATTTAAATTATAAAAATAGACTAAAATACACCGTTGGTCCCTAAACTCAGACGGAGGATCGCGATGGGACTAACCTCGCCTTTTCATCGCCACGGGTCCAAACAAGTAGCCATTAAATCTGGGATTGGTCCTCGACAAAGTCAAACTCGATTTTGTTTTGTAGTCAAGGGTATTTTAGTCCATACACATTTATACTTTTATAACACATTTATGTTTTACCCTTCATCTTTCATCATCTTCATCATCTACCCAAATCATTCATCTCCCGACATTCATCATCTCCCAACAATCATCCCGGAAAAAAGCATTGATGAATCAAACGTAATTATCATTGATAGTATTCTTGTGTTGGGTTGTTTGTTATGTCAATGGTTACAAACACAATTGCTAATTCTTGAGTGCGCCTTTTTTAAGTTCCATCTAATATATGTCTTCAATCCAATTAAAGAAACAGGAGCCGCTTGCAGTTTTGGATCCTTAGTAAGATAAGGTCACGCAAATTAGAACGCTATATAGGTATGGCCCTCACCATGACTATGAAACAAAGTTTTGCAAATTCAAAGCACCTTTTCTACCTTCCTTCACACGTTTCTATTTTATGACTCCAATTTTTGCAATTTAATGAACTTCTTTACACATATATGTCTAATGTGATTGCTAAACGTGGGCTACTCATAACATCCACTATAACTTTAGTACTCCTAATCTTAATACGATTCAAGCAGTGCATCTAGTAATAGTATAATTCAGGCTAATTGATCACACTTAAACAATGGCATCCTCAACCACAACAAGGAAGTTCCGAATAGCTATCACAAGTATTTGCCGACTATAATTTCTTGGTTATAAGCTGAAGAACATATTAGCGAGTTTAGATCGACTATAAAGTAGTGTGCTAGCTAGCTAGAAACGCATAGGCCCCACCATGACTATAACTCCATAATTCCCAGCTTTAACAAACCTGTAATATATATTATTGATATGTTGGATAAGCTAAGAAATATTGAAGACACATGCAAGTATGCAACAAAGAAAACTATAACTCCTGTTTCTTTACCTGGAATATATATTATTGATATGTTGGATAAGCTAAGAAATATTGAAGACACATGCAAGTATGCAACAAAGAAAACTACTTCCTTCACATACAAAATAATATTTCAAGAACTCATTTTATATAACAGTTATGAATGAAATACTAATAAAGTTTCACTTTATTCAAACCTGGTTGTGCTTGTTCTTTGTAAACTGAATTAACCATGATCAAAATTATTGCAACTGTGATTATCTCAATGCTTTTTAGTGTTGATAATCATTTTGGCGCCATGTAATTGAGTTTGGCGCCTTCCTGTGAGTTATGAGATCTGACTTTTTTTATTTGTTAAAATGGGCCAAGGAGTAAGCACTAAGAACCTATCTAAGGGCAAATATGGAAACTACATATGCTAAGCTACTAATGGAAACAGAAATCAAAACAACTTCATCAATCACATAAGCAGAAAATCAAATTAGAAAGAGCTTACTTGAAAACTCGAAACCTGATACGAGGCGTAAAAGACTAGACCCCAACTTGAGAGACCTTGCAGCCCTATCAAAACAATTTTTTGATTTTTTTTCTTTTTGGAAATAATGAAACCACTTATTGAAAATGTTATTTTTGATTTTTACTAATTTTTAAAACGACTAAAAATGACTTAAAAAGCTAATAGAAAATCGACAAAAACTGTTTTATAAAACTGTTTTGATAGATAAAAAAAAAAACTTGAAATCTTAAATCTGGTTTGACATAATAAGAGCTATGATATGGAATGCATCTAAAACAGATTCTAAACGAGAAAAACTCAAGTATGACTAATCTAAAACATTTTAACTATGAAAAGTAGACAATTCCAAACACTCCTTAAGTATTACTACAAACAATTTAAACTTGAAAATTTGGTGAGATTGGATTAATACAGGATTTGAATGAACCAGACAATATGAAACTTAAACCATTAACATCTTAAAATCAGAAATGACTCAAAAATTTGCTTGACTTTAAAACTTTGACTTTAGTTGACTTTTTGAGAAACATGAATTTAGGACAAGTTAAAGCTAAATTAAGCTCACATAAGCTTGTATAAGCTTATATGATCCTAATTGAACAGTAAATAACAGCTTAAAACAGATTATAAGCAATAAGAGCTAATGACAAATGATTGAAAAATAAAAGAGAGATTTGCATTAATTAATTAAAATGAGGTTACAATTCTTAAATCTGAAATTACAATTTATCTAACTTATCGAAACATTTAAAACGACAGAATTAAATGGCAACACTTTTCTAAAGACAATGAAAATGGACCAATTTGCTCTTGGAAAGAGTAGTTAAGATCTTATAAGAAACAATATTTGCTTATTTTCTTCTTCTTGAGACGACATATAACTTATACACAATGTGTCAAAGAAACTCGAACTCCCATTGGGATAAAGGCCTCTTAAGAAACATGATTTGTTGCTACCTTCTGATCTTTACAGGCTCTTGTAGGCTCTAGAAACGTTGCAGGAAAGATACTCTTATCTGTTGCACTACTACTATCTTTAAACTTTGGTTAGTTTGATTTTCTCTGTTTTCGAAAGTTCTTTGGGATTCCATGTATGCTATCAGTGAGCAAATTCAAAAGCGTGGAGCTGCCACCACTCCACCTGCATTTTCATTTTCTTTCTAAAGAGTTGTCTCATAGAAAACAGTTAAGTGTATGTGAGATATAGACTGTAACTTCTTTATGTTATGGTAAGGTGTGCAGATGTTCATCAACAGATTTTTTCCAGGATGATTGTTGGGGAGATGAATGATTTGGGTAGATGATGAAGAGGATGAAAGATGAAGGGGTAAAATATAAATGTGTTATAAAAGTATAAATGTGTATGGACTAAAATACCCTCGACTACAAAACAAAAATCAGATGTTGACTTGGTCAAAGGACTTGTAGCGAGTGAAAACCTTGAAATAGGGACCCCCGACGATGAAAAGGGCGAGGTTCGTCCCATCGCGATGAACAGCAACAAGTTTAGGGACGAACGGTGTATTTTAGTCTAAAAAATATGTGAAATAATAAAATGGTTTTAATCTCAGTCATTGATTTCTTTTTAAATGGATGGTAGAGATGAGTCTCTTGGTATGTAAGAAAAGTTTTGTATGTAAAATAACTCTCCTCGAATATTTAATACGTATGCAAAAAAATTTTTTTACTACAATCTTATTATTGTGTGTCTATATATATATAGAGAGAGAGTTAGGATCAAATAAAAAGATTACTTAAAATAAAAAGGAATAAAGAAGAACTATAACCGCAAATCTGAGATGCACCGACCAAAATTAGATGCATCCCTATAATCTTAGATGCATTATAACGCACCATAGTGTGTTTTATAGCTTTTAATCATATGCATATACGTAAATTAGATGCATTTCATGATTTCTCTTGTTTTTTGTTCCTCTGCACGTGCCAAAATCATGAAAATCAATTTGCACTATCTATACATCAAATTAAATTTCGAAACTCAAGATGTTGCATCTATATGAATAGAAATGCATCTAATGCAAGTCGTTGCATCTCAAATGCGTGGTTTTGCTCACCACTTCTTATTTTAATTTACTTCACCGGATCCCTACTATATATATATATATATATATATATATATATATATATATATATATATATATATATATATATATATATATATATATATATATATATATATATATATATATATATATATATATATAGTGAGGATGAGTCGGATTTTTAATTAATGCGGATGCGAGGATTGATCCGGACCGCCATTTCGAGATCCGATCTTGACTTTTGTAAAAGTCAAGATCTGCTTATCTTCACAGTAGCAATTAACCATGTAAACGATTTTTAATTTTTTCCTTTTCAATGATCCTTACTATTGTTATCTTCTTTCATTTTTAATTTTTCTGATTTTTCCGAGCAATTTTGTTTTTTTGATTATGAGTTCTACCGTGATATTAACGATATTATGAGTCCCACGTGATATTAACAATTTTACTTAATTTCACCGCTTTTTATTACGATATTAAGAAAACTTACGGTGATATTAAAAAATTAACTTTGATATTAAGAAAACATGTAAAAGTAACGTGATATTAACAATTTTACTTAAAAGTTACTTTGATATTAGAAAAAACTTAATATCACCGCTAGTTTAGAAACTACGCTAGCCTTTAGGTGAAACTCATGCTAGCCTTAGTGAAACTACCGCTAGCCTTAGTTAGTAGTGATATTAAGAAAGCTTAATAATTACGGTGATATTAACAAAATTCATAATATCATTGTACCTTTTAACCATGAAAATGATTTTTTGAATTTTTTTCAATGATTCTTAATAAATTGTTGTCCTCTTTTTTTTTCTTTTTTTTTTTAATTTTTCATATTTTTTGAATTATTTTTTTTTGAATATTCTTGTGATATTATCCGCACCATCCCTACTTAAAATGTAATCCGCACCGATCCCTTCCCTATATATATATATATATATATATATATATATATATATATATATATATATATATATATATATATATATATATATATATATATATATATATATATACACACACACACACATATATATATATATATATATATATATATATATATACACACACACATATATATATATATATATATATATATATATATATATATATATATATAGGGAATATATTAGCTACAATTTATTGTAGCCAATTGGTTACAATTTTGTGTTATATATGGGTCCCTGATTCTTTTCTCGGGTCCAGTTTATTGGTAGTGTATTTTGAGGAAGGATTGTAGCCAATTGGCTACAAAAATTTAAGCTTTGAATAAGCTATTAGTTTACGTTTTGATTGAATTAAGTAGTTTAAGCTTTTGAATAAGCTATTAGTTATGTTTTGATTGAATTAAGCACTTATTATTTTGATAATATTATGCATCACATTTGATATCGTATGTGATATCACATATGATATATCACATGTAATATCACATTTGATATTAAATGTGATATCACATGTGATATGTATATGTTACATACAGCACATGTGTTATATCATATGTGATCATAAGAACATGTGCTTGGTATTTCATTTTTACTTGATCACTATTTTTATTTGTGCTTTTTGTTTTTTTCAGAACTGAATGCTTTGAAAACTCCTGAATCATTTTCTACTCACTATAATTTTGATACTCCTGGTGGAATGGTTTATTATATTTCTAAAGTTCATGTGGACGTTTTACTAGCTAAGGGCAATGTTTATAATTCAGTTGATGAGTGCATTAGTGCGTATATGAAATATGCTTCAAAAGCAGGGTTTGTGGTTAGAAAATCATGTCAGAAAAGGTTGAGGAGCGGTATTGTTAAGCAAAAGTTTCTAGTGTGTAATAGGGAAGGCTGTCCTAAGGGAATTCATTTAGACACACTAGATTTAGAGAATAGCGACAAGCAGAAGAGAAGTTCGAACTTGCATATCACAGGTTGCAAAGCACGTGTTATGTTTGAGTTGATTCATGGTTCTACAAAGTACAAGTTGACTATTTTGATAGTATATATAACCATGAGCTTGAACGTAAAGAATATAAGCATTTGTCAAAGACCAAAAGGCAGTTAACATATCTTTGAGCGCTTTTTATTATTAAAGGCGCTAGCGTGAATATAGGTGTAACGAGAGCTCATCACTTGTTGACTAGTCCGAAGGGATCGTGTTGCTTGTTCATGGTACAACTGTTGACTTTAAGAACTTTTTAGAGTATGAATTGTTATATAGGCGATAGTGATGCGCATATGCTTATAGCTAAGATGGAAAATAGAAAGAAGCATGTTCCAGATTTTTCGTTTGATTACTTGGTTAAGAATGCTAAGCTTTCTGCAATTTTATGGGCTGATGAAGTTTCCAAGTACAATTACAAAGAGTTTTGTGATGTTGTCTCTTTTGACGCTACGTACAGGACAAATAAGTAAGTTTTCCGTGATATATATCATATTTTATTGTATTACTTGTATTTTGTCTTCGTATTTTTTTTAACTATTTTTGTTTTTGTTTTTCGGTACAAAATGATGTTTGTTCCTTTTACAGCAATTGATAATCATAGGAAGTGTGTTACAGTTGTTGCAGGCTTGCTGAAGAATGAAACTACAAACTCTTATATTTGGTTGCTCAAAGCATTTATAAAAGCGTTTGGTAAAGCTACTAGTATCGTTGTGACTGATCAGGACGGGGCTATAAGAAAGGCGATTGAACAAGAATTTGCTGGATCGAAACACATATTGTGTATGTGGCATATTACACAAAAGCTTCCTGGAAAGGTATATTATGTGCTTTCTTGTAATTTTTTTGTTATATCATATGTGATACTTTATGTGGTTTCTTGTATTTTATTTGCTTTCTTGTAGTTTCTAATGATTTATCATATGTGGTATTTCATACTTTTTTTATTTGGTAAATCATTTGTTAAATCATATTTGATATTTGTTTGCAGATATGCTCAAAAATTTATGATAACACTGAATTTAATAGGAAATTCAATCAAATTGTGTGGAATATGTATATTGGTCCTGATGAATTTGAGTATCAATGGGGAAAGTTATTAGATGAGTTTAAGTTGCAGAATCATAAGTGGTTAACAAAGATGTTTCGCATACGTTCATATTGGATTCCTGCTTTTTTTGTGGACTCCCCTTTGTGTGGTTTGATGAGGACAACATCTAGGTCTGAGAGTGAGAATTCTTTTTTCTCTCATTACAAATTCTGATTTGACTCTCATGAAGTTTATGAATTGTTTTGAGACGTCAACGAAAAAACAGAGGCATATACAAGAGAGGTTAGATCATAAGTCGATTGATTTGGTTCCTACACTTAGAACCTATCTTAAGATTGAACGTCATGCGGAAAAGGTTTATACTCGTCCCCTTTTCGAATTGGTTCAAGCCGAAATATTTGCAGGGACATGGTTTTGCCAAATAGATACTAAAAGTTTGGTTGAAGGATCTGAGGTGTCTATTATTAAAGAGAAAAAGTTTGTTGATGAATTAATGGAGAAGAAGAAAGCTAAGAAAAAAGAGAAATCTAAGAAAAAATCTAATGATAATGATAAAAATGAAGAAGAAGAAGAAGAAGAAGAGCCGATTAACTTTTTTCATAGAGAAGATGGACTGTATAAGGTTTGTTAGTTTCTTAACCAGTTTTTTTGATGGTCTTTTAAGCCTTTTTTAGTATTAATTTTTATACTTTTATAATTTTGATAGGTCATATGTGATATATCATATGATATATCATATGTGATATATCAAATGATGTATCACATATGATATATCATATATGATTTTTGACTATGTATTAGATTTTTTGCATGAAGGTTTTGCGAAACATAGAAGATGGATCAGTTGTTTGTTCCTGTTAGTTATTTGTTAGAGTTGGAATATTATGTAGACACATTTTTTGTGCCTTTAAGAATGCGAATGTTGAAGTGATTCCAAATCAATACATCATGAGGCGTTGGACAAAGAACTTAATACATGCTGGTTTGAGGAACAAAAGGAACATGTATGGTGAGAAGAATGAGATTGTTGAGAATTATGCAAACGAGGCTACTTCTATTGTTGATCACTGTGTGCATATGTTAAGTAAAGATGAGACAAGGTTATCTGCGTTTATTGAGAAGTTGAAGTTGCTAAAGATAGATGTCGAAGCTGATTGCCCGAATCCTCCATAAAAGGACAAGCTTTGTTAATACAAATAAGCCGTGAAAATGTTTATTTATATTTTACGATCTTCTAATGTTTTGTCGATAACAAATATAAAATCATTTTAACGAAACAAATAGAGTACGTAAATAGTTTGAGTTAATAGTTTTCTAACACACTTACGCTTTCACATAAAACACTAAAACAAGTATAAGTGATTTTATGATTTAGATACATATGTACAACAACTAGTGTTTACATATTGGGTTAAACATATACTTAAACTAAGTATACTAAAATGGGTAAAAACTAAGTGTATGCTAAATTGGGTAAATACAAGGATACACTAAATGGGTAAATACTAGCAAATGGTTTTGACCCATAACCCATGGTTTTATATATACCACTTAACCAAGTTCATTGTATCTAGAAAGAAAACCATGGATCAACCCATAACCAAAAATACCCATGGGCAAGAGAGCGGACCACGGATCCCTAGCTTTGTGCTAGCGGATCCCTTGTGGTAGGGATCCGTGGATCCGGGAAAGTAGAGAATTTCTCTATAAATAGAGAGCCATTTCTTCCTCTCTATGTGTGCTTTTACATATACTTCCCAAAGTATTCTAACCCTCTAACCTCGAGATCTAAGTGATCTATGTAGTTTGTCTTTTGTTTTTGTGTGATCTACTAGGTTCCTCTTAAAGGAAAGATCACCATCTCTTGAAGACGTGCAAGCTCAAAGTCCATGAGTTGCCATGCTTCGTCATCATCACGACTACTAAGGTTATCTTGTTGATAGTTCTTCCTTTCTCCATAGATGTTGGGTTGAAGGCATTAGTGTCACAATTCTCAATTTCCGGTCATTTCTCAAACTCAATATTCTTCATATTAGTTCATGCATGGTTTTGCATTTCACGATATTCTTCATATTAGTTCATGCATGGTTTTGCATTTCACGTTAAACACATAATTTCCTATTAAATAAACGCTATCGCGTAATTGATTATTCTGAACAATTGATCCGATAATTCCAAAAAAATTATCCCGACATATTTTTATACTCATATTAAGATTATAAAAATAATATTATGAGTTTACCCAGTGTTTTAAATTTATTTTGTATATAAATTGTTATATTTATATAATTACGACGGTTCTCGTAAATACTACACGATAGTTATTATTTCACTCAAATTTTGCAAGAAATGTATTTTTATAATCTTTATGACTTCAATATATTTTATTTTGATCCGTTAAAATTTATTGTTAGCTAACGCTACCCTAAATGCTTAAATAAATATGCAAGTTATTAATTATCCTTACTTAATTACACATTTACTCTACATTAATATATTTAATTACCACTAAATGTAACTAGTTCCTTTTCTTTTTATGCATGTCGACACAAGGGATGAGTCACTTAAAACTTCACTAAATATCTTATACATTAAATCATATTATACTACATATCAAACACATACAACACAATATTACTAAGTGTAAAAGATCATTTATCCTCTCTTCCTCTCTTCTCTACAAACCGGCCACCCTTGAGGACAAGAAGGAGATCACATTTTTTTCAAGACAAGTTAATTATACAATCTAGACACACTCTTAGTTTAGGTTTTGCAATAAAAACCTAGGGTGTTAGGATTAACCTTTGTTCACTTCACCTCATCAAGTAACTTGTAAGCATCACATATTCATTTTTATCTTTCATACTCATTTTATGTTCATATTATCATGTTTGGGTAAAACATACAAGTTATATGATGTCTATACCACTTAAATTGTTTATAAGCTATATAAATTCATATATGTTATCTTATAATTACTCCTTGATATATATCACTTTTGGTGATGCCTAGGAACCCATGACACCCTAAGAAGGTGTATGGTAGGATTAGAATAGCTTCGGAGTTGGTTTGAATTGGTTAGAATAAGTTATACTGAGAAAATCCATTTCGACAACTATATATTAAGGTCGATCATTTCGTGAAATCTGGAAATTCGACAGTTGGTAAAAATTTTGGGCTAGATATTTGGAAAATACACTTTAACACGAAACGGCGGCTTGAGCGGATTAAAGCGGAGTTATAACGAAGAAGTTATGCTATTTTCAAATTTGGCGCGAAAACTATAAATCCGAAATTTCAGCATGTTATTTTAACTTCTACGAGTCAAAATGAATCTTAAGCGTTATTAAATGTGTCAACTTATCAAAATATATTAGTATATATTATCACGATTCCGAGGATATATAAAACGTGAAAACGGACTTATAACGACTAAGTTATTCACATTTTAAACAAGTTGCAGTAACTATTTTATATAAGCATAACTAATATATTTTCTAATAGACAAACATATCGGCCATGAAATGACCATGTTGAGGGTTTTTTAACATTGATGGAGTACTTTTTATAAACGATGTCTTCTAGTAAAAGTAAATTCGCCTAGCCTATTTTCCAAAACGTCCAACCGTTCGTCAAACGGAGTTGTAACGAGTTAAATACGGTCACTTAAACTTTGCCGAAAACCACCCTTAAACAATATTTCGGATACAAGTACCCTACTTTACCTATGTTTTTCTCCATGATCGAGACCTCTATGATGAAAATTTAAATGCTAAAACTTTGAGATAATGATACAAGCTTCCCAAAACCGTTGAGTTTGTTTCCTAACAATCGATGTGCACCATTTTACGACTAGCTGTTCGAGGCCATATAGTCACTTTCATGACTTGTCAAATTATATTATTTTGCAGAAAAGCTATAAATTCTTGATAAATCACTAAACGACTATCGTAGGATGTTGTTTTCAACGCAAATACTTGTAAAGTATTTTATAACATGACGAGATGTCATAAACATATATTTCGACGATAAACTTTATTTTCAAAAGTGTACAAGTGGTATGGATATCATATGAGTTTGCATGCGACATTGTTTCATGACTTATATTAGAGCATATCATTCATTAGGTTGCGGATGAGATTGCACCTCATTTCGATGTATCTACTTTTGTCATCATAAACATTGCATCGGTGAGTTTCATAGCCCTACTTTTATACATTTTGAATTACTTTTGGGGCAGATACATGCTCAACTATTTTCATTTACTTTCATAAGTACTCTAAACTTGTACTGATTACTGTGAGTTCATACCCCGCTTTTACTCGTTTAAATTCTTATAAACTATTTGGGGCAAGATACATGCTTATTTATCAAAACATTTAAACTCTTTTGCCAAACAACATTACTTATACTTTAGACTTGGTGCGTGAAGTGACTAGACTTAAACAAACATCCCAATATTTATATGTTGGAAGGCCATTTATTTGGATACACCAACGTGAGTCGTTGGAGGAACATCCCAACATTTATATGTTGGAAGGCCATTATATGGATACATTAACGTGTGTCGTTGGAGGAACATCCCAACACGAGTTGTTGGAAGACCCTTGTGGTGATATTTATACTTATAACTACCTTAATGCGCATATTCATGATTGTCATTCTATTTTAGGCAATGGGTTGTGAACACACGTTGCAAGTTTTGTATGGGCGGAACTTGGGCCTGAGTGGATTTACAATGCCTTTGCTTGAACTCATTTGGCAACGTGTGCATGAACATAAACTATAGATATTTTGGCGTGGATTGTGAACACACGGTTGCAAGTTTTGTATGGGCGGAACTTGGGTGAGGTGATTTGATGCCTTTGCTTTGTGAACTATTCTATATGACCAAAAACTTTGCTTTTGTTGCATGAACGCTCTTTGAAAGGCTTTACATTTCAACTCAAAATCTATGAACTCACTCAACCTTTGTGTTGACACTTTTTAGCATGTTTTATCTCAGGTATCTAAGGTATTCACTTCATGGCATGCATGTGGACTAATCATAGAGTCGCGGTGACCACGCGTCTCACTGGGTTTTATGAGCTTTAAAACATCGTTTGAATTGTATCAGTTTTCCGCATATAGTGACTTTCATTTGGGACCTATACTTTGTAAACTCGATTGATTTATTAAATCAAACGATGTGTTTCAAACGACACTTTAGGTCGCTCAATATAACTATAACTTTGATGCTATGACGGTCATCCCCAGAATTCCATTCCGCTGCAAAACATGTAATTTGGGGGTGTGACAGATTGGTATCAGAGAATCGGTTATAGAGAACTAGGTTTCATCATTGACCCTAGACTATAACTACATCATCATTGCATCTCATCATATCATTATAAGTGCATACTCATTATACATGCGGATTCATGACTTAACACCAAACATCATATGAGTTGACTAGTCCAAGCATTGCATAGTTACTCCTAAATTATACATAGCCCCGATCACCTATGTCTAATTCGGGAAGAATCATGCAATGAAGGAGTAGTAGTCTCATATGTGTAAACAATTCCGTGTCGAGCCAAATTTTCAAAAGATTTTCTTGAAACCACTTGTTTCCGGTTTGATCCGAGTGACGCTTCTTGTTTGATGAGTTGCAAAGATCGAGCTAGAAACAAGTTGTTACCTAAACCGATTTAGCCTAATTGTATGACAGTTCTTGTTTGATGAGTTGTGGGATTAAGTAAAAATCGGTTACCTAAAAGTCTTTTGAAAATTTTGCTCGAGAATGGAAAGGTTGCCTCACCAAACCTAAACCATAATAGAGCATGTTTTAGGATGGAACATGGTCACATTAGCACGAGCGTACCTAGTTGGACGAGGAACTCATATGCATGAGCATTGACATGATCATTTAGACTATTAAATACGAGCATGAACTTTTAGAACCCTTGTCGAGTTCTGACTATAGTTATCATTAATTGAATCACGGGGCGTGATTCCTCGACATACGGAAGAATGTCATAATTCTCAATTTCCGGTCATTTCTCAAACTCAATATTCTTCATATTAGTTCATGCATGGTTTTGCATTTCACGTTAAACGCATAATTTCCTATTAAATAAACGCTATCGCGTAATTGATTATTCTGAACAATTGATCCGATAATTCCAAAAATTATCCCGACATATTTTTATACTCATATTAAGATTATAAAAATAATATTATGAGTTTACCCAGTGTTTTAAATTTATTTTGTATATAAATTGTTATATTTATATAATTACGACGGTTCTCGTAAATACTACACGATAGTTATTATTTCACTCAAATTTTGCAAGAAATGTATTTTATAATCTTTATGACTTGAATATATTTTATTTTGATCCGTTAAAATTTATTGTTAGCTAACGCTACCTAAATGCTTAAATAAATACGCAGTTATTAATTATCCTTACTTAATTACACATTTACTCTACATTAATATATTTAATTACCACTAAATGCAACTAGTTCCTTTTCTTTTTATGCATGTCGACACAAGGGATGAGTCACTTAAAACTTCACTAAATATCTTATACATTAAATCATATTATACTACATATCAAACACATACAACACAATATTACTAAGTGTAAAAGATCATTTATCCTCTCTTCTCTCTTCTCTACAAACCGCCACCCTTGAGGACAAGAAGGAGATCACAAATTTTTCAAGACAAGTTAATTATACAATCTAGACACACTCTTAGTTTAGGTTTTGCAATAAAAACCTAGGGTGTTAGGATTAACCTTTGTTCACTTCACCTCATCAAGTAACTTGTAAGCATCACATATTCATTTTATCTTTCATACTCATTTTATGTTCATATTATCATGTTTGTGTAAAACATACAAGTTATATGATGTCTATACCACTTAAATTGTTTATAAGCTATATAAATTCATATATGTTATCCTATAATTACTCCTTGATATATATCACTTTTGGTGATGCCTAGGAACCCATGACATCCTAAGAAGGTGTATGGTAGGATTAGAATAGCTTCGGAGTTGGTTTGAATTGGTTAGAATAAGTTATACGCGAGAAAAATCCATTTCGACAACTATATATTAAGGGTCTGATCATTTCTGTGAAATCTGGAAATTCCGACAGTTGGTAAAAATTTTGGGCTAGATATTTGGAAAATACACTTTAAAACGAAAACGTGGCCGCTTGAACGGATTAAAACGGAGTTATAACGAAGAAGTTATGCTATTTTCAAATTTGACGCCGAAAACTATAAATCCAGAAATTTCAGCATTTTATTTTAACTTATTACGAGTCAAAAATGAATCTTAAGCGTTATTAAATGTGTCGACTTATCAAAAATATATTAGTATATATTATCACGATTCCGAGGATATATAAAACGTAGAAAACGAACTTATAACGACTAAGTTATTCACATTTTAAACAAGTTGCGGTAACTATTTTATATAAGCATAACTAATATATTTTCTAATAGACAAACATATCGGCGCAAATGACCATGTTGAGGGTTGTTTTTAACATTGATGGAGTACTTTTATAAACGATGTCTTCTAGTAAAGTAAGTTCGCCTAGCCTATTTTCCAAAACGTCCAACCGTTCGTCAAGCGGAGTTGTAACGAGTAAAATACGGTCACTTAAACTTTGTCAAAACCACCCTTAAACAATATTTCGGATACAAGTACCCTACTTTACCTATGTTTTTCTCCATGATCGAGACCTCTATGATGAAAATTTAAATGCTAAAACTTTGAGATAATGATACAAGCTTCCCAAAACCGTTGAGTTTGTTTTCTAACAATCGATGTGCACCATTTTACGACTAGCTTTTCGAGGCCATATAGTCACTTTCATGACTTGTCAAATTATATTATTTTGCGACGAAAAGCTATAAATTCTTGATAAATCACTAAACGACTATCGTAGGATGTTGTTTTCAACGCAAATACTTGTAAAGTATTTTATAACATGACGAGATGTCATAAACATATATTTCGACGATAAACTTTATTTTCAAAAGTGTACAAGTGGTATGGATATCATATGAGTTTGCATGCACGACATTGTTTCATGACTTATATTAGAGCATATCATTCATTAGGTTGCGGATAGAGATTGCACCTCATTTCAGTGTATCTACTTTTGTCATCATAAACATTGCATCAGGTGAGTTTCATAGCCCCTACTTTTATACATTTTGAATTACTTTTGGGGCAGATACATGCTCAACTATTTTCATTTACTTTCATAAGTACTCTAAACTTGTCTCGATTATCGTGAGTTCATACCCGCTTTTACTCGTTTAATTCTTATAAACTATTTGGGGCAAGATACATGCTTATTTATCAAAACATTTAAACTCTTTGCCAAACAACATTACTTATACTTTAGACTTGGTGCGTGAAGTGACTAGACTTAAACAAACATCCCAATATTTATATGTTGGAAGGCCATTTATTTGGATACGATAACGTGAGTCGTTGGAGGAACATCCCAACATTTATATGTTGGAAGGCCATTTATATGGATACAATGAACGTGAGTCGTTGGAGGAACATCCCAACACGAGTTGTTGGAAGACCCTTGTGGTGATATTTATACTTATAACTACCTTAATGCGCATATTCATGATTGTCATTCTATTTTAGGCAATGGGTTGTGAACACACAGGTTGCAAGTTTTATATGGGCGGAACTTGGAACTGAGTGGATTTACAATGCCTTTGCTTTGTGAACTCATTTGGCAACGTGTGCATGAACATAAACTATAGATATTTTGGCAGTGGATTGTGAACACACAGGTTGCAAGTTTTGTATGGGCGGAACTTGGGCCGAGGTGGATTTACGATGCCTTTGCTTTGTGAACTATTCTATATGACCAAAACTTTGCTTTTGTTGCATGAGCGCTCTTTGAAGGCTTTACATTTCAACTCAAACTCTATGAACTCACTCAACCTTTGTGTTGACACTTTTAGCATGTTTTATCTCGGTATCTAAGGTATTCACTTCATGGCATGCATGTGGACTTATCATAGAGTCGCGGTGACGGCGCGTCTCACTGGGTTTTATGAGCTTTAAAACATCGTTTGAATTGTATCAAATTTATTTCCGCATATAGTGACTTTCATTTGGGACCTATACTTTGTAAACTCGATTGATTTATTAAATCAAACGATGTGTTTTCAAACGACACTTTAGGTCGCTCAATATAACTATAACTTTGATGCTATGATGTCCCCGAATTCCATTCCACGCAAAATGTGTAATTTGGGGTGTGACAATTAGTGAAGAATGTCGAAAGTGTCAAGATGAAAGCATTAGTGAAAGGTGCTCATCATCCGTGTCAAAGCATTAGTGAAGGATGCTAAAGGTGTCAAGGCGAAGGCATTAGTGAAGGGTGCCAAGCGTTGTGTCAAAGGCATTAGTGAAGGATGCCAAAGAATCAAATCAAGTAGCATTTGGGAAGAATGCCTGGGTCGATAATCGATGAGGTGCATCGTTATACATATATGTATTGTTTATATGCAAGGATGGTGATATCCTTGATGGTGTTGTAACAAGGAGTAGATCTCCTTGAGATTAGGTGTTGTGTCGTGAAGGTGTAGTTCACCTAAGGTGTGAAAGAACTAGGTGCTTAGCATAGTACCTAATAAAGGGTAGGCGGCGTTGTGAAGGATTAGTTCTCCTAAGGTGTGAAAGAACTCGGTGGTTAGCCTAGCACCGTATAAAGGGTAGGCGGCGTTGTGTAGGTGTGGTTCGCCTTGGTGTGAAAGAACTTCGGTATTTAGCTTTGTACCGGAAAAAGGTTAGCGGCGTTGTGAAGGCTTCTCCGCCATAAGGAGTTGGTGTAGTGTTTACGAACTCGAGTAGGTGACTCGTGGGGTGGAGTAGGGCAAGGAAGGTGTCCTTGTAGCCAAACCACTATAAATACTTGTGTCGTGGTGATGTGCTTCTTACTCTTTATCTTTCATTACACGTTTATATATCATTTCTTGCAAATCTTGACATAGGGAAGTTTTTGCAACTATTGGGTTTGATTGTTTATTGGATATAAACGAACAAATTTGCCCGGTCTTTGTGCTTGAGTTCTACAAGACTATGGGTATAATTAGAAATGATGATGGGTCCATCTCAATTGAATTCACCATAAATGGACATGAGTACACTCTTTCACTGAGGAGTTTGGAAGAATAATAGGGGTTCCATCCGATGGTGTTTGCATGTATTCAAATGAATGGTCGTTGTGGGAGCTACACTCTATGGTTGATCATCACGACATTTATCACACAATAATCCGGAAGCAACCACCGTAGTGGACACCGTGTTTATGCCAAGAGCATCTCCTTCAGGGTGACTAGAAAGTCGAAAGTGATCTATAGGATCCTTTTCAAATGGAGTTTTGGAGATGTTTGCATTATATAGAAAATGGGAAGATGTGATAAGGGAGAATGTGGTGTGTCTAGTAGGAAACAAGGATCACCCAAACGCATGTCTAAGCTTCATGATCTATTGTCTTGTGACCGAGACCCGCTTCAACATTTCCTACTACATGATCAAGAGAATGGCAAGTGTAAGAAGCATGGACAAGATGGTGCTTCCATATGCAATGTTTCTAACCCGTCTTGCAAAATTCATCTTTGCATTAGACCCTTCTCCACAATCCTTGGATCATAGCTTCTGCAATAAGGTTATGGTACCATTAACCGAGGGTAGAACAACAAGGTTTATGGTGGAAGGCAAGAGGCCACACCACACACGGATTCCTCGAGCGAAAGGAAGGGCAAGGAGAAGGTGGAGGTGAAGGAGTAGTAGCAACCCACTTGAAAATATCGATCTTGACCCCTTGGACTACATTAACCAATTGCCAAACATCCCTAATGAATCACCGAATGGCAACAAACCAAGGGAATCTTCAAATGCTTCGCCAATTTCTTGAGGAAGAAGAAGTGAAGATAGTTCGATAAAGAGTGGAGGACGGGTGAAGAAGTGAAGGAGGAAAAGAAAGGTAAGACCTTAGGAATCTAGTGTATGATAAACAATCTCAAAAATGGTTTGTAAACACTTTAAACTATACTTGTAGTATGTAGGTATTGCCATACCTTGGCACTAAACATCCTAACTTGTGTTTGGAAAATGAGATTTTACGACCTCTTGGAGTGGTCGTCACACTCATTTTAGGAATTTTAGTTCTTCCTACTTTGTTATTAATTATATTAGTTGTGTTCTTGCATTTATTCCCCATAGAAACAACAAGGAAAAGCATTTATTAAAGTGCAAATTGCACATTTGTTGAAAAGCCTCGATCTCGCGATGCGGATCCGGCGATTATATTAGGCGGATCCTCACAGAGAACCGTGGGATCCGTGGTATCGATATACAATACTGATTTAGATACTTCAAAATAATCTTCTAGATCACCTCAAACAAGTCAAACACAAGATACTAGAGCCAACTAAGTCTTTCTCTTATAGTTGAAAACTTCACTCTCATCCATGGCTTATCTAGGATACATCTTTGAAATATCCTTGATTTTCAACTAGTCAAAACCCACCATATTTCCGCCCAACACTCACACATTATCCATCACGATTGATAGCACTTAGTTAGCTATATCTTTCAATTTTAGCAAATTAATCTCAATCATTTTTAATCAAAATTAGGGTCAAAATTAGCTTTTCATTTCTTCTTATTTTTAGGATTTTAGTAAAACCTATTAGGACATCATCGACTTCTAGGACTTGTTATCACCATTTCTCCTCATCAAATTAAATGGAATCATTGTCAAACATATAGTTAGATTACCCAAGGTCAAATGTTCTTGGCCAAAACCATCATTAAGCACCATTACTTGTTATGGTTAAGGATTTGAGATATCCAACGACTAAAGACTTCAAAATTAAGTCAAACCCTCGAAATCCATTAATATCAAACCTTACAAAAGCATAATAATTTCACCTAGACCTTGTCTGATAGGCGGATCCCTGGTCTTTAACCAGGCGGATCCTCATCGATAGGATCCGCGGGATCCGTAGATGCGAAGAGCATAAACCGACTTCTATATTCAAACTCATATCACCTTTTGGTTCTCTAACCACTCTTAGCATACATTAATTATTCTCCTAGAGCCGATCAAAACCTCAAGAGCATGCTTAGTCTTCTAAGTGGTCAAGAATTTAATTCCCAAATTCAAATTACTCATTATAAACCAAACAATCTTAGGTTTATGGCACCATCCTCAATTACCTCTCAAAAATCAAAAATTAGAAGCTCACATTAGCACCTTCATCACCATGACTAAAGCCCTTAGCAACAACTCCTCAAACATAGGATCATCCAAAAGAAAGGGCCAAATGATCCATGAAATTTCATCCACCGAAACATCTCCTATTAGAGATAATGACTCTAGAATCCCACCTCATCAAACCCATCCAACAAAAGCTAAGAGAACCGCAGGATTAGCATCAAATCCTTCCAACTAGAAAAGGGATCATCTAGTTCCAAACCTAACATGGATAGTTCTAGCAAGCCATAAAAACTTTCATTCATTGAGAATGGACTACACTCATTGAATGAGCCTCTTCCGCATCCAAACATATATTCATTGTTTCATTCATCACCAAGAACCTCCCATTCACCAACCTTTTCATTGAATCGAGAACCACCTACAACACCAACTAGCCCATCATGGGAGACAAGGAACAACCTTGATCATATGGAAGAAGTTCCATTACCACCCTCATTTTTAGAACCTCTCCCTACTTCTCAAAATGAAGACCCTCAAACACATTGAGCCCCTCAAACATCCTTTTCCTTGAGGGCCAAACCAAGACAATATTTGCCCAAATTGTCTAAAACTCAAGGACTTGTTCAAGAAGTACGAAATGAGATACATTTCATGTTCAATCATCTTCTTGCAAAGTTGGATCAATTCAACAAGTCCACCCATCCCTAGACTTAAGCACATTGTCACATTCTAAATCCCGAAATGAGATTAGTATTAGTAGTACTTATATGGCTAAAGTTCATTCTCTTAGTTTTTAGAGATTTGGTTGTGTATCTCTTGTTTTATTGAATGAATACTTATATGCTATGATTATTATGTGTGTTGTGATTGCTATATTGTACATATATCTCATTCCCTCAAATAGCATTTCTTGACTTTTCTTCACTGCTGAAGAAACTGTAACAGATAGCCGGATCCCTTCCAGATAACTAGACGGATCCCTCCTTGAAGGGAACCGTGGGATCCGTGGTACAGGAGCACAAATTTATACTAACTTGAGTCTCTTTGCGTGAAATTATGCACTATACTCTTGTTTTCTAACCTTTGTTTTGTAGTTATTCAAAATACACATGAAGATATTGACACCATAAAGCTAGGGGAGCTTTGTGTCAAGCGACATTGCAAAATCATTTGCAAACTTAATCCAATTTTGGGTTACACTTCATGACACCCCATTGCAACATTCAAGGGGAGCACGTTCGCTCACTTAGACGAACCATTTGCAAACTTAATTGTAAACACAATTAGTTTATTTTACGCTATGTCCTTGACGCTTTTCAAAGGGATGGACTCGTCAAGGGGAGTTAAGACGAGTACCATTCCGTCACTTGCTCTCTTTACATTTTACATTTTTCTCTCTTATAAAAAAAAATTTTGTGTTAGTTTCTTTTAACACTTTTGTTTCGACAAAAGGGGAGAAGAAAGTAAAACTACAAATTCAAACTTTTACAATTTTAGATTTTACTTAAAATAATTTTATGTTTGTCATCAACAAAAGGGAGATTGTTAATACAAATAAGCCGTGAAAACGTTTATTTATATTTTACGATCTTCTAATGTTTTGTCGATAACAAATATAAAATCATTTTAACGAAACAAATAGAGTACGTAAATAGTTTGAGTTAATAGTTTTCTAACACACTTACGCTTTCACATAAAACACTAAAACAAGTATAAGTGATTTTATGATTTAGATACATATGTACAACAACTAGTGTTTACATATTGGGTTAAACAAATATATAAACTAAGTATACTAAAATGGGTAAAAACTAAGTGTATGCTAAATTGGGTAAATACAAGTATACACTAAATGGGTAAATACTAGCAAATGGTTTTGACCCATAACCCATGGTTTTATATATACCACTTAACCAAGTTCATTGTATCTAGAAAGAAAACCATGGATCAACCCATAACCAAAAATACCCATGGCCAAAGAGGAGCGGACCACGGATCCCTAGCTTTGTGCTAGCGGATCCCTTGTGGTAGGGATCCGTGGGATCCGGGAAGCAGAGAGAATTTCCTCTATAAATAGAGAGCCATTTCTTCCTCTCTATGTGTGCTTTTACATATACTTCCCAAAGTATTCTAACCTCTAACCTCGGATCTAAGTGATCTATGTAGTTTGTCTTTTGTTTTTGTGTGATCTACTAGGTTCCTCTTAAAGGAAAGATCACCACCTCTTAAAGATGTGCAAGCTCAAAGTCCATGAGTTGCCATGCTTCGTCATCATCAAGACTGCTAAGGTTATCTTGTTGATAGTTCTTCCTTTCTCCATAGATGTTGGGTTGAAGGCATTAGTGAAGAATGTCGAAAGTGTCAAGATGAAAGCATTAGTGAAAGGTGCTCATCATCCGTGTCAAAGCATTAGTGAAAGGTGCTCATCATCCGTGTCAAAGCATTAGTTAAGGATGCTAAAGGTGTCAAGATGAAGGCATTAGTGAAGGGTGCCAGCGTTGTGTCAAAGGCATTAGTGAAGGATGCCAAAGAATCAAATCAAGTAGCATTTGGGAAGAATGCCTGGGTCGATAATCGATGAGGTGCATCGTTATACATATATGTATTTGTTTATATACAAGGATGGTGATATCCTTGATGGTGTTGTAACAAGGAGTAGATCTCCTTGAGATTAGGTGTTATGTCGTGAAGGTATAGTTCACCTAAGGTGTGAAAGAACTAGGTGCTTAGCCTAGTACCTAATAAAGGGTAGGCGGCGTTGTGAAGGATTAGTTCTCCTAAGGTGTGAAAGAACTCGGTGGTTAGCCTAGCACCGTATAAAGGGTAGGCGACGTTGTGTAGGTGTGGTTCGCCTTGGTGTGAAAGAACTCGGTATTTAGCTTTGTCGGAAAAAGGTTAAGCGGCGTTGTGAAGGCTTCTCCGCCATAAGGAGTTGGTGTAGTATTCTGAACTCGGTAGGTGACTCGGGAGTGGAGTAGGGCAAGGAAGGTGTCCTTGTGGCGAACCACTATAAATACTTGTGTCGTGGTGATGTGCTTCTTCTCTTTATCTTTCATTACACGTTTATATATCTATCTATCAACGTCCAACATAAACAATCAAATAGATTGACATAAGTCGATCTAAATATTTAAAAGGAAGTTTTTAATTGCTAAAACTATTCAACCCCCCCTTTTAGTTTTCCACAAGCTTGATAATCTTGAAGAGCTTGTCGGAGTGCCAAAGCATCCTGTAGTTGCTGTTAAGAATCCGTCTGGCTGTAAGCCCAAGGGACGTGAAAAGACGTGTAAAAAGGTGGAAAAGAGCAAGCTATTGATGAGAGTTCAATTAATAAGAATTCATGCTCAATATGTGGAGCTAAAGATGGCCACAACAAGAGGACCTGTCCAAATAATTATAGAGTAGAAGATGATTTGGTTCAATCTCAAGTTACATCATAAATCTTTTACAAATTTGTTTTTTAGTATGTTTCTTTTTTAAGAATTCTTATTGAAGTACTTTGAACCTTCTTTGATTGTTACAGATCTGTTTTATGAAATGGATTTTGATTTTTTTTTGGTGTTAAGTGATTCATCTTTTCTTGTGTGGTTACTTTTATGAGAATTATCACATTTGATTTATCTCTTGTTGATTTTTCCTGTTATATATCATATTTGATATACATACAAAATCACATTTGATTTTTAATTGTTATATTTTGTTTTCAATAAATCATATGTGATACTACCATTAGCACATTTGTTAATCAGATCTCACATCATATGATTTCAAATTGTATTTGTACATATCCAACTATCATATTTTTTATTTTTTATAGTTTTACTCTTTTTATTCAATGTGTTATAAAACGCGGAGTCGGCTAGCAACATCATTTTATCAAATATATCAGTTTTGTGTAATAAAACTTATACAACAGCACATATAATCCAAAATCACATCCGCAGATGTGCCGCCATATTCATTACATAACCATTTTCAGATAGAAATGTAATACTAGTTACTATATTGTAGCATAGGCTATAACATACTGACATTGTACCATACGACATAACATATTGTTCTAACATGTTTAAACAATTCTAAATGGCATACGACATCCCAAATGTAACTAAACAGAAGTTGGTTTCTAACCACATCACCAATGTCACTCCACCTTTACCCCAAAAAGAGCGACTTTTTTCTTCCTATATATTCTTCAACTCCTACCATCAATCAACTGTCTACTAGTAACTTTTACCTTCAAATTGCACTGGCAACATGTGCTTCATCTTGTTCTTTCTTCTTCTTCTTCTTCTCTATCTGCTCCAATATGTATCTTTGTTTCAACGCTTTGTCTGTGTGTTCCCTTGCAAACGCATGTGCTTCCTCACTGATTCATTCTCTGTGAATGTTAATTTCATGTGTTAACATTTTTGTTGCATACTTCACTCTCAACTTGATTAATGCATGTTCCTGTCCTTCTTCTTATGTTGGAAAGCTCAAATCTTAGTTCTTTGCCGCTTCGCCATTGTACAGCTCCATGTGCATCATTACAAAAACTCCGCAATCAATCACGTTTGCTGTTGTTCCCCATTTGATCTTCATGACTGGTGTCTTGTTTTTGTTTATCTGTTTTGCCTTTGGATGGTTGTATGATTCCATTATATCATGAAATTATAGTTTCAGGTTTTTACTTACACAAACAAAGATTTAATTTACTTACTAGTGTTTTATCATATCTGATATTTCAAACAAAATATTCAATTTACTTACTAGTGTTTTATCATATATGTTGCATTGATTTGTCATTTGGTTTGTCTTCAAACTCGCTTGTCATGCTTCCAAGGAAAGCTTTATATTGCTTAGCCTGATCTTTCTTTGGTACATCTACCATTTGTTTTCTCTATTGTCAAAAATCAACAATATCATATAATTGTTAACAAACAGATTAGTAATTAGGTTCTAAATTTTTATCTACTTACCAACATTCCTGTGTGAAAGTAATACTTCATCTTTTTTCCAGTATTGTTCACCATTTCTTCGTAGTTCAAAAAAGAAGCAAAGCTGTCAATCACACTAGCTTCCACCTTCAATTTTGGTGCTAGTGTTTGCATGTTGTCCCTTATGGTAGGTGCTCCCTTCACGCTTGGTTCAAAGACAAATTCACTACACAAAATATAAATCATATACATATTATTATCACAATATTTTTTTTTGTATGATTTTAAATAAGAAATGAAAGACTTACTATGGATTTCCTTCCATTGAAAATAGAGCGTCTGTTATCATCACTTCATCTGGTTCTGCTGGTGTATTTATTGCAGTTTTCCTGTTCATGTATGGTGAAACCAGAAAACGTGACGGTTTTTTCACTCTTTTTGCCATATGTTCTTCTTCTTGTTTTGATGCATTTTCAGTCTCAGCATCAGTTTATCTCACCCTTTTTTCTGTCTTTTCTTCCTGTTTTTTTGTTGTTTTTTCTGTTTCAACAACAACTTCTGTTTGCACTGGGCTTATACCAAGACTGAAAGATGGTGGTGTCATTGATTTTCTTATTTTTCCTCTTGTCATTTTCTCTTTTGTCCCATGAATCTTTTGATAATCTTGTGTTGCTTGACTGATGAGATTATCAAAATTTTCTTTATTCCAAAATTCATCTGGCGAAGCCAACTTATAACCCTCTGTTTTCTTCCCACTTGGAGTTCCTACTTCCTTTCCAACTTCACTTTGTTTTTCCTTCTCACTGACCTTCGCTACTGGAACTTCACTTTGTTTTTCATTCTCACTGACCTTCACTACTGGAATTTCTCTTTCCTTCTCATGTTATGTTTCTTTCTCCATTTCTGTTTCCATTTCACTAACTTTTTCATTGTGAATTCCTTGTTGTTTATCAGCTTCTTTTCCATTCTCAGGTTGTTTTTGCATTTCAGTTGGAGTTGCTTTTTCTTTTCCAACTTCTTTTTCCTTCTCAGTTTCGTTTTCCATATCATCTTTCTAAGATTCATCTTTGTTCTCACCTTCATCTTTATTTTGACCCTCATTTTCTACTACATTCTCTCTTTCGTTCTCACTTTCATTCTCCTGTTCATTGTTTGCAGATTTTTCTTCATTTGTTTTTTCTTGTTTCCCATCCTCACTGCTTTCATCGTTCTCACTATCACTATCATCATCCTCTTCCATCGAACTACTTTCTAAATCGAAATCTATCTTGTTGAACAATCTTGTATTTCTTACATAAGTTCAACATCACCTTGTCTCCCCTGAACTTCTGCAATCGCTCTCTTATCATCTCAACCAACTCTATCTTTTCTTTTGAAATTATTTCAAATTTCTCATTAATCTTTTCATAAAACTCCTGTAAAGGAAGTATTGCATGTTAGTTTTTAATGTATATGCAAAATCATATGTGATATTTTTTATTTTACAAAAACATGTAAAGTATCATATATGATTTTCAAAAATATCATATTTGATTTTTCAAACAAGTTCACATTTTATGTAATATCATATATGATATTTTTGCAAGCACAGCTGAATGTTAGCCTACTGAAGGCTTAGGCGCAGGCATAGCTTTTGCTTTAGCCGAAGGCTATGCCTGAAGGATTACGTGCAGGCATAACCTTCGGCTTTAGCCGAAGGCTATGCTTGCGCCTAAGCTTAAGGTTTTGTTTTCTTTTGTTAACTCTCTTAAACATGCTTTGTTATAACAAGGAAAATATATCATAACATACTTTTTTATAACAACATTTTTATAAGTGAATTCAATAAAATTACCTCTCTTTCCACTGGCTTTCTAGGAGGCAACGGTTCGTAATAAATGTCTGCTCCCTTGTACAAATTAAGACCGGTTTGCTCTTCTTCTGGATCAAATTCTCAATGATGCTCTATCATCCCCAAGCAACTATCTTTGATTTCCATGTTTATCCTTTTCCTCATTGTTGGAGTGTTCCAACTTCTGAGTCTTGGCGGTGACGCATAACTTGGAAGCTTGGGTAGTTTGTTGTGTCCAAGTATAGCAGCTTTTTTATACATAAAAATACAATTAAAATTTTGTTAGATAATTTTTTATATGAGTGAATCATAGTTGATAAGTTTATATAAAATGGAAAATAACTTACACATAAGAATGTCAGTGGGCCATAATAGTAGTTGGTCCCCAACTTCACTTTGTCCCAATTGAGCTTACTGGCTTGCAAGCAATCCATTATGTAACTGCACCAATCGATATCAGAAATATCATCATTTTCTTTTACATGCCTTAGAATTGTTGTTGGTACTTTTCCTGCACTCTCCAGAGTCCCCATGGTGCTTGCAAACAACGTTAAGAAATTTATCTTGAATATGAAATCAGCTTCTGTTGTGCTGGATATCTCGAAGGCTATGGCAGGTGGTGTAATTCTTCCAAGATGAGCATACTGTTCTTCCCATTCTTTAACGAATTCGTCATCATCAAATCTTTCCTCAAGATTTTCCAGCTTTGTTTTCCCCATCGGCACACCTAGCATATCATTGATTTTTTGCCTTGTTACCTTTATTGAACCTTTTTGTAATCTCAATTCCATGCTTGGTGGATGGAATTCATCGATGACGTGGTACGCCAAAGCTGCTGGAAGTTCAACTATTGGAAAGTTGATGAACCTCTCAAACCCCATCTCTTTCAAGCATTTCTTCCTCTCGTTTGATAAACCGATCATCGCTTCATAGAGAGGTTTTGGAGAAGTCCTTGTTGTACACGTTGGGTATTGTTTTGGTTTTGTTTTCTCCTTTTCACTTTAACCAGTTGATGCTTCTTTTTATCCTCCTTATCTACAACCTCCTTCTCATCATCAAGTTCCTTTTTTCTCTTATTGGTTTCTTTTACTACCAATTGCTTTTCATTCTCGTCATCAAGTTCCTCTTCAGTTTCTTCTAATGTCTCATCATCCTAGTTATCACTTTTATCAATAGCTTTTTCCTCTTCAATTTTTCTAGCATCACCTCTTGTAAATCTCTTTGGAGTGCTTTGCATTTCTGATGCTTTTCTTTTCTTTAAACATCTCATTTTTTTTCTTTGCTGAAGTATCCGTTTCATCTTGTTTTTAGTTTGTTTCTTTTCTGCTTCAAGCTTCTTTTGCTTTTCTTGCTCTGCTCTTTTCCTCTTTGCGTTTTTCTGTATTTCATTTAACCTTTGAGCAACTGTTTTTGGTTTTTCTGCAAAAAATTTATATTACATCATATGTGATTTAGTACTTTAAATGTTCTCAGTACATAACGTGTTTCTTTAATAACATGATATGTACCTTTAGCAGGGTTTTTCAATTCACCAGTTGTTTTTAAGAGCAGCAATTTAGATATTAGATGCCCTACATCATCATCTCCATCGTAATTTTCTTTATCGCCTACATCATCAACAATCAACAATTATTTAATATCCTGTCAGTTTACTCAAAGGATTAGGTGCAGGCATATCTTTTTGGCAAAGGTAGAGGCTATGCCTGTATATTACCAAAATTCTTTATAATATCATATTTGATATGTAACATAAATTTTTTTTAGCTACTGAATATTTGTTCATTTTTGTCAAAGTCTTAGCCATAGGCATAGCCATCGGCAAAGCCAAAGGCTATGCCTGTGGCTAAGCCTTTGCTGAAGGCTATGCCTGTGGCTAAGCGAAATGTTTATTCTATCAAAGTTTTTCCCTAAGGTTATGGCTGTAAATAACCAAAATCGTTTAGTATATCATATGTGATATAGAATAAAACCGATTTGAAAGCCTATTTTATTTTATGATTTCTTTGTTCAAGGCATTTTTGCATCTAAGTTGAAGGTAAAGGCATTCTATCCAGTTAAGCCTTTACTTAGCCGGAGCCTATGCCTTTGGCGAAGCCAAAGGCTTCTTCCGTTGCTTATCTGCACCCTAGACATTTGGCAAATTTGAATACATCTTTATTATATCATATGTGATATGTAACATAAAATTTTTGGTAGCTACAAAATATGTTACAAACAGGCATTGCGTTTGGAAATGTTGAAGGCTATGCCTGTGGCTAAGCAAATGTTTACTCATTGAAAGTTTTTGCCGAAGGCTATGCCTGTATCTAAGTCAAATCCTTTGCTTCTAAGGAAACTTTTAAGTTATCATATATTTAAAATCCTATTTTAAAAGAAATGTTTATTATATCATATGTAATATAGAATAAAAACAAATTTAAAAGCTTATTTTAAGTTATCATATATGTGACAAATCGTAATTTTAGGTCATTTCTCAAATTTACTATTCATCTCGGGAAATTACTATTCATCGGTTACTATTCATCATTTTTGAAGTCGGTTTGAGACTTTGAGAGGTTATTTCAAAATTTTACTATTCACGAAACACTATTCACTTCCGGAGAAAAATCGTTAATCATGATTACTATTCATCATTTTTCGTAAACTAGGTTTACGAGTATCAAATTCGCGTAACCGTAAGGGTTAAGCTGCGTATTCATGGAACATCATTGAGTACATCACATATAGACTAGAGTTAGTCTACATATCATCAGTAACATCATTTTCATATTAGTTAATGCATGGGTTTGCATATTTCATTAACGTATATTTATTTATTAAATAAACGCTGCGCATCATTTATTTTGAATAATTGATCCGACACTTCGACAATTGTCATATTTTTATTTTTTAACACTATAAAATTATATTATTAGTTTACCGTTTTGAATTTATTTTGGTATATATTGTCATATATATATATATATATATATATTTATATATATATATATATATATATATATATATATATATATATATATATATATATGTATATATATATTATATATATATATATATATATATATATATATATATATATATATATATATATATATATATATATATATATATATATATATATATATATATATATATATATATATATATATATATATATATATATATATATATATATATATATATATATATATATATATATATATATTCGACGGTTTTAAATACAATTCGATAATTATTTATTCACTCAATACTTGCGAGAAATACATTTTTATAATTTTTATAACTTCGATATATTTTATTTTGTTCCGTTAAAATCGATTTATAGCTAACGCTATACAAAATAAATAAATATATAAGCTTAATTATCTAAATATCTACACTTAATAACACATCTTTTATAAAAACTACACCAAATCCTACATTCCTATCCCATAGCCCCCCCCCTAGTCATCATAGTGACTAGCTTATCTTATCACAAATACTACCAATCTACCCTTTCACTAGATATTTGTAATACATATCTTTCATACTAAGCAAAATAAACATACATGTGATATTTCAGAAGTGAAAATTGTTTTCTCTTCCTCTCTTCCTTGGGGTGTTCGGCCAACATCAATCCAAGACCAAGACCATTATTTTTTTTCAAGATCAAGATCATCTAAGTACACTTGTGTGTTACTAAAGGGTTTAGTTAATAATCTCAAGGTTTCACTAAGGTTTCTTTCATCTTTTTCACTAAATCATCCAAGTAAGCTTACATATTATTTTTCATAACTTTCATACTCATATTCTTGATCTATTACAATTGTCATATAGGTAGATGCAAGTATTCATATGTATTAATACCACTTTTTACTTGTTTTTATTACTTATTATTATTTTAAACTATCCTATTAGTGTTCTTATGAAACCTATCAATTTTGGTGAAGTTTAGGAACCCATGACACCCTAAGAAGGTGTATGGTAGGTTTAGAATAGCTTTGGTGTTGATTGGAAGATTTTAGTACGAGCTTTGAACTAGAAAAATCATTTTCGACGATATATATTTAGCTACTGTCACGTTTTGTAATATCTGGAAAAATCAGTAGTTTAGGGGATATTTTGGGTTATATTTTCAGAAAATAGACTTAAAAACGAAATCGTGGCCGCTTGAACGGGTTAAAACGGGTTTATAACGAAAAAGATACGCTATTTTTAAGTTTAACGACGAAAACTAATTTTTTGGAATAGTACTTGCTGTCAAGGGTTTTTCAAAGGTCAAAAACGAGTTGTAAACATAAACTAGAAGAGTCGACTTATCAAAAATATATTATTACATACCAACACTAATTCGATGATATAAAGAACGTAGAAAACGGAGCTATAACAACTAAGTTACACGCGTTTGAAATATGGCTATCGTAACTATTTTTCACAAGTATTAACACTTACATATTTTCTATTAGTCCAAAATGGTTATCGCAAGTGACCATGTTTGGAGCCGTTTTTCATATCGATAGAGTACTTTTGAGAAAGTGATGTCTTCTAGTAAAAGTGAGTTTACCTATTTTATTTTCCAAAATGTTCAACCATTCATCAAACGAAGTTGTAACGAGTAATATGCGATCTCACAAAATTTTCCGAAAACTACTCATAAACTATATTTTTAGCTCAACTACCTTACTTCATCTATATTTTTCTCTATGATCGAGACTTCTTTAATCAAAATTTAAATGCTAAGACTTTTAGATATCGCTACAAGCATTCCAAAACCATTGAGTTTGTTTTCTAACATTCAATATTCACCAAGTTACGACTAGCTCTACGAGGCTGCTTAGCCATAATCACTACTTGTAAAAGTATATTGTTTTGTGACGAAAAACTATAATTTCTTGATAAATCACTAAACGAACATCGTAGGATGCTGTTTCAATGTAAGTACTTGTAAAGTATTTTATAACTTGACGAGGTGTCATAAACGTATATTTCGACGATAACTTCATTTCCAAAAATGTACAAGTGGTATAGATTACATGTGAATTTGCATGTATGACATTGTTTCATGACTTACATTAGAACATATCATTCATATTAGGTTGCAGATAGAGATTGCACCTCATTTCAGTGTATCCACTTTTGTCATCATAATCATTGCATCATGTGAGTTTCATAGCCCCTACTTTTATATGTTTTGAATTACTTTTGGGGGAGATACATGCTCAACTATTTTCATTTACTTTCATAAGTACTTTAAACATTTAAGGATTACTGTGAGTTCATGGCCCCTCTTTTAATTGTTTTAAACTACCTTTGGGGGAGATACATGCTTTTAACAGCTTTTATGACAATTATGATTATTTGCAAACTATATGTTTATCCGAGGCGAATGTTTAGTCATACGGAATAATGATGTTGCCATACTTAGAGTTTCTATATCATAGACCATTGAGCTAACTGACTTGGTATGATCATGATCTAACGAACTTGGATAATGTTGAGCTAACGGACTTGGTATAATATTGAAGTAACGAACTTGGTACAATCATGAACTAACGGACTTGGAACTATTTGAAACTATACTATATTATGTGCTATATCAATTGACTATTGATACATTAAGTTATGTACTATTATGTGAACTCATTTGACAACGTGTGCTTGAACATAAATTATAACATTTTGAGTAATGGGTTGTAAACACACAAGTTGCAAGTTTTGTATGGGCGGAACTTTGAACTGAGTGGATTTGCAATGCCTTTGTTGCATGAACGTTCTTTAAAGGTTTTTCATGACAACACAAACTCTATGAACTCACTCAACTTTTGTGTTGACACTTTTTAGCATGTTTTATCTCAGGTATTTAGCATATCATCATGGCTTGCATGGATTCGTTGAGTTGACGCGTCTCACATGGATTTTATGCACTTAACTATCGTTTGATTGTAACAAACTCATGTTGGTACTTTTGGAAATCTTTTGGGACCTATGTTTTGTAAACTCTTATTATTTTAATAAATCAAACGATGTATTTTCAAAACGGCACTTTAGGTCATTCAATATAATCAGAACTATGATGCTATGGCGATCGCGCCTGGTATTCCATTCACGCAAAGCGGTATTTTGGGGGTGTGACAATATATTCGCTCAAACCATTTTGTGCATCAGCCACAACCTATTCCTTTGTCAAATGCAAAATCATCTTATGCGGCTAAGCAAAAGGCTTAGCCACAGAAGATGCCTTTGGCGAAGCCAAAGGATTAGCTACAGCCTATTCCTTTGGCTTAGCCACATAAGATGCCTTTGGCGAAGCCAAAGGCATCTTTCGTGGCTGAGCCAAAGGTTTAGCCGCATAAGATGCCTTTTGCGAAGCCAAATACATCTTCTGCAGCTGAGCCAAAGGTTTAGCCGCATAAGATGCCTTTGGCCAAGCCAAAGGCATCTTCTGCGGCCAATCCTTTTACTTAGCTGCAGCGAATGCTTTTGGTGAAGCCTTATGAATTTGTCAAAGTCGAAGGCGTCTTATGCGGCTAAGCCTTCGGCTTAGCCGCTTAAGACGCATTCGATAAATACTTCTAATCTCGCAAACCTAGCTTCTAAACTGTTAAAACCTAACTCCTAATCATAACAAAAACCTCTATAAACTGTTAAAACCTAACTTCTAGTTGCACATTTCTTCACAAATATGCATTATACAATGTAAAATTTTACTATCTTCATCATAATCTCTATAAACAGTTAAAATCATCATATAATCATAAATAACAGTTATAGATATTGAAATAGTTGTTTAGAGTCTAAGATTATACCTGAAACCAGTTTTTTGGCCGTTTTTTTTACCCTTTTTATGCTTTTTTTGCTCGTAGTTGCTTTTTTTGTCAGTTCTTATAGCGTAATAGTGTCATTGTCAGTATCTTCCATCTTCTCCGGCGAGATTGATAGTTTTTGAGGATTTTGCGGTGTATTTTTTGATCGGTGTAAACTGTGAGTACTGTGTGTTTTTACTTTGTGTTGGTAGATACAATGAATGTGAGAAATGTGGGTTAGAGCGGGGTTTTGATTTTGTTGTTATTTGACGATTATACCCCTCCGTGTTTATTTTAGTGGATAGTGTGTTTTAATCTCAGCCATTGATTAAATTTGAATCAATGGTTGAGATGTGTCCCTTGGTATGTGAGGATTCTTTGGTTTGTAAAATAAGCTCACTCTTTTTATATATTCTTGCATATTTTATCAACTTATTTCATGTGATTATATCATGTACTTTGATAACAAAACTAGAAAACTCAAGAAAACATGTTTTTGTTCATAAGTTTTGACTAGTGTATAAACGATGCTCTAATAAGTGGGTTTCTAGACTTAGGAAAACATTTGTGGTTATAGGTTTATGTCTTAGATTCGATTTACCGGGTGGCTCGTCCTGTAACGATACCCAATGATTTAATTAGAAAATATATTAGGAAAGTGTCCAAAATTTGCATAACATATTTCAAATGGTAAAAACTCAAAAAAAACATTATACAACCAACTGTTTGGGATAGTAGGGCCTACAAAATTGATTAGAATACTCAAATACCTTTCTGTGAATGTAAAAACCGAGTCGTGATCATTTACGATTTAAGAGTAACAAATTTATTAAGTCGGATAACTTTATAAAAATCAATCAGCTTTTAGTTTAAGACTTGTAAAACCTTTCAAAGTTGTCAAAACTAGTCCATGTCATTTTAAAACCATATAAATACTAAGTACAATGGTATAATCGATATATAATCTTTACAAAGTCATTTGCATACATACATGTGTTATTTAAAACCTAAGACGCAATGCTATATTCTAGGTTGCTATTAGGAGTTTCACGGTTTTTTTGGTATCTTACTTCGTTACCTGATATCACATTGCTTAAGGTGAGTTTCATAGCCCCAGTTTTACATCGTTTATACTTATTTTGAAATACTCGAGGTGAGAATACATTGCTTGCTTTTATCTACGGGCACAAGTACTTTAAACCATTATACATACATAACCGAATGTACCGGTAGAATTATGCATACATAACTGAATGAACCGGCCAGACTGCTATGTTCATACATAACCGAATGTACTGGTCAAACCATACATGTTCAGGACCGAATGTAACGGTCAAACAAACTTTAAATCTTGTGGTCCACGCTACTTTTACAACTACTTAAACCTATGAACTTACCAACCTTGTGTTGACACTTTTAGCATGTATTTTCTCAGATTCATAAGGAATTAACTTTGGATTGGAGCATTAGAGTCGCACGACATCTTTTGAAGACTTTGATGCATTATATTTACCATTCGATAATGTTTTAAAAATGTTTATGTTTCATTTTACATTTGGACCTCTATAACTATGATATTACTTATCGAATGGTATCTTTTAAAACCGTCTCATTTAGAGGTCATTTTCCATGACAAACTTTATACTGTGAAATAGCACCCCAGTTACGTTATCTTTGCTTTGATATTTTGGGGTGTTAAAAGAAGGTCATGTATCATCATACAAAGTGTATTCAATCAGTTTGCACGTTAATTACATTATTCTTTCATTTGAAAATCGTTTGTAATTTCCTTTGTATTTTCCACTTACATTATGGGCTAACACCCTTGGGTGTTAGCCAATTTGTGGCTCCTTTGTTCATGTTATTTTGTTTATAAAGATTTGATGCATTGTTTTGGATAGTTTATGTGTTTACTGTTCAAACAATATATTCGTTTATTTGTTTAGCATTTGATGTTTATTATCTAGATCATCATAGTGTAGTTCTTTAGCTATGTAGGTGATCCTTATCACTATGGTCGATACTCTTGACTTGGCTTCATTAGTGCCTTTCCTTAGGTTTCGAGGAGTAGGAACCCGAGGTTAGACATATAATGCCAAAACATTTAAGTTCGTATAGTGCTCTTTAATAAAGTGACTGCATGAGAATAGTAGGTTTCAATAGAACCAATGGGTTACCGCAGGTAAATCACATAGATTAGTTGACTACACTTTTTACAAGGGGCATATTTCACTCGGCTAACTAAGGGCATCCGAAATCTTAGGACCGGCCTTGCCATGATGAAGTCCATAAAAATTCTAATGGCCATATCTACATATTACAATTATGAGATATGGCAAATGGATGTGAAAACCGAATTCCTTAATGGGAACTTGACAGAGGACGTGTATGTTGCACAACCGGATGGTTTTGTAAATTCCAAGTAATAAGGTTTGAAATTACTTAAATATCCATCAAATCTGATCGTTTAATCCTACCTTGTTGATTATAATACCTTTTATCATTCATGTTACTGTTGATTAATCTTTTTCCTGTGTTACTTTACGAGCTCTATAATCGGTTGTTGTTCTTCTAGGGTTAGGGTTTGATCTCTTCATTCTAAGGTTATACCATTATTGTGTCTTGAATATTACTGCGCGCTTTAATGCTTCTCCATTAATTCTTATTATCATTAATGTTTATTTGTTGCTTAACCATTTTCTATTGATGCTATTATTATTGTTGTCGCGAGTGGTTGTTTGAGGTTTTAGGGTTTTATTATTATGAAAGGGGGACATGGAGTTTGTGATGAATAAGGAATGAGTGGAATCGATCGAATGGTTTCAAATGGTAATGAAAAGGATGTGACGGTAGACAAAATGAGAGAGAAGACCACAAGTACATTACTGAGTTCTTTAGCTAGAAAAAATTAAGAACATTGATGGTAACGTTCTTGATAACGATGGTAACAAGGTTGATGGGATAGCTAGAACTAGGAGCACAAAGCCATCCTTGCTTCAGTTCTTTAAAATAACTCTCAAAAGGACGGTTAATATTTCAGAGTTACGTAATGAAGAAACTGTTGAAGGTGCTGATTTAGCTATTCTTATTGCATCAGTGAAGGAAGTAAGTAAATGCTTTACTCACACTCTCTTTGGATATTTCATTGGGAAACAACTTGCATTCCTTATAATTGAGAACTACGTACAAAATGCATGGGCAAAATTTGGTATAAAATGAGTCATGCTAAACAATAGGTTTTTCTTCTTTCAATTTGGGTGAAAAAGGAGGATATTACCACGTCATCGATTTAGGTAAAGCTCCATAACATCCCTATTGTTTCCTACTCGGAAGTAGGGCTGAGCTTGATATCTACACAAATTGGTCGACCCATAATGCTTGATACGTAATATGTGCCTCAACCCATGGGGGCAGAGTAATTATGTATGGGCTCTTATTGAGGTGTTGTCGAAAAAATCCCTAGTAAACTCTCTCGTTGTAGCTATTCCATTCACTAATGGATCGGGTCACACTATGGAAACAATTGAGGTCAAGTATGAATGGCAACCTCTATGTTGTTCAACATGTAGGATATTTGATCACAAAGATGACCAATGCCCCAAGAGGACTAAGGATGTTGTTTCAACTCAAATGTTGGATGACGGTTTTGTGGAAGTTACATGGAAGCAAGGGATAGAACTTGAAAAAGGCCGTCACATTGATGGTATCCGATTAAACAAGCCTAAAACTAGGTACTATTATCGTCCGAAAAGTAAGCCCGATAAAAACAATGGAGAAACGTCTACCTCGAAGCCTAAAAACACCAGTGAGAAGAAGGTTACACAAGTTGATGATACAAATAAGACTTCTCAATCTTCCAAGTTGAATGATGTTTACTTGGTCTCACTTAAAAATTATTTTAATGCTCTAATGGAAGAGGATAATGTTTTTTAGGCAATTAATGAGACATGCATGACTAGTGTTTCTTGTGGGAATACAACTAATGACTTTACTACTAGTGGAAGCATAGCGAATGATAGTGATATGAGGAAGTTGAAGAAGTGGTTGTGGACGAAATAAGTATGAAACAAAAGGGCAAATGGGGATCCTCCTAGGAAGACTGGTATTTGGTTGAGTGGGAAAGCGGAATATCCTAAAAGAAAAGTAGATTTCTCTCCTAAAATGAAGGTTCACTACTTTTATAGGTATGATATGGAATTAGAAGACTAGTTTGTGTATCTAGTTAGTGTGGTCGTTTTGTGGCATGTCCCAAATGATCTAGTGGTTGTGCAAGCGGTTGCTTGAGGTTAACGTGGTATTTCAGCCACATTCTATTGTACTAAAATGTTTTTTTATGTAATATATTTTACCGGGGAAGCCCTTTACCAAAAAATCTGCTTAAATTAATTTATGGTTTAAAGCAAGCATCTAGAAGCTATAATCACTATTCTGATGAGAAAATAAAACATTATGGCCTTATAAGAGTGATTTCGAGTCATGTGTTTACTGAAATTCCAGTGGAAAGGATGTGACATTCTTGGTTATGTATGTCAATGACACTCATCATTGGAAACAATATGAAGACGCTGTCTGGAGTTAAGAGTTGGCTAAGTAAGTGTTTCGAGATGAAGGACCTTGGAGAAGTAACCTATATCCAAAGGATTAAGATAATCCTTGATAGGACTAAGGGGGTGGTTGGACTAAGCCAGAATACATATAAGGACAAAGTTGTGAATCAGTTCAAAATGAATGACTCCAATAAAGGGTATGTTACAATGTCGAAGGGGGTAGCTTTATCCAAAAAGTAATGCCTAGATAAAGAAGCTGAGATTAGCTACATAAGTGGGCAACCTTATGCCTTAGCAGTAGGCTCTATCATGTATGCTATGTACTCGTCTAGATGTCGCGTATGCTATTATCCTTACGAGCAGGTACCAAACGAACCTAGGAGTAAGGCACTGAGGAGCAGTTAAGAACATCCTTAATTATGACTGAAGAACTAAGGATGCGATGTTAATGTTTGGCGATGGTCAGGAAAATGACCTTAGAGTGGTGAGCCACACTAATGCAAGTTTTCAAACTCATAAAGATGACTTTAACTCACACTCTAGTTATGTGTTTTTATTAAATGGAGGAGCAATCAGCTGAAGAAGTGCGAAGCAGAGTACTATAGTTTATTCCACTACATAAGTGGAGTACATAGTAACGAGTGATGCAACTAAGGAAGCAGTGTAGCTTAAGAATTTCCTGACAGATCTTGGAGTTGTTCCTAGTATCTCAGATCCTATAGAAATATATTGTGATGATATTGGAGATGTAGCGCAAGCTAAGGATCCTAGAGAGAATCATAAAACTAAGCACATACTTCACAAATTTCACATCATATGGGAAATAATGAAAAGAGGAGATGCGATAATTAGACAGATCCTATAGAATACAATGTTGCTAATCCCTTGACTAAACCATTGTCTCAAGCAAAGCACAATAAAAATGCGGAGTTTATAGGAATGAAATACCTCGATTAGGTTTAGTTTTGTTATTTGAGCAGTTTGGACTTAATGATTAAAGTTTATGTATTAAGAGAGCTTTGCGAACTCGTTTTATATAATGCATTAAGTTTACAATGAAACATTTTGCGTATTTTATTAATCCTTTGTCTTGTGCATTGTACCATTCCGAAAACCATACCATAACTTCTTGTGCATCATAGGAGTGATGACTTGGTGTACAGTTATCGTAAAGATCGATCTGATCTCTTATTCACTTGAAAATGGATAAGAGAGGTGAAGATTAACGAGTACTTAGTAGGGGACTAAGTATTTAGTGACCCACCATGAGACAACTTCATAGAATAGATCAAAAGTTAGTCTTGGAGAGATATCCTCACCACTTGAGATATTAGATTAATTATTTTGTCTCTCATTGAGTTTTGGCTTACATTCTAGTTACTGCATAAAGGTGTAACGTTGTGCACTAATGTTAGATTCAGTGGGAGGTAAAGAAGAGTGATTTAATAGTTAAGATGGGATTTGTAGACTCTTTGAAAAATAAGAGAATATATTCTAGGCCCCTTGTAGTTAACATTGAGTATAAGTGTGTGGCCGCACTGAATGATTGTACTTTATGTCAATGTTACCTGGAAACGAGAACGAGTATAGAAAGCATATTGAACCACAATCCATGCTATTATACTTTCTTGAATATTACTTGTAAAATGATAGTCTCGACTCTGTTATATGAACCTTATCTAGTTGCGGCAACTGGTAATAATGAGGAGTACAATTACAAGGTGTGAGAGTTCTTATGACCCGGTTACCTTATATGTCTTGTTAGGGACCTTTGTAAGACACTGATTGCCCGTGTATATAATCATATTGCACAAGTGGGGGTCTGAAAGAATAATTTACACAAATATTTTATATTTATACATATATTTAATTATATATAAGTGAATTACGTCCGGTAAATAAGGCCTAAAGAGTCACATCGGTGCATCACAATTGGAAGGAATATATATTATATAAATAATAAGTAAAGAGGATTGAGAGAATTAAGTTAATTGGGTTAATTTAATAAGTTATAAAGAATATAACTTGAAAGGGTTATTAGACAAAGAAGTTACTAAAGTTTGCGAAAAAGTTCACCTAAGTTACTATAGTTTTTTTCGTTACAAAGAGGTAACCAAAGTAAACGAGTTTAGTAATTCGGTTACTCAAAGATTAAAAAGTTACATAAATGTTACTCCGAGGGTGGGCTACCGGCTGATAGCCGGTTTCATGGCCACGTCAGCCATAATAACGTTTGAGATTTTGTTTTTTGGATTATTTAAAGGTAAAATACCCTACCAACCCCAACATAACACTTTCCCCTTTTATTTCTTCTTCTCCAAAACAATTAGGGTTTCAAAAACCCATCTCCACCCAAATTCAAATGTCGATTCTTTGTGGTTGTGGTGAACTAGCAAAGTGTCGTACATCTTGGACACAAAACAACCCTGGACGAAGGTTTCTTGGTTGTCCTAACTTCATGGATCCAACAAGAAATTGTAACTACTTTAGGTGGGTTGATGGACCTTTACATAGTCCTTGATATCAAGCAATCATGTATCAGCAACATGCTAATTTGGTCAATGCACAAGCTCAAATTGCTCAAAACTCAAGAACCGCATTCTACAATAGGCTTTTGATTGTTGTCATTGTTGTGATGTTTATTGCTAGGTTTATTTAGGTGATGATGTAGTGTTAGAGTGTTGGGTTGTAAGTTATGTATCTTTTGGTAAGGGTATGGTTCTGTTAGTATTGTAGTATGGGTAGGGGATGTTAACTTTTGTATCAGATGTAATCAAATGAAATGGCAAGAATGTACGTGTTTTAACTATGTAATGAAATGAACTAGTTTACAAATGAGTTGCAAATGTTACTGCATACTGCAAATGTTAAAAATAAATATGGCAAAATTGGATAAATGATCCTAAATATGCATACTGCATATACATAACTTGCATTAGATGCTTGATCAAAGTGTTCACATATGGCAAATTTACAAAATAGCCTCACAAGTGGCTTGCCATACAAAATTAGTGTTTGTTATACTGCATATCAAGTCAAGTTACCAAATATCCTAAAGTGGTTACATATCAAGTCATATGGCAGATATACAAAATAGCCTCACAAGTGGCTAGCCATATTTAGTCAAACTTTTTCTTAGTCTACTCCAATGAAATTGCATCATCTGGAGATAGCCGTGGTCCAGGTGATGGTGGCTTGTTGAACTTTAGATGCTTGATCCTCTCAGATTCCCTCCTTATTGAGACTAGTGCCTTTTTCCTTTCTTTAGCTTGCTGCAATTTGTATTGTGCAAGTCTTCTCACAAGTGGTTCCTGTATAGGCTCTTGTTCAACAACGGGTTCATTTTCTGGTGCTTCAGCATGCATTCTACAATCTTCAGGTGTGATTCCAATGGGCCAAGCTGGAACTGGTAATCCTTGAATGTTCTGCAAATGTTAAAGACACAAATGTAACTAATGTAATAATCTTTATTTTATAAAACAAAAAACAAAATAATTACTTACCCCTAACATGGCTTCTCCATCCACTGGATCCCAAGAAACTCCATAACCTACAGGCTTCATTCCACTAGCATACCTGAATGATCTTGAACCATCTCCTTTTCCTCTGCACCTAACAATCTTTCCATTGATTTTTCCCCTTCTATCTTGACTTATACTAACTTTGCATTTATACTTTTTAAGTACTAAAGCCACAATGTCCTTAACTTTTATACCAGGATTAATCAAAATCTTTTTTGCATAATTTCTTGCAATCCAGTTACTTGTTATCAGTGTACCATACTCATAAGACCTAGAACACACATGTTTATCAGTGAGTGTTTTGATTTGAAAAGACTTTTCTTTTTGCATCCAAGATGCCCACAACCTGAATGGACATTTCTTTTCTTTATCATCTCTTGAACATTTAGCCATGAGTCTCTTAGGGTTGTTAACCTCATAGTATAACTTGTACCCATTTGCTAATGCATAAAAGCAAGCATTCTCTTTAGTTGTTCGGGACCTCAAATCTTTCACCTAGCGTGGTCTCATGGACTTCCATTTGATTTCGGGATCATGGACGGCCGGTGATCACCTAACTTATCTTCATCATCTTTAGGGTCAACATGCACTAATTCTTTTTCAGCAAAATCATCTTTAGGCAACCCATTGAAAACACTTGTCAAAAAATTCTCATCAAACATCTTAGAGGCTTTTTTCTTAGGTGCAGGTTCTCTTGTCTTAGTCCTAGTATCTAACACTTCTTCATCACCTTCAGACAAATGGTCAATAGATGCTGTATCACTTTCAGTCTCACTACAATAATCATACGCATTATAATCATCATCCTCTAAATCACTACCACTATCAGTCAAAGGCTCATCATTTCCTCCTACATTGTGCTCACTAGTTGTGGCATTCAGTTCAAACTCCTCATGTGAGGCATATATGTGCAACACATTGTCATTCTTAACACAACATTCGACACATTCATCAAAGTGATTTGTCGATTTATGGCTTTCAATCCTAAGTGAAACTCTAAGCCGGGCACCAAATAAAGCAGAGACTTCACAGGACTAGTAAATTCGGTTTGCAAAGTTTTATAAAACGAGGTAAACCTAATGAAACAAGATCAACATTAGGTATTTGAAACCATTTCATAGTCATATGAGAGAGATTTCTTACAAACACCCCACCCGATGATACTTTATCAAAAAAGATGAAGTTGGAGATTCTGGAGATTCCGATTCCATCTGAAACAATATAAAACAATAAAGATTGTTAATTTTGTTAAAAAACCCTAAATTTACAAAACCCTAATTATTTGTTACGATTAAACTATGACTGGATAACTTAAAAAAAGATTAATTAATGTCCAACACTAACCTTTTTTGGGATAGATGCAAACCCTAGTAACACTTGATTAAATTAATATGGATTGTTGTTTTTTAGAGAGAATTTGATATCGAAAAGGGGAAGTTTTTTTAATTTGGGGAAAAAGAAATGAGAACAGATGGTGCAAAGGTCAACATCTTTAATAAAAAAAAGGAATAAAAAATGCCACATTGGCAATGTAACCGGTATCACAAGGTTAAAACTTTTTCAGTGACTTACGTAACCGGTGACTAAACTTTGGTTACCTCTTTGTAACGAAAAAAACTATAGTAACTTAGGTGAACTTTTTCGCAAACTTTAGTAACTTCTTTGTCTATAAACCCTAACTTGAAATGTAAACATTAGGGAGTTAAAGGGTAAAGTTAAATATTCTCCATGTATATATAGACAAGGCATTCTCCATTAGGGTTTCACAATTCACAAAGCCAACACAAAACCCTAAACCCTCTCCCCTATCCTCTCTCTCTCTCGTTGACCAGTCGAAACCCCAAAGTCGACTTCAACTAAGGGTTTCCCTAACCCTTAGCCGATTGGTTCCAAAGGGTGATCCGAGATCACCTGAGCGCAACGAGATACAATTTTCCAACGGTTTCCAAACGTGAACAGTACAGGTAGATACCAGCAGTTTCCTTGTACGAGTATTTAAGAGATCATACAGGGCAAATCAAAAGTACACATGTTCTAAGTATTCTTGTAGTTAATAAAGAATATAACATATAAATGGATATATGGCTAGGGTTTGTAATTAAATAATTTCCATACATTAATCAATTAATATGATTTAATTGCATGTAACCTAAATTAATCAAGAAAACCCTGCAGTTTGGATGGTAATTTTGATGATGGAGTGAAAATGTGATGTTGCGTTAAGTTAACGATTGTGATATTGGTCATCTTTAAATCCAACGTTAAAAATTATTCTCTTCGTCTCAAAATTATTGTCTCCGGACAAAAACACACATTTTGAGAAAAATGAGATCATTGTACTCTTCAACCAATAAAGTTTTATCTTTACTTTTTTAAAGAAAAAGAGTGAAAATAATTTTGGAACTGAAAAATAAAATACTAAGAGCCTGGGTTATCGTGGTTCCATTCATGGCCCCAAAACCCACCAGCCCAAGATGAAGAATGGCGTACCACTACGAGACTTGCTCAAAGGAAGTTCGCGCCGTATTTGCCAGCCCACGCCATTCTCTTTTTTAAAACCAACGGCTATTTTGTGTTTTTTTTAATGTGTGTAACGGCTATATAGCCAAAATGCACAAATTTACAAAAATTTTACCCCAAAAAATTCTATAAATTCCTCCTTTATTTTATCAATTATCACAAACTCTTCCAATTAATCTATACTTCAATAATACTTAATTTTCTTTCAACTATGGATCCAAACAATCCCAACAACTTCTTCACCTACGACCATTATGATGTTTATTTTCAAAACGATCCGGATCGATATATCCAGGGTTATACGGCGTATGAACACTTTCTAGGTTTGTGTGATCAAGAAGCCGGTGGATCAGGATCAGGTATTAAGATGACGAGGCAATACATACCACGTGATCGAGAAGAAGCGGAACAATGTTTAATCAACGACTATTTTGGTGAAGGTGACACTCCACCTAAGTATACGGAAGAGAAGTTTAGGCGAAGGTATCGTATGAGTCCTACACTTTTAAAAAAAATAGTCAACGATATCTTAAGCTATGATGTTCGACCTATTCTCGGGTACTTTAATTTTTAGACAACGTTACGATGCTACCGGTCGTTTAAGTATTGGTCCTCTTTTGAAGTGCACATCCGCCATCCGCCAATTGGCGTACGACACTGCGCCTGATGCGTTTGATGAATACTTGCAAATTGGTGAACGTTGTTCACGATAATGTTTAGAGAACTTTACTAAATGCATACATATTTTATACATTGAAAGGTATTTAAGAAAGCCCACTTCAACGGATGTTGAAAAAATATATGCATTGCACGAAAAAGAACATGGACTCCCGTGAATGCTCGGGAGTATTGATTGTATACATTGGGATTGTAAAAATTGTCCAAAGGCCTTACATGCTCAATTCAAAAGACATGATCATAAATACCCAACTCTTATGTTAGAAGCGGTTACGGATAAAAAATAATGGATTTGGCATGCATATTTTGGGGTTCCGGGGAAAAATAATGATCTTAATGTGTTATATGGTTTCCCGTTATTTGATGATTAACTTGCCGGTAAATCTCCGAAATGTCCATTTGTAGTAAACGGACATACATACAAGAAAGGTTACTATTTAGCCGACGACATTTATCCAATATGGTCCGTATTTGTCAAAACATTTAGTGTTGTAAGGTATGAAAAAAAATTGAAATTTAAAAGAGTTTAAGAAAGTTCTAGAAAAGTCCTACAAGGTCGTTGGGGAATTATACGACAGCTCGCACGTGCTTTCGAAATCAACGCCTTAAAAGAATCATGTATTGTTGTATAATGTTACACAACATGATATTGAAAGACAAAGAATTACAAGTGAATTTTAGAGATTTGTTCGCTGATCTAAGTCTAAACATACCAGACACTTGGGTCGAAAGATGTGTTTTACATGTTAAAAGAAGCAAAGAAATTCGAGATAGAAAATTGCATGACGATCTTCGAGAAGACCTCGTGGAGCATTTATGAAACCTTAATCACTAGTTTGCAATTTTTATTTTTTGTTTACGTACTATTTTTTATTTTTATGTATTTTTTTTTTGTTTTTTAATTAATATAATGTTTTGTTTTTGAACTAATGAAGTTTATTTTAGTTAATATTTTTTTTTTTATGTAAATGAAAAAAAAAATGAAGAACGACATTACATTTTTTGGTGCCAATGATAACGGCACGAAATGTGATGCTAAAAAAATTCTGATACCGTTTAATGTTTTGCTGTGACATTAATTTTGAAGAACTACACGAAAACTATGGCTCAAGAATACCTAATGGTGTAAGTAGTTCTCATCAAGAAATGGGAATAGAATCTCAAACATGTTAGTACTAATAAAAAAATAAAATAAAGCAATAAAGATAAAAAAGAAAAAGGCAATGGAGTGGTCTCCTCTTTAGTTTCCGGCATCCATGATGACAAGAAAAATAAACTCATCAGCCTTTGTTAAAAACAACCACGGCACACTCCCACACAAAACACACTCCCTTTTCTTTCTCTCCTCTCTTCTCCCAATAAAAATTTCCATCTCAATTCTTCTACACCTTATTACAACAAACAACAATGTATTAGATCCCTCCTTCCCTCCACACGATGTCGTTTTTCACTACTCTCCTCCTAACCCTAACCCTCTTGTTCACAACAAGCTCAACAACCAATGTAGCTCTAAACGACGACGTACTAGGCCTAACGGTATTCAAATCCGACATAAAACAAGACCCTTATTCAAAACTAACCTCATGGAAAGAAGAAGACGACACTCCTTGCAATTGGGTCGGTGTTACATGTGACCCGTATTCAAATCGGGTCACTGAGTTAAACTTAAATGGCTTCTCTTTATCTGGTCATATTAGTAAAGGCTTACTAAGGTTGCAGTTTCTTCAAAAACTTTCTATTAATAGAAATAACTTCACTGGGGTTATTTCCAACCCTATACTTACACAGCTTATAAAAAGTTTACAGTTTGCTGATTTTAGTTTTAATAATTTTCATGGCTCTTTAACTGATGACATGTTTATGCAATGTGGGTCATTAAGAAGTTTGTTTTTAAGTCATAATCAGTTGACTGGTGTAATACCAAAGTCAATTGGCTCATGTTTGACTTTGCAAAATATTGACTTTAGTTCTAATCAGCTCTCTGGTAACTTACCTGATGATATATGGTCAATTAGTGGCTTAAGGCTGGTTGATTTTAGTGATAATTATCTTGATGGTGAAATTCCGTATGTGAAAATTGAAAGTTTGTTTGATTTAAGGGTGTTCAATTTAAGTAGTAATAATTTTAGTGGTGAGTTGCCCGAAAAGATTGGTGAATGTTTGTTGTTGAAGGTTGTTGATTTTAGTGATAATTATTTGGTTGGGAAGGTGCCTTTGTCTTTGCAGAAGCTTAGTTTGTGTAATGTGGTTAATTTGAGAGGGAATTATTTTTCAGGTGAGTTACCCGACTGGTTTGGCAGTCTTAAAAGTATTGAAATATTGGATGTTTCCGTTAATAATTTTACAGGTTTGGTTCCTAGTATGTTGGGTGATCTTGAATCGTTAAAAATATTGAATCTTTCTTTGAATCGATTTACTGGGAGCTTGCCTAAGTCGTTGGGGAGTTGTGTGAATCTTTCGGTTGTTGATTTTAGTTGGAATTTGTTAACTGGGAATATTCCTGTTTGGATGTTTGGGTTAAGGTTGAAAGGTGTTTATTTGTCCGGGAATCGGTTTAGTGGGAGTGTCGACTTTGGTGAAGGTGCTGCCGCTTTTGACAGTCTTGAAATCTTGGATTTATCTTTGAATTCGTTGTCTGGGACAATCCCTTCATCTGTTGGAAATTTTGGCAGCTTAGTGTTATTGAATTTGTCGTGGAATGGTTTGATTGGTTCTGTTCCTAAGAGTTTGGGAGGATTAAAAACAGCTAATGTCATTGATTTAAGCCATAATTGGCTCAATGGCAGTATTCCGGATGAGATTGGTGGAGCGGCTATGTTGGAAGAACTAAGGTTCGATGATAACTTCTTCACTGGCTCAATCCCAGCCCAGATCCAAAACTGCTCGGTTCTAATGATTCTGTAAGTCTTAGTCGTTACTCGGTTTTAATGTTTCGATAATTATTGTGATTACATGGGGCCATTGATCCCCACAATGTCATTGTTAATAATACTAATTAGTCATATAGTAATTGGAAATCTATGAACTCAATTTTCATAATGATATGTTATCTTATAATTATTCAAAGAATGTTCTTCTAGTTAGTAAAATTTATTGTCCTCTAATTTGAATACTTAGAACAATCTTCAAAAATGTTGACATTGGAATCAGAATCTGTCAAACACTGATACAGGATTGTTAAAATTCGAAACAGCAGAAGTAGTGAGTATCTAATTATGATTTTATCTTAAACATGCAGGGTCTTGTCTCGCAACAACATCTCTGGTATGATCCCTGCAGGCATTGCGAACTTAAACGAACTCGAATATGTTGATTTATCATTCAATCACCTTTCTGGAAGCTTGCCAAAAGAGCTTACAAACCTCACGAACCTCAGCATATTCAATGTCTCCCATAACGACCTCGAAGGAGAGCTTCCTCTGGGAGGTTTCTTCAATACCATACCACTTTCTTCCGTTTTTGACAACCCGTCACTATGCGGGTCAATAGTGAACCAATCATGCCCAGGTGCACACCCAAAGCCGATCGTCCTGAATCCAAACCCATCACATTCGGACCACGGGTCAACTTCATTGAACCTTAGTCACAAAAGAATCATACTTAGTATCTCTGCTATCATAGCCATTGGTGCAGCTGTTTTTATAGCTTTGGGTGTGATTGTTGTTACTATCCTTAACCTCCATGTCCGGTACTCTCTTTCACGATCTGCTGCAGTTGCCCTCACGTTTTCTGGTGGAGATGATTTCAGTCATACCCGCTCTCCCAGCTCTGACTATGGAAAACTTGTTATGTTTACTGGTGATGCTGAGTTTGTGTCTGGCACCCAAGCATTGTTAAACAAGGAGTGTGAGCTCGGGCGTGGTGGTTTTGGGGTGGTTTACTGGACGGCACTTAGAAACGGTCGGTCCGTTGCCATCAAGAAGCTACATGTCGCGAGTATGATCAAGTCTCAAGAAGATTTTAATAGGGAGGTTAAGAAAATCGGGATGATCCGCCATTCTAACCTTGTTTTACTTGAAGGCTATTATTGGACACCATCATTACAGCTATTAATTAATGAATATATCTCGAGTGGGAGCTTGTATAAGCATCTCCATGAAGGAAATTCAGAAAATACCCTCTTGTGGAGAGATAGGTTTGATATCATTCTTGGTACAGCAAGGGGTTTGGCTCATTTGCACCAGATGAAGGTGATTCATTACAACATCAAGTCAACGAATGTTTTAATTGACTGCTCGGGTGAAGCTAAAGTTGGAGACTTTGGGTTGGCTACGCTTCTGCCTTCATTGGACCGTCATGTATTGAGCAGCAAGATTCATAGTGCTCTTGGGTACATGGCTCCTGAATTCGCGTGTCAAACGGTTAAAATAACAGAGAAATGTGACATTTATGGATTTGGAATATTGATCCTTGAGGTTGTTACGGGGAAGAAACCTGTGGAATATATGGAGGACGACGTGGTTATATTGTGTGATATGGTTAGGGGAGCATTGGATAATGGTCGGGCTGACGAATGTGTCGACAGAAAGTTAAAAGGTGATTTCCCAGTCGAGGAGTGTATTTCGGTAATCAAACTTGGTTTAGTGTGTGCATCACAGGTCCCATCGAATCGTCCAGATATGGAGGAAGTGATCAAGATTCTTGAGTTGATACAGTGTCCTTCTGAAGTCCAGGAAGATATAGAATGAAAAGGGTAAAATGCTGCTGCTAAAGACAAGACGTCCTCATGTTGGACTATGTTAGCCGAAAGTAAAACAGATCAATGCACGTTTAGATCTCAAAAATGCTAACGCTTGGTCTTTGGCAAGAGCATTTTGCCTTTTGTTTTGAAGGTAAGCAATTAGATTATGTTTGATATAGGCTTAGGATCCATACTTGTCGCTGATTTATTGTTTTTGGTTTTGATGTTTCTTGGATATCTGTTACTGTGAATCTTTGTTGAGTTTACAAGGGTTCCATTTTACCCTATTGTGGATAGTTGTTTTAGCTAAGAAAAAGTTATCTATATACTACTTATAATGCATTTAAGCACTTCATTCCTATTAATTTTTTAAGATTTCTTAATATAGATTTTAAGCGAATACGAGTAACAAAACATAATTTACAACTATTTGAAGCACAAGTACATTTAAAAACCCAATATTTAACGCATACAATTAATACACTATTTAATTCACATCTTCATCAAAATATACAATCATTTAATCACAATGTACAATCTAATCAAGCTACTAAGTCAAACGAACACTAAAAAATAAATCTGAGAAACAAACACACAAAATATTCAATCCAACTCCAAATCAACCGCCCTCACCTATCTGGTTCGAACAAGAACACTAACGAAAAAAAAATAATAATAAAATAAAAAATAAATAAATAAAAAACAAAATCACCATGTCCGAACCAATCACCGTGTCGTTTTGTGATCTAAACAGCCTACCCGAGACCACAATCTATCCTAAACCCATCACCATGTCCGAACCACAAAAGGAAAAAAAAAAAGAAAAATAAAACACGATCTCATTTTATCTCATTTGACCAAACCAAGACTACGAATAACCACATGGTTAGCATAACCCCAGTTCATATTTAGACACCAGATCTGTGTCTTCATCGGTCCAAGAAAAGAAAAAGAAAGAAGTTCGAGAAGATGAAGTGCAATATACTATTAACCAAAACAAACAACATCAAAAAACAACTATCCTAAACCCATCTCCTCAACTTTCAACCAATCTTGAACAAGAATAAAAAACGACAAAAACTAATGATCTCAGATTCGTGTTAACGTTCTAAAACCACTATCTTTAAAGATTAACACGTTTTCATCATATATCTGCGACAAGTTAATCTTGTCCTTCGTTGATTTATCACACAAAAGACATGCAACTGATAAGTTGATTGCTTGTTAGGTTTTATCAGAGGCGTGAGAAAAAATTGGAAAAAAAAATGTTTTGTGTCAAAATCAATATAAGGAATAAATAACTAGGGTTTTATTTAGGGTACTTGTTAACAATAACAAGGCCTAAAGCGCAAAGCACAAACGAAAATATTACAAACTTAAAATAAAAGTGTGCAGACATTGCATCTTGCTAAATTATTTAGTACGTACTTCACTGTAATAAGAAATCTTCTTTGCATGTAAACTTTTTAAGTCACATTGCTTGATATATAGCATATGGTCATCTCAAATGCTTCTAAGAAGTTTGAGACACATGATTGATTCAACGATATATTGTAAAATTGCTCTATGTGAAAACAATAATACATATTTTGAAAAATAATTGTCCCCTATTCTATTTTGATTTGCCTCAAAATAAACATTCACTTTGTATTTTAACCAATCAAAGGAGAAGTTAGTGAGTATGGATGATATGTGATTGATGAAAAGTATAGTTAGTGAGATTTTTTAAAACTTTGTATAATTTAAAAATGAACATGTATTTTGGACCGGACTTAAAATAAATAATGCAAAATTACGTAATTGGCCCTCATTCATGTGGTAGCAACTATCATTTATATATTACCTTTATAATCTTATTAGCTACCATTAATATATTATCTTAGTATCATACGTGTAACATACTATTTCTATATAAATACTTTACTATTGCTTATATTTATTACAACATAAAATAATCATCATTTGTAAAATAATTATTGTAAAACCCTAAAAATCTAAAACGTGCGAAAAGACTACTTTACCCCTCAAAATTTATGCTTGTAAAATATGCATATTAAATATGTTATAATCTAACTCGTAAATGATCAAATTGTACAAGATAATAAAATTTACTTGCACGTTATGTCTAATAACAAATCACACGTTATTAAGGTTCATGTACCAAAATTTTGTACACAAAATTAGCTACACTTAAATAAAACCCATACAATTGTGTAAATGGAAAATTGATTTAGTCTTAATTGCCTCCCCCTTATTCGGCTGATTTAACCTCCCTTTTTCTCCCATATTTTCGGCTAATCACTCACACCATTTAATCTCACTTTTGTAACTTACACATTTAAATTGAAGAAAAGATTGGGTCTTGATTTGCTCCCCATCAATTTCGGCCCCTCCTCCCCCTGATGTCACGTTTTCCTTTTATAAAATAAAATAGGTAAGCACAATATAATCACCTTCCAAACATAAAAGATTTAGATGCCTTTATATCTCATTTACAATACCCGGTTTACTTTAAAATACAACACGCATCACCCTTTTATCTTCTTTTCTTTTTTACACCGATGCTAAACCAGAAACTAAACACACACACATACCTCCATTGTTGCAGCCAAGAAAAGAAGGTGAAGAAACTCGTTGGTGTCAAGAATAAGTACAGATCGTGGTCTGTAAAATCCGAGCCCTAGTATTTTTCGTTTGGTTTTTTCCCCTTACTAGACGACTAATTATAAGGTTATTGGTCTCCCTTCTTTTCCCTTTCAATTTGACATACATTCAGGAAATTAACGAGACTATAATATGCTATGGAACCATAAAAATCACCTTAGTATGCATGAGGTCATTCCATTATATATTCACGACAAAATCATAAAAGTAACATGCCGTTATGTGCTCGTTATTATAAGTATACAAATGGAATATGTATCACCTGAAATCATACATGAATACGCCTATATGTTATTGTTTTTGTGTTGGTTCTACGGGCTGTTGTGTATGTCACGTTACCGGTCCCTTTTGTCGACCATTTGAACCTCTAAAACGAGCCTTTAAATCTGCTATTCGAAACATGTAAAACTTAAATAAAAGAGTGGTTATAATAAAGGGGGCGTTGGGTTTAGTTTGGTGTCGATCTCTCAAGAGTGCGTAACACATAACTTAGATGATCAAAATTAACAAGAATCTGGGAACAATTAATGAAGAATGCGAGTCGATTTCGGCCATGTTTCTGTAATAAGGTCATACGAAAAAAAACGAATTTTGCATGCATGGGTCTTGTGTGCTGTTTCGTTCACGTGAACATATGCATGAAATTGTATAATTTGAATGTGTGAGAATGTATATCATGCGTATATCTGACTAAGTTGCATTGTAAGTGATACGAAAATGGAGTTTTAGATATTTTAAAATAAGTGATCAAGTTAACTGTAGAAGAAATGTGTTTATAAAACTATTTAGATAATTCATCTATTCATAATCTCTTTTACACTATACATTGTGACAGTCTCTATATATATTTTTTTAAAAGTGGTTAGCACACTAAAAGGTTAACATATATTAAAGTGAATGTGATTTAATTTACGTAAGACTAATGGCTCGAAATATTAAATATACCAAAGAAGTTAAGTATCAAATGGAATTGCCTAATGGATATAAATAATTAATCAAGTAGTCAGGTGTACCGCGAATAAGCCGTTATATAATTAGGTTGTTAATAATTATTAGTTACTAATTCGTGTAGATTCGTTGAAGAAGATACGCGTTGCTTTCCGGTGTTACCTTCCCGTTTGTTTTCGTTTTGTTTTAAGGTACAGATATTCTATCCCTTTTTAGTAGAGATTTCTCATAACTTTTCGATCCTTAACTTTACTTCACTTATGATATTTCTTTGCTATAATTTCCTTATGCTATGATCCTTTTGATATGATTCCGACATAACCCTTTGATATGATTACATTCGCCATGATATTCGTTTGTTATGATTATGAACTTGATTATGAACCTTATGATTATGAACCATCGATTATGAACCTCGATTATGAACTTATGTTATGGAAATCGATATGAACCTTTGACTTGAACCTTTGATATGAACCCTTATGATATGATTATGCTTTGACCCTTGGTTTGATACACGAGCCAAATCGTTTCCTAGTCGGAAGGTAACTGACCGTGTCATTGATGCACCAATGGCATGACTCGGTGTGTCACAGTGATGATACACACGTCCCATTCGATATGATTATGAGCTCACTATATGTATATGATTTGGCCACTATGTTTCGGGGCGTATGGATGCATCCTAGATATGATATGTTTGAGGGATTTGATCGATTGGAGCTTTGTCGGTGAATGATGTCGGGTGCAATCCGCGTCTTCACAATTCGGGAGCTAGCTACTCCATTTGTTCCGAGGTCTCCCTCCTATTATGTATGGTATTCGAGGTCACCCTCCGAATACAATGGCTACATATGATATGATATGATATGTTTACGGGCTCGGGTAGATTTACGATAACCCTTACACTTTTGATAAACCTATATTGTACCTTATGTATTCCCCAACGCACCATAATCAGTATTACTTGTTCATTACTCAATACCCTTATATGATTTACTTGTACCAAGATATAGATACTCCATTACATTGATCATCACACTTTCATTCGTTACTTCGGACTATGGTTCCATTCACGCGTCGGGTTATTATATGTCATTGGATTGATTATGATATTCATGTGTATCGACTACCGCTTATTCTCGCATGATATGTATGTATGCGATATAAGATGTACTGTTGCCATCCGATGATATGCCATTTCTTGTTATGTGATCCTTTGAATTGTCTGGTGACCATACTCTTGTGTAATCGTTAGTTTTCTCTGTTTATTATGTTTACTTGTTCGGTTAATCTCGTGGACTATGAATATCCGTTGTATCCTTATCGCTTGTTGATTGACCCGCCATGTTTACATTTACATCTATGCTACCGTTTGCTTGGGTAAATGGTTCAACTTATGACGTCCCGGCTTGTTAACTTGTTTAATTGCCTCGCTATGTCCCTAATTCATTTAATTATAGTGTTCATATTGTATTCCTACTTGTTACGTATGACCGCCATGTTTTTGATTAGTTATGATCACGATTATGTTTTCAACTAAGGGTTTTGACTGTGTGAATTGCCATGCTCACTTATTATTAATTGCTTCGCTTTCACGTAGACATTTGTTTGGCTTGTATATTTCTTGAATTGATTGTATGACATATATATTGTGTGGATGCTACGCCTGCTATGTTGTGTATGTTTCAGTTCTTGTATGTCTGGTTTGTATGTGCTTGTTTATATGTCATCGATGCTTTGTTTTGCTTCGTTCTCCTTGTTATCTGTTCGTTTTGGATATCTGTATAATTGTGTTCTGCAGGATCCTCTTTGACTCATTACTCTCATTTCGCTACGACTTTGTTATCCGTTCCTTTGTTTCATTTTGCATTTGATTTTATTTAGATTTCGCTTTGTTATATCATTCCTTTGGGCTTTTAAGCTCGGTAGCATTTCTTTCTGCGGTGTTAGGTTGAAGATGGGCTTTGCCAATGAGTTGGATTATTTGAGTGGACCAACCCTAGATACCTTATATTTCAATTTATTTTGTTGGGCTATTGTTTGGAGATTTCATTTTATTTTAGACATATTGGATTTTGTATTTTTCCTTGTAAGTCATTCGTCTATATGACTCGGTATTTTATTCTTTAAGGCTTTAAACTTGTAAAATTTTATTTGTATGTTACGATATGACACCGAATGCGACACTTCTACCCTTGTCGGGTTGGGGTGTTACAATTATGGTATCGAAACGAGTTTAAATCTTGTTGACCTTAGGATTGACACGTGAGGACGTGGGTAGACACTAGGCTTCCGTCTGTTATGATATATTCCGATTCCTTTTGATTGTCGTTGATTTATTTCGATAATCTTTTGTCTTCACCGTTTTGGTCTTCTTCTTCACATTGATTTTATTATTTTGTCTTCGCACATCCGTTTGTCGATCGTTAGATGGAGACTACCGTGGAGCCGAAGCGATGGTGCCGAACTCGCGTTCTTTGCAATGATCTCTGAGTGGAGAGGTTCGTGAAGCGAAGTCGTACCCTCACCCATCTTCTTGGAGACATCGGGATCTTTCTTGGAGGAAGCTGGACGAATCAACTAAAGACGCAAAAGACGGAGACAAGATTCAACTGGTGGCTGAGGAGATTCATCTACTTCACATGATTGAGCGCGACTTGTGTTACTCCGATTCGTTTGTCATGCGTTTTGAGGCGGTTTGATATTCTGTTAAGTGATTCTGATCAGTATTGCTTTTCTTGATTTGTTCGGAACTCGGTTTGAATGGTGAAGTTTTATCGTTTGGCATTTGGTTAATATCTCAGTTTTCTTTTGGATCGTCAGTAATGAGTCATGAGGAACCGTTTCGAGCAAGTTGGTGACCTTCTTCTTTGGTGATATGGTAAGTTGTTTGATGTAGTATATGTTGTATGTATGTGATCTGGCCTGCTTTGGTATGTTACTTGTTATCTGTATGTGATATGTTTTGTGTGATATTGGCTATGTGGTTTGTCATGACCCGGGACAGAATATGGTGACAATAAGGGCTTGTTATGTGATGCAAGTATTATGACGCCTGATCAACGTGATAATACCGAGATCATATAATTTGAACTTATTGGAATCATACGACGTCTTGGGAAATGCCCGAGGTTGGTACGTGAATGGACTAGGACTTATATCCGTTATTTGTCACTCATGTTCGTTTGGAATTCTGTACCTCTTTGCGAGATTTTCACCGACATCTACTACGTGTAAATTTGGTACGTTTTTGAACTGAAATCGTTATGATCAGTGTGAGACTATGAATTGGTGCATCTACCACGAACTTGTACATCTCCGTGTACCTTTGCGACTTCAATTTTCG